>OZ024743.1:330730644-330740644 GCA_964016885.1 Eledone cirrhosa
AACCATCTTATTTGTTTGTTTGTTTGTTTGTTTTTTGGTGTGTGTGTGTGTGTGTGTGTGTGGTTTTTTGGGGGGGATGGGAGGGTGCTATATCCATCCCGTTTCATATATTAGTGATGTATGAGCTATTATGACCATCGTTTTATCATTTAGCCTTTCCACTATTCTCATTGTCTTAGTTTCTTCTTTCTTCTTCAAATTCTCTATCATTTCAGTTGCTTGATTTCCATTTGTTGGTTTCACTAAAGACAGAATTCTATTTTGTCTTTTGTTCATCGTTTGTGGCTATTTGTATTACTTTCCTATTATCCTTTATTAGGTTTTTCTGTAGTCTTAAGTATATACTTTCTAGTTGCGTAAAATACCTACATCACTGTATTCCTGGTTAATATACAAGGGGTGCTGAAAACGTTCCTGGCTTTAAAGGAATCGAGAAAGTATAGAGATGTTACCTTTACAGGGGAGGGGAGGGTCACTGTATTAAGTGTGTGAATCTCAGAGGGGAATATGTTGAATAAAATCATGATTAACTGATCCTCCTGTATTATCTTTCAACTGATCCTCCTGTATCTTTCAACTGATCCTCCTGTATCTTTCAACTGATCCTCCTGTATTATCTTTCAACTGATCCTCCTGTATCTTTCAACTGATCCTCCTGTATCTTTCAACTGATCCTCCTGTATTATCTTTCAACTGATCCTCCTGTATCTTTCAACTGATCCTCCTGTATTATCTTTCAACTGATCCTCCTGTATTATCTTTCAACTGATCCTCCTGTATTATCTTTCAACTGATCCTCCTGTATTGTCTTTCAACTGATCCTCCTGTATCTTTTAACTGATCCTCCTGTATCTTTTAACTGATCCTCCTGTATTATCTTTCAACTGATCCTCCTGTATTATCTTTCAACTGATCCTCCTGTATTATCTTTCAACTGATCCTCCTGTATTGTCTTTTAACTGATCCTCCTGTATTGTCTTTCAACTGACCCTCCTGTATCTTTCAACTGATCCTCTTGTATTGTCTTTTAACTGATCCTCCTGTATTGTCTTTCAACTGACCCTCCTGTATTATCTTTCAACTGATCCTCCTGTATCTTTCAACTGATCCTCCTGTATCTTTTAACTGATCCTCCTGTATTATCTTTCAACTGAACCTCCTGTATTATCTTTCAACTGATCCTCCTGTATTATCTTTCAACTGATCCTCCTGTATTATCTTGTAACTGATCCTCCTGTATTATCTTGTAACTGATCCTCCTGTATTATCTTTCAACTGATCCTCCTGTATCTTTCAACTGATCCTCCTGTATTATCTTTCAACTGATCCTCCTGTATTATCTTTTAACTGATCCTCCTGTATTATCTTGTAACTGATCCTCCTGTATTATCTTTCAACTGATCCTCCTGTATTGTCTTTTAACTGATCCTCCTGTATTGTCTTTCAACTGACCCTCCTGTATCTTTCAACTGATCCTCTTGTATTGTCTTTTAACTGATCCTCCTGTATTATCTTTCAACTGAACCTCCTGTATTATCTTTCAACTGATCCTCCTGTATTATCTTGTAACTGATCCTCCTGTATTATCTTGTAACTGATCCTCCTGTATTATCTTTCAACTGATCCTCCTGTATCTTTCAACTGATCCTCCTGTATTATCTTTCAACTGATCCTCCTGTATTATCTTTTAACTGATCCTCCTGTATTATCTTGTAACTGATCCTCCTGTATTATCTTTCAACTGATCCTCCTGTATCTTTCAACTGATCCTCCTGTATTATCTTTCAACTGATCCTCCTGTATTTCTCTTTAACTGATCCTCCAGTATTTTCTTTCAACTGATCCTCCTATATTTTCATTCAACTGATCCTCCTGTATTATCTTTTAACTGATCCTCCTGTATTATCTTTCAACTGATCCTCCTGTATTTTCATTCAACTGATCCTCCTATATTTTCATTCAACTGATCCTCCTTTATTTTAGTTTAACTGATTCTCCTGTATTTTCCTTTCCTCAAAACCAGGAATATTTCATCACCCCGATAGATTAAAAGAAAATCAGGGTAGCTAATAAGATACTGTTGGTATATAGTGTGTGGTGTATGGTGAAAGGTGATGGTAGTGTAGTGGTGTTGGTAGTGTTGGAATCATATGTTGGTAATATGAGCGGAGATATTGGTATGTTAGTGTGGCTGACACTATTAGTATTACCATTCCAATTTCCACACTGTCTCAATCTCTCTCTCTTTCGTTTGTGTGTGAATCTGAGAGGGGAATATGTTCAATAAAATCCTAATTAACTGATCTTCCTGTATTTTCTTTTACTTAAAGCCAGGAACTGTTCAACACACCCTCGTATGTTCAGTTTTCTGTCAGTTTTGCTAGTTCATTTAGTGACCAGTTGAGAATAATTATAACTATAGCCTATTACTTCGATAGCTAGTGTATTAATGCTTAATGTTTTATGAGTGTTTTTTTTTTTTGCATCTAGTTTCGTTTCAAATTCAAATCTAATAAGTTTATAACGTTCATTCCTATACTTTTCTTGCATTTGTGTCTAATTCATTTGTTTCTAAGTAGTTGTAAGTCTGTGTTTGATCAAATTATCTTCTTTATATAAATCTATTTAGTAAATTCGTATGCTGTCTGATGCAGTGTTTCTAATTGTTTATTAAACTAGCGTTGTGTCTAAATCAGAAGCTATTGCGGTAGATTGATAGTATCGGTAGAGTCTCGGACATAATGCATCACAGAATAGAGTTACGGCCCTTTATGTTCTGAGTTCAAATCCCGTCGAGGTTAGCTTTGCCTTTCTTCCTTATGGGTTCAATAAAATAAAGTACCAGTAATGCACTGGGTCGATTTAATCGACTTTCCCCTCGCTTTCAAATTGCTGGCCTTGTGCCTAAAGTAAAGACAATTATTATTATTAAGGGCGGTGGATTAGTAATATCGGTAGAGCGTCGGACAACATGCTTTGCGGCATATAGTTGCATCCCTTTACGTTCTGAGTTCAAATCCTGCCATGGTTAGCTTTGCTTTTCATCCTGACAGGGTCGATAAAATAGAGTACGAGTAATGCACTGGGGTTGATTTAATCGACTTTCCCTCCTTTATATAAAAATATTGACCTTGTGCCTAAATCAGAAACCCTTATTATTCTTATTTTTTCAATGAATGGAAACAATTTTGCTCAATATATTTTCGAAACCGCCAAGGATTGTGTGACGGGAAATTACCATTAGATAAATTCTAAGTATTGATCAAATGATATTGTTATCCTTACTTTAGAAACGAGAGAGAAACGCTGCCTATAATATAGATACAAGTGACTTTGTTATTTATAGAAAACATCAGAATTACGACCATTTTCGATAGAAATAATTTATTTTCTCTCCCCTTCTTGCCCAATTATTTACACCTTTAAGGCATTAGTGACATCGCTCCACCTATTGAGATGCATTCTGGGATTGCAATGTTACCTAACATACCATAACATGACAGAAATTCGAAGGACCGTCTTCTTTTTCTTATTCATTTCCTCACGTCTCTCCTTTCATAGTCACACATTTAGACACTTTCTCATTCTCGATCAAATTCCCCCCCCCCTAACTCTCTCTCTTTCTCTCTTCCTCTCTTTCCACCTCTAACTCTCTCTCTCCCTCTCTCTCTCTCGCTCTCTCTCTCTCGCTCTCTCTCTCTCTCTCTCTCTCTCTCCCTGTTACTCACTCTCTTCTCTATATATCTACCATTTTCTCTCTCCCCTTCTTCCCCCCTCTCTCTCTCTCGCTGTTACTCACTCTCTTCTGTATCATTTCCTCTCTCCCCGCCACTCCAACTCTGGTCTATAGCCTTGCTTCCTTCTCACCACCCATTAATGCTATCTATGTCTTTTCTCTAATAGCCGCCATATTTGGCACAGCATCAAACCTTCGAATGAGCTTTGTCTATAATTGAAAATTCAAATAAAGGGTGATCGTTTATGCTTTAGGTAAGTCTGTGGCAAAGTGAACTAAATGATATCACGTGCTGTTATATTACCAATGATTCGCACATGCCAGACTTAACTGGCTGTTTACAACAGCGAAAGCAGTATATATATATATATATATATATATATATATATATATATATATATATATATATATATATATATATATATATTAGAAAGTGAGGTTTTTTTTACAAAATGAAAAATAACCGAGGTGTCCTACACGAGTGGAAGTATAAAGAAAAAGGGATGAAATCGAAAATGCAACTGAAGTCTTATTTTTTAAAAAAATATATATATTTATTTGGTTCCTTTACCGGTTTCGCAGTTCTTCTGCTTTTCAAAAGGTGAGTTGAGATGGAGGGTCTGTGGTTTTTCTCACATCTGGTTGGTCTCTAAATGTTACTTGTTTTATATGGAAAAAGTGGCTCGAAAACCAGGTTTTTCGAGTAGTAATTTGATTGGTTTGTCAATAATTATAATAAATTTCGCGCCAGTTCGCGTTACAATAGTTCTTCAAATAAGAGAGGGGGGGGGGGGGGGGGGTTGTCACAGGTTGTTTTTTCATATATGAGTGTTTGAATTTCTTTTTACCTTGAAAAAATGAGGCTCACGAAGGTTTTTTTTTGGTTGGTTATAAATGAAATTTGGCTGTCACGTGAACAAGTTTTCATTACATTTTTGCGCCCTTATTTGGAAAACTATTCTGTAGTCTTTATAGTGAATGTTATGACAATGGAGAGATAGTGGTCAAGGGAAAAGGGATTGGGAGAAATGTTCTGGTTCAGTGAATATGGCCAGCTGTCAGAGTTCAGGTGTCAGAGTTCAGATTTTCTATTGAGACTGAAGATATGTGTTTATTTGTGTGCTTGTGTGTGTGTATATGTGTGTGTGTGTGTGTGTATGTGTGTATTGGAAGATGATTCTATTAGTAGAGATGGGGGAGGGAGTTGTGTGTTATGTGTGTGTGTGCGAGTATGTTAGATAGAGAGAATATATATTTTGTGTGTGTATATATATATGTGTGTAGGAAAGTGGTTCTATTAGTAGAAATGGGGAGGGTGTTGTAGGTGTGGGGGTTGTTATGTGTGTGTATGGGTGTTATGTGTGTGGGAGTATGGTTAGCATGTTAAGATGAAGAGAATATATATATATATATATATTGTGTGTGTGTGTATGTGTGTGTGTAGGAAAATGATTCCTTTAGTAGGAATATTTTTGAATGAACATATTTTCCTGACTTTTTCGTGTTTGCTATTGTATTGCCAGTGCAAACGTATGTTTAAGGTTTATTTAGTTCGGATTTTTATTTTCTAAAGTAGAAGGTGTTATGTGTGTGTGTGTATGTCATATTGTGGTGTTGACATAATGTATATTAAACCTTATTTAATGTTGGTCTATATTTTTGAATAAACATATTTTCCTTATTTATTCGCATTTGTTCTGTTGTATTGTTAGCGCAAAGGTAAAATGGGAAGACTTGGAATTTGGGTGTCCTATTACTTGCGCAAATGTCTAGATGTGCACTTAGTGGTATCTGTCTCGTGGTTGGATCTCGTAATTGTTGGCGATGAACTGTCATTCTGTTTCTGAGTGTGAGTTTAGTTTGTCCTATATAATCTTCAGTGCATCCTTTACATTTAATGGCATAAATTAGATTTTTTGATGAGCAAGTGAAGTGATTTTTTACAGTAAAATTTTGTCCTGATTTAAATGTATACGTGTTGCCTTCAATGAGGTGAGTGCAGGTTCCACAATTAGAGCGACCACATTTTTTGATACTTGGTTGTGGGTTTGTGGTAGGTAATTTGGCATTGGTGAGTAATGTTTTCAGTGATTTTGGTTGTCTTTTGCTTTTTATTATTTTGTGTGTTTCAAGGGCTTTTTTCATTCTTGGGTTTTGTTTTAGTAGTGGGATGTTATTGTGAATAGTGTTGTAAGCTTCCGCATTTCTTGGGTTGTGTGTTGAGATATATGATAGAATATTGGACGTACCTTGAATTTGTTTCTGTTTCCGTAATTCATCAATGCCTATTGCTTTAGCCCTTTCTATTCCATTATTTATTAGTAATAGTGGGTACTCTCTCTCAAGTAGAATTTCCTTTAATTCTTGAAGTCTTTTATTTCGCGTTTCATAATTGGAGACAATTGTGCAAATTCTTCTTGCTAGGTTAAAAGGAATGTTCGTCTTCGTGTGCTTTGGATGGTTGGAGGTGAATAGCAGATATTGTTTGGAATCTGTTGGTTTGTAGTGTATGTCAGTTTCGATATTTGTGTCTTTTTTTGTGATTAAGATGTCCAGAAATGGGAGTTGATCTTGGCTGTATTCCATTGTGAATTGGATGTGGTTATTGATGCCGTTTATTAAGTTTTTGAAATCCTTCAGTTGGTCGAGTGTGTGGGACCAAAGAATGAGGCAATCATCCAAGTAGCGTTTCCAATTCTCTGATAAATATTTGTGGAAGTTCAATCCGTATTTTGATTTGGACTGTTCATATATCTGGACTTCTAAGTATGCCATGACTAAGTTGGCATAAGTTGGAGCGGCTTTTGTGCCCATCGCAGTCCCCGATATTTGCTTGTAAGTATTGCCATCGAAATATTATATATATATATACATATATGAATATTTATATATATATATATATATATATACATATATATTATATATATATATACATATATATATGCATATTTATATATATATATATATATATATATATATATATATATATATATATATATATATATATATATATATATATATATATATATATATATATATACATATATATTATATATATATACATATATATATGCATATATATACATATATATATATATATATATTCAATGATATTAAATAATATGTATATATATATATGTATGTATGTATATATGTATATATATATGTGTGTGTGTGTGTGTGTGTGTGTGTGTGTATGTATATATATATATATATATATAAGCAGAAGGGATATTCAATTTGTTGGTAATTCAACAAATATAATTGTTTATAACTGATTCAGAGCACTCTACAGACTTTCTGGAGTATAATATACAATGATATTAACTGAATGGAAACTATATTTATAAAACCATATTTATTCTATTATATATATTTCAAGGGTACCAAAATGTTGGTACGCTATCATCAGATAAAATATGAAGTGTGTTTTATAAATTTTGACATAACCAAGAATATACCTTAACGGTTCAAGAATATACCTTCACTATCCAAGGATAACTTGAACCGTTAAGGTATATTCTCCTAGGTTATGTCAAAATTTATAAAACACACTTCGTATTTTATCTGATGATAGCGTACCAAAATTTTGGTACCCTTGATATATATATATAATAGAATAAATATGGTTTTATAAATATAGTTTCCATTTATTTAATATCATTGAATATATATATATATATATATGTATATATATGCATATATATATGTATATATATATAATATATATATATATATATATATATATATATAAATATGCATATATATATGTATATATATATATAATATATATGTATATATATATATATAAATATTCATATATGTATATATATATATAATATATATGTATATATATATATGTAGAAATAATACATTTTTCAACCCTCCTTTCAATCTAAACGTCTCTACCAACCTACCTAAGGCTTTCTTCTCACTACTAGATAAAAACTTCCCATCTGACCACAAGTACCATAGCCTTTGAAACAAAAACACTATTAAAATCTCCTACTCTACTACGCCTAACATAGCATACCACATAGCTAGTAGCAATAAAAGAAAAATTAATTCTTACTTCCAACAAACTAAATCACAACAGACGATAAACCTTCAAAATAACATTATATTAACTAACCCTAATAACAATAGTAATAATAGTAATAGCACTAGTGTAAGCAATAACGCTGGGAACCCCCATAACCATAATCCTATAACTACCATCCAGACTTCTACACAACATAATAACCGGCAGACTAACACCCAGAATAATTGTAACTGTAGATCAAATAGAACCTGCCCTTTAGATAAAAATGCTTAATCAAGGATATCCTATACTCATGCACCGTCACAACTAGCAACTCTTCTGAAACCTATATAGGCTCTACTTCAAACTGCTTCAAAACCAGATACAATTCGCACCTCCACTCTTTCAAAAAACACAGTCTAGCCAACTCCACTTCACTATCTAGCTACATACACTATCTAAAAACTAAAAATAAATCTTATACACTTAAATGGGAAGTGATAGGTAACGCGACATCGTACAAACCACCTAATAAATTTTGTAACCTCTGTCTACTAGAGACCCATACTATTATCTTCTCAAACCATAACCTCCTTAATAAAAAATCAAAAGTGTTCGCGTCTTGCCAGCACCGCTTCCGACACTCCTTCCAAAACGTTAAACCCAATATATAACAATGTCAGACTTGAACCCGTCACCACCTCTAGCAACAAACCTCAATGGTACACCTTACACCACATCTCCACACTCATTGATCCACTTTAACACAAATAGTGACATCCCTCCTAGAACCTTTAATCCTAGAGATATCCCCATGTACATCTACTTTTGGTATAATTGCCTTCAATTACTTAGACTACATTACACCACTATATAATTAACGTAAACTTTAAACACTGAATTGGTTGTGCTAATGTTGTTCTGTGTATGGAGTGCCATCATTGGATAAATGGAAGATTAATTAATTTATTAACATAAAAGAGCTATATAACCTATATGCTGAGTGCAATGAATTATGTACAAGTGATGTATGAGTTATACATACATGTATGACTTGATGGTCAGATTAGTGACATTGTAAATGAGAACTGATCTCTGGTCTACCCTAGTAATATTTAACTTTGCCATGCAATCAGACATGCACTGACCCAGAGCTTACCAGGAGTTATATATAGAAGTGATTCTAATAAAACCGTGCCAGCTTCTGTGGGTAGACTACACTTACAAAGATCATTGATTTGGGGATCTGACTCTTCATGTAGAATATTCAGTTGTGGCACTCTATGATAGAGGGTAATCATCCTAATATGAACACCTTTAGTACTTCTTGATAGACTATACTGTAATTTATAGATAGGATACTTAAATTTAGAAACTGTTTATAACCTTATATGATAGGGACTCATTTGAAACACCATTTAATGTACATTAGGATAATAAATTTAGTTATAGAAATCAGCTAGTTACCTCCCCTCACGCATTAACTCCCCTTAATCACACACACACACTTCCGGAAAATAATACGATGTTAATTCTCGCAACAAAAACAACCTGCTCTATAAAATTGGATGAAAGAACAACAAGCTGTAATATTCTAACATAATTCATCAAGCATCCAATATTGAATCATAGTAGATTATGTGAAGGACATATAATCTATATATTACGTTTCCTGGATTGTGAAAATAGTGGTGTATACGAAAACCATAACATTGTTTTACTTCTCATTTTTAATATTTTTAATATTTCTCTACACACAAGCTTCTATATCTTACATATAAAAAATACTTTACCAATACAACCCCCATAATACTCTTGATTGCCCGCTTAAAGTGCTTGTATTACGTATAACACCCTGCCGCACTATAATCGTATATAAACAAGACACACGTGCATGCCCCACGTGTAACTATTGCATACACTAACTACTTCTAACTATCCTCTTGCATTTTCTTCGTAAACTGCCAATGTTGTATTTTAACTTTAATTTTGTTTTCTTAATATGACTTTAATCTTTGAATGTAAATTGCCATGCTAAAATATTATAATGGATGTCAACCCCCTGTGCGTCAATATATACATATGTTTCTGTATGTCTCTTGTGTTGAAGAGGAGGTTATGTATGTAAACAATCATTGAAAAATTGCTCCGAAGACTCCAAACCTCGGTTTGGAAGAAACAATTGTAGGCGAATAAATGGTTTAAACAGAACTTTGATTCATGTAATTTCTATATATGTATAT
>OZ024743.1:330759845-330764845 GCA_964016885.1 Eledone cirrhosa
CAGTGTAACAAGTACTCTGTCTTCATGACATACATATACACATACATACTCATACACACACATATGCATACACATATATACTGAGGCTCTCCGTCGGTTACGACGACGAGTGTTCCAGTTGATACGATCAACGAAACAGCCTGCTCGTGAAATTAACAAGCAAGTGGCTGAGCATTCCTCAGACAGGCGTACCCTTAACATAGTTCTCAGGGAGATTCAGCATGACACAATGTGACAACGCTGGCCATTTGAATTACACATACATCTTATTTTTGCCAGCTGAGTAGACTGGAGCAACGTAAAATAAAGTGTCTTGCTCAAGGACACAACGCACAGAACTGTGTAACAGGAGCATTCGTCAGTTTTATATCGAATAATAATTGTTTCAACTTTTGGCAAAAGACCAGCAAATACCCAGTTTATTACTGGTATTTTATTTTACTGACCCCGTAAGGATGAAATGCAAAGTTAACCTCGGCAGGATTTGAACTCAGAATGGCAAGGGCCGTAACTCTATGCGTCAACGCATGGGTGTCCGACCCTCTACCGATACTGCCAATCCAACAACGATAATCGCTTGCACGCAAACAGCCTCATAACTCTGTTATTTAGACGACTGTCATCATCCTTTTGTTCTAGCAGTGACAACGAGAAACAATCGACAATAATATTTGCCAGATCGTATATCTCTCTCATGTCACTCAATAGAACTCTTTAGAATATATAATATTCTTTAAAGCAGACGTTCTCAAAGTGGGTGCTACCACCCACCAGGGGGCGTTGAGAAGGTCCATGGGGCGCTGGGTAAACGGTAGAAATGATATGATAGTATATTAAATATCAAATGATACATATATATATATATATATATATCATATAATATAAAAGAAAAATGTTTATTGGTTGGCTGGGCTGGTTAGTTGGTTGAATCACACGAAAATTATACATACAAACACTCACACACAGGCACACACACACACACACGCACACACACACACAAACAAACACACACACACACACACACACACACACACACACACACACACACACACACACACACACACACACACACACACACACACACACACACACACACACAAATACATACACACACATCTAAAGAGAGAAACAGCTTTTATCCATATACTATTTATAGACCATACTAACGAAGCAACACTTCAGAAGCAATGTTATACGGTATATTGCTGCGTTTCAGATGACGTCCTTTGGAGCTGAAAAAGATCATACTGACTATGGTTATTTCACATTTAAAATCCAAGGCCAATTGCTACCATTTAATCGGTAGTTGACACCCCCAACCTAATAAGGAAGTTTTATGATTATTTTTCTCTCTCTCTCTCACTCTCTCTCTCTCTCTCTCTCTCTTCTCTCTCTCTCTCTCTCTCTCTCTCTCTCTCTCTCCTCTCTCTCTCTCTCTCCTCTCTCTCTCTCTCTCTCTCTCTCACAGTCACACTCACACTCATTACGGTCTCAACACATCCAATACAGTGGTTTTCTCTTTAATCCGTCTTCTCTTAACTGTTCTCCCGGGCAAAGCCGGGTACCTCAGCTAGTATTATATATAAATATAGTAAAATAAAAAATATAGATATTTCGTTTCTGAATTTGTTTAGCAAGATTCTTTATCTGGTGCGTGTGTTTATATCTATTTTAACATAGTATATATTATATTATTTATTGTATATAAATTGACGATTTTATTTATTATATGTTATTTACAATTTACGTGTGGGTAGGTCTTTCTAGAAATAGGGGTGGGGTGCGATGAGGGTATTACGTTGCCGTGAGGTGGCGGTGGCCCAAAAGTTTGAGAACCTCTGCTCTAAAGTATACATCGGCTGATTAATCTAATTTGATACCGAGCGATTTTACGGCTGGTTTTTGCCGAAAATTAAAATCCAAATTATGTAATGAGCGTAATGAGGTTGTTTCCTTCCAAACGAATCGAATATTATTATTATGCTTTGCAGCATAGGGCAGTGGATTGGCAGTATCGGTAGAGGGTCTAACGCCATGCTTTACAACAAAGACTTACGGCCCTTTATGGTCTGAGTTCAAATCCCGCCGAGGTTAACTTTGCCTTTCATCCTTACGGGGTCGATAAAATAAAGTACCAGTTACGCACTGGTGTCGATTTAATCGACTTATTCCTCCCCCAAACCCCAAAATTGATGGCCTTGTGCCTATATAAGAAACCATTATTATGCTTTGCACCATAGAGTTATGGTTCTTTACGGTCTGAGTTCAAATCCCGCTGAGGTTAGCTTTGCCTTTCATCCTTACAAGGCCGATAAAATACAGCACCAGTAATGTACTGGAGTAATTGCTGGCCTTGTGCCAAAAGTAGAAACAATTATTATTCTATATAAAACTCACGAATGCATTTACAGATCCGCTATGTTAGAGCGAAAAACCATATTCTAAATTTGTTTTTAATTTTCGACAAAATCAGCCGTAAAATACTTTAGTGAATACTATATATTCTCAAGAGTTCTAAGGGACGGGTGCAGGCCTTAGGTAGAGTTGTCAGTTCGAAAAATTATTGCATTCTTTATCTCATGCTAAAAGAACTGGCGAGGGGGCTGCGACCTGTCATGGGAGATGTTGGTTGGACGCACAAAGATTACGTATCCCGAGAACCAAAGAGGGTTCGAAAGGGAGCAAACCTTTGTGAAGTTTTATTCCAAATACCAGCTTAATAATAGGAAGTCTCGTTACATTATTAAATGCTTCAGGTGGATTGACAGTATCGGTAGAGGGTCGGATGCCATGCTTTGCAGCATAGATTTATGGCCCTTTGCGTTCTGAGTTCAAATCCCGCTGAGGTTAACTTTGCCTTTCATCCTTACGGGGGTCGATAAAATAAAGTACCAGTAATGCACTGTCCTTGTGCCAAAAGTAGAAACAATTATTAAATACTTCATTATTTTCAAAATTATTTGAAAATCATAGAGAGTGTCTTATAGGAAGGAAACGGTTAATGAGAAGGTTGGTAGAAATAAAGATTTTGTCTTTCTATATTTTGTCTATATTTTGTCTTTCTATTGTTGTTGCTTTCTTATTCTTTAGCACCTCATATAAGCTCTGATGGAATAGACATATGCTCAAAAACGTTCCAGTTATGACCACCCTGTCTTGTTGATCAGGTGTAGTGTATTTCGGAGTACAGATTTCGCTATGCTTGAAAAGGTCTTTAAAGTGAGAATCGTATGATTTTTGTGGGAGACTTAGGTGCTATTTCTAGCAGGCTGAGTAAATCTATGTACATTTTATGAAAATATATGTAGAAATATAGTCTCTGTGTTTTTACATATTAGCTGTTGTTGTTGTTCTTTTTCTTGTAGTGGGTTGTTGTTTAACCTTATACAGTCTATGATGGACTAGCTTTATGTTCAAAGGCATTCCAGCCATGCCCATCTTCTCTGGTCATAATTAGATATTTGCCTACATTTCTTCGGTGGACTTGCGTTCTATTCAGGTGGGGCAAAGTCATCTACCCTCAATCGTTTAACGATTAGGAAACCGGGATAAACTTTGGACCTCGTCGTCCAACCCATGCTAGCATGGCGAAATAACAGAAGTAAAACATCAATTCTATCTCTTATGTATTGTGTGCAGGGTATTGGGGAGATTTTCGCTACTATTTCTACAGACCTACCAACCTCTAAAATCCCAAACTGGGAGTATCATGAAAAAAGGGGCCCCAAAACGGGGAGAAATTAGTCAAAATGGGGAGATTTTACATAATTATTTCTACTTTTGGCACAAGGCCAGCAATTACCCAGTACATTAGTGGTACTTTATTTTATCGACCCCGTAAGGGTGAAAGGCAAAGTTAACCTCGGCGGGATTTGAACTCAGACCGTAAAGGGGCGTAACTATGCTGGAAAGCATAGCGTCCGACTCTCTACCAATACTGCCAATCCACCACCCTTGTTTAAGGAAATAATTATTTCTATTTTTGGCACAAGCCCAGCAATTACCCCAGTGCATTACAGGTACTTTATTTTATCGACCCCGTAAGGATGAAAGGCAAAGTTAACCTCGGCGGGATTTGAACTCAGACCATAAAGGGCTGTAACTCTTTTGCTGTAAAGCATGGTGTCCGACCCTCTACCGATACTGCCAATCCACCAATAAATACGCTTCTATTTTATATAAGAAATGTTATATAATGAAAGCTATACCCATTTTCACAAAAGAAGATCCCCCACCCACTTTGGGGTGGGTGAAGGATCTTCCCGTCGGATGGAGTGAGTTGATAGGTCTGATTTCTAGCAGAATCCAAGACCTTGTGAATAATCCTACTTTCACCTCGATCTGTAGGTGTCTGGATCGTCTGCAATAGGTTTCCATGAAATACATTTATAGACATTCAACATAGATTTAACATCAATAAAACAATGACAAGAGAAACATATTGATGTAAATCATGTTACTGTTAGAAAGATTTCAACCAAAATAGGCACAAATCTACAGACTTCATCTGCAATACTGTATATAACACATTTGTTGAGATATTATCTGATAAACACTGCTTTATACCACTACCACCATTACAACCACTATCACTACACCACTGCTACTATCACCATCAATACACCACCATTACAACCACTATCACTACACCACCGCTACTATCACCATCAATACACCACCATTACAACCACTATCACTACACCACCGCTACTATCACCATCAATACACCACCATTACAACCACTATCACTACACCACCGCTACTATCACCATCAATACACCACCATTACAACCACTATCACTACACCACCGCTACTATCACCATCAATACACCACCATTACAACCACTATCACTACACCACCGCTACTATCACCATCAATACACCACCATTACAACCACTATCACTACACCACCGCTACTATCACCATCAATACACCACCATTACAACCACTATCACTACACCACCGCTACTATCACCATCAATACACCAGCATTACAAC
>OZ024743.1:330769845-330774845 GCA_964016885.1 Eledone cirrhosa
GTGTGTGTAAGCGTATGGGTATACATGTGTGTGTAACTGTGTGTGTATATGTGTGAGTGCGTGTGTGTGTGAAAGATAGTGGCCTGTAGAAGCTGGAAATCAAAGGGTGTGAAAGGTGGTAGGTTGTAAAAACATGTGTGCGTGTATAAATATAGATGTGTGTGTGTGTATGCGTATGGGTATGCATATACGTGCGTGTGTGTGAAAATAGCAGGCCGTAAGGGCTGTGAATGGTCACTATGGTTAAGTTAGCCATGTCAGCTCATTTCTCTCAGCCCGGTTGTTAAGTGGGGTCTGAGGTTCTTAATAACAAGTGCTTCCTTTATCCTTAAGGATCCGATGCTGCGTTCAGTCGCTAGGACTGTGACCAAGGGTCTACCCTGTGGGTTTCCGCATTTAAGGATGTGTTTACGGAAGGAAGATGCGTTGGTGTTGATATGTTCCTTGATACGAACATGTAGGGGTCGGATGGTGCTACCTATGTAAAACTTGTTACATTTATCGCATTGAATCTTATATACGACATAGGTGCGTAGGCAATCTGCCCCCCGTATCGGGCAGTTGCTGAGGGAACACGTCCCATCTGACTCGTCGGGTTTGTTGGAGAGGCATCTTCGCAGCGAAGGTCCTGTGTGGGCCAAATGTATGTCAAGTCCCTCCGTCCGTATGGCCCTGCGGATGGCGTTCGTGGTATATTCACTCAGGTGGGGGATTTTAAAGAAGCACCTGCTTTTATTTAAGTTTCTAGTGGGAGTCTGTCTATTGGGTCTGGGGTCTCTAATTCCGTTAATCAGTCGCTTGGGATATCCATTAGACCTGAGTAGATTACGGAATTGCGTGGTATGGGTGAGACCACCCATCGGGTCGCTGCATCTGTTAGTGATCCGTGTCAGTTCATTTAGGACATAGCCTCTCTTAGCGTTGTTGGGGAGGGCTGAGTTGTAATGCACAAATAAGTCCTTGCACGCTGCTTTGCGGTAGAAGGTGGTGTTTATGTCTCCTTCTTCCGAGATGTTGATACGGAAGTCGAGGAGGGCGAGTGACCCGTCTTCTCCTGGGTGTTCGATGGTGAAATCGACGTGATGGTCAGTATCGTTGAAGATTTGGTGAATTTCATTCGCCATCTCCCGGGAAGAAGTAAGTATCAGGATGTCATCAACGTATCTGGAGTAGAAGGCGACGGCGTTGGGTTGGCAGGTATTGAGTGCCTTGCGTTCCAGGTGGTCCATGTACGAGATCGCAAGTATGCCGGACAGACTAGAGCCCATAGGTAGCCCAGAGATTTGTTTGTACGTGTGGCCGAGGAAATTGAAGAGTGCATTATCCGCAAAAATGCACGTCGATTTCACCATCGAACACCCAGGAGAAGACGGGTCACTCGCCCTCCTCGACTTCCGTATCAACATCTCGGAAGAAGGAGACATAAACACCACCTTCTACCGCAAAGCAGCGTGCAAGGACTTATTTGTGCATTACAACTCAGCCCTCCCCAACAACGCTAAGAGAGGCTATGTCCTAAATGAACTGACACGGATCACTAACAGATGCAGCGACCCGATGGGTGGTCTCACCCATACCACGCAATTCCGTAATCTACTCAGGTCTAATGGATATCCCAAGCGACTGATTAACGGAATTAGAGACCCCAGACCCAATAGACAGACTCCCACTAGAAACTTAAATAAAAGCAGGTGCTTCTTTAAAATCCCCCACCTGAGTGAATATACCACGAACGCCATCCGCAGGGCCATACGGACGGAGGGACTTGACATACATTTGGCCCACACAGGACCTTCGCTGCGAAGATGCCTCTCCAACAAACCCGACGAGTCAGATGGGACGTGTTCCCTCAGCAACTGCCCGATACGGGGGGCAGATTGCCTACGCACCTATGTCGTATATAAGATTCAATGCGATAAATGTAACAAGTTTTACATAGGTAGCACCATCCGACCCCTACATGTTCGTATCAAGGAACATATCAACACCAACGCATCTTCCTTCCGTAAACACATCCTTAAATGCGGAAACCCACAGGGTAGACCCTTGGTCACAGTCCTAGCGACTGAACGCAGCATCGGATCCTTAAGGATAAAGGAAGCACTTGTTATTAAGAACCTCAGACCCCCACTTAACAACTGGGCTGAGAGAAATGAGCTGACATGGCTAACTTAACCATAGTGACCATTCACAGCCCTTACGGCCTGCTATTTTCACACACACGCACGTATATGCATACCCATACGCATACACACACACATCTATATTTATACACGCACACATGTTTTTACAACCTACCACCTTTCACACCCTTTGATTTCCAGCTTCTACAGCCCACTATCTTTCACACACACACGCACTCACACATATACACACACAGTTACACACACATGTATACCCATACGCTTACACACACACATCTATATTTATACACGCACACATGTTTTACAACCTACCACCTTTCACACCCTTTGATTTCCAGCTTCTACAGCCCACTATCTTTCACACACACACACACTCACACATATACACACTTACACATATACACACACAGTTACACACACATCTATATTTACACACACATATTTTACGGCTTTCACACGCTAGCGCACCCTCTTGATTTAACCCATTTGGTCAGTAGCTTTTGCCACAGCCTATCACGCGCACGCGCATTCTTTCCCTCATTTAAATTTTAAATAATTTTTCTCCCCATAACGGCATTCCTGTTTTAACGACATCACAACTTTCTCCGCTTAGCCTGTTCCCCCCCCCCCTTTTCGAACTTTCCCCCGTTGATGGGCGTGAGCCCGAAATATTGGGAATAAATCTCCACTACGGTAACCCTTCTACCTTTGTTTTGTTTTCATCTTTGTCTCTCTCAATTTTCACTTTATCCTATTTCTCCTATCTATCATTCACTTCCTACTTCGAGATTTCCCTCTGCATTGTTGTGGCTTTCTAAACTACGTATTTTACACATTTCACAATGCTTCAAGCAAACTTTAACACCCTCTTATATATATATATATATATTTATATATATATATATATATATAAATACGATTGTAATACGTCCAATAATTCCATCCGTCGCAACACTGATTCTCTTTTTTTCTGTTATATATATATATATTTATACCCAGCTTATGCTGACCGGATAACCATGTTGCTTGTTTATTCCCATCTTTGCGTTGCTTTCATCCTTCTATGTTGTTTACTTGTCTCACTCGCTTTACGCGATTCACTTGTCCCAATAGCTTATTTTAGTTATTGCTCGCACCAACCTGAGGTATATGATTTTTAAGGCGATGAAATACCAATGACGGTTGGCAAATCACTGATGAGGGACTAATTTTATAATATGTAACCCATGTGCAACCACGCAGTATCCCTCTTCCCATATTTTTCATATATATATATATATATATATATATATATATATATAATTATTGAATGAAATGACAGGAGGCCGGACTGGTGAAATTCCTTCAAAGATTTATTTCAGCAAACACTATGTACATTTCAGCGGCCAGGTTACGCAAGGTCCTGGTGGCATCATCAGGTGTATATTGCACAATAGTTATATAATAATGGAAGAATGGTAAACAAAATCCAAGAGGATATAACAAGATTCATCATCAAAGATGGATGAGTTGCATAACGTCGAGTGCTTTTCCTAAGATTACGTTGTGGTTGGCTATACGGAATGACCAATTCTAACCTGTGGTGAACCAATAAATTTAAATAAATAAAAATATATATAAATATATATAGGAAAAAGTATGACCCCGACGGCAGAGCTCAAGCCGTTTCGACGGGTATTTCTGGACTGAAATAGCCGTCGAAACGGCTTGAGCTCTGCCGTCGGGGTCATACTTTTTCCTATTTCCCACTCTACTACCCTAAGTATTGAGTACTCTGGTGTGTTATGGTCCATTTGGTTCCTCACCACAATTCCTTTGTTATATATATATATATATATATATACATTAGAACTGGTCATTTCATTTAGTTAACCATGATGTAATAGTGAGAAAAACACTCTATGTTATGTAACTCATCCATCGTATTTGTTGAATCCTATGGCTGATACAGGAGCGCAGTTAAACATCTTTTAATTAAAGACTAAAATCCAAAGAGGGCTCGATAAGGATAAATATATATCAAATATATAAGAACCGTAGAGAAAATATTTATTAAAACAACAGATTAAAGTTTAAGTAAAGAATCGTTGCTTTCACTCTTAACGGGATCTTCTGAAATTAAAAAAATCAATCTGTGAACGCAGAATAAATATTTCGAAAAACGGTGCAACCGAAGTAAAACAGGAAGACGATACTTTGGTTCGTGAAGACGTTCCCTGGCAAAAAACGAAAAAAAGTGAAGATAATACGTCATTATGTGGAGCAATAAGAACAATTACACACAAAGACAAAACCACGTTAATTAATATATATATATATATATATATATATATATATATATATATATATATATATATATATATATATATATATATATATAATTACATAAACGGAGAAAGCTATTAGCGATACTCCGACCAATTTCCAACTCACTCAACAAACATTAGGAAATACCGGAGTATATTCCCAATTAAACGTTTGGGGTGCTAACTATATTGTATTGTGTGGATAATTGGCTGTATTATTTTATATGAGATATATTAAATAACTCATTTCCCAAACGAATCGTTTCATTATAAGATTTCTACATTGTGGGTGAAATTATACCAAGTTATGTAGAAGCTTGTGTAAGATCCATGGATTCTTACGTAAGTGGGCCCTTATAAATCTTCAGTGGGTGCCCAATAATATTAATATTATTAATAACTAAATCAATATCAATATTTACCGATAATCACCATCAGTGCTAGAAGGAACTGTTAGGTTGTAAGTCCAGCAGTTCTAAAGAAAATCTCATACAGTCCCGAAAATGGGAGGCACACTACGCGGCCTGTATTCCTCTATTCTCCCTTCTTA
>OZ024743.1:330779845-330787345 GCA_964016885.1 Eledone cirrhosa
GCAATGCCCGAGCAGTGTACCAATGCGTGTGCAACGGTTTCCTCGTCGCACACGCATCTGGGACAGACCTTTTTCGATGGGTCCCTACCCGGGCGCCCGTGTCTGTAGAGCCTTTCTCGAACGGGCAGAGCCCTTCTGTAGCATTGCCAGGCCAGGGACCTCTGGAAGTTATCCATGGGTCCCGGGCTGAATGTCCAACCGAACAGGTTGGCCAGTTCGTCTTCCTCCATGCCTAGGGCTTCTCCGAGGGCGTCGTCACACCTGCTAACCACCAGCCCTCTATAGAATGACGAGGTGGATTCTCCACTGACAGCCGGGTCCGCCTGCCAGAGAGCCGTGAGCGCCTGGGCACACTCGGTGTGCCAGGCGCCCAGTTTTCTCGGTCTTTGCTTGACCCAGGATTGCAGCTCGGTGAGTGAGACGAGTCTGGGAAAGGCTCGCCTCACAAACGGGGCCCACACCGGTTGACCGGAGAGGAATACCTGAAGGTGCCGTAGCCTTAATGCGTGTTTACGTATAATCAGCCACGGCATCCCCAGCCCTCCTTTCGAAGGGTGTTGACAGCAGATGGATTTCCTCACCATAGGAGCCCGCTTCTTCCAAAGGAATTGGAAGAGTGCGCGCTCCATTTTGGCGAGCGTTTCCCTTGGGCAAGGCACCACGGTCAGGCGGTAGTAGATGACGGACGCTATATAAGTGTTCGCCACCTCCGCCCGACCTTTCAGGGACAGTTTGCACTCGGCCCACTTCTGGGTCAGTGCAAACACCCTGCTCGTCACCTCACCCCAGTTCTTCTCCACCTGGAGGTCTGGTCCGAACCAGACCCCGAGCAATTTCACCGGGCCCTCCGTCCAGCGCCCGACGACGCCATCGGAGGGCATCGATCTGCCCCTCCACGTGCCGAGTTGCAGACCGATCGACTTGTCCCGGTTCAGCTTAGCCCCTGTAAACTTTTCGTACTCCTCCAGTAAGGTGCCGATCGCCCCGATTTCCGAGGCCGTCGACACCATTACTGTTACGTCATCGGCGTAGGCTGACACCGCTTTCCGCAATCCCGGTTCCAACGGGATGCCCTGCAACAACTCCAACTTCCGCAGCAGTGGCTCTAGAGTCACTACATACAGAAGGGAGGAGAGAGGGCACCCCTGTCGGATGGACCGCGCGATTTCGAACGGCTCCGAGAGGTAGCCGTTCACCTTGACCCTAGAGCAGATGCGGCTGCTGTGCATGGCATTGATCCAGCCCCTGAAAACGGGTCCGAAGCCTGCCGCCGCTAGCACCGCATCCAGGTAACCATGGTCGACCCTATCGAGTGCCTTAGATTGATCCAAGTTGATCAGGGCCCCACCAAAGCCGGGTTCGTTCCCAACCCTCTCTATGATGTATCGCATGAGGTGGAGGTTATCGTGGATGGACCTGGACGGGATAGCACATGTCTGCGCATCTCCCACCAGGTTGCCCACGACAAGCGCCAACCTCTTTGCTAGCACCTTGGCCAAAATCTGTAACTCTGTATTTAGCAGAGTTATGGGCCTGAAATTATTTATATCGTCCCCCTTGTTCTCGTCCTTCCTCACTAGCGTGACTACGCCCTTGGTCACAGCACAGGGAATTCTCCCGTTCTGTCGCCAGTTGCAGTAGACCGCCTCGAGGAGTTCGGGGAACAAGTCCGGCATAGCTAGATATAGTTCGTATGGAAGACCATCGAGACCCGGGGATTTGCGTTTGCCGCATTGGCTTAGCACGTCCTCTATCTCAGCGGCTGAAATCGGCTCCTCGCAGGACTTCGCCTCCCTGTCCGAGAGACGCGACAGGCCGTCGAGGTATGGACCGAAGTCCACGTCCCCAACCGGCCTCCCGCCCCTTCCGAACAATTCGGCAAAGTGCTTTTGAAAAGCCTCGCACATCTGCTTAGGTTCAAGGATCACCCGTCCATCCTGGTCTCGCAAAGACCGGATAGTGGATCTGCTCCCTCTTTTGGCTTCTGTCACGCGGGCCCAGCTAACAGCTTTGGTCCCCTCGTTTCCCAGAGCACGTATTTTGCTTCGGACGATGCAGCCTTCGTGTTTCGCGTCGAAGAACTGGCCCAGGGCCGTTCTCGACGCTAGCACTCTGGCCACGTCGCCGCTTCTAATTGCCTCTTCTACACTATCTACCAACTCCCTTTCCTTCATATTTCTATTGGAGGCTAACTCCTTACTAAATTCTATAGAGACTACTCTAATCTCTCTTTTGAGAGATCCCCACCACCTGCTGTTGACGATGGCGCCCGTCAACCGCTCCTTAACTAAAGTGCTAATCCGGTTCCTGTAAGCCTTACTTGCCGGTAAGGACAAGTTGAGCTTCCAGTAACCGGGTCCCTGTCTATGAGTTCTGTCAAGGTTGACCATGCAGGTCACTAATTTGTGGTCTGAATAGCCAACCATGCGCATTTTTGGACAACTTAAAAAGTCCTTATCCTTAATTCTAACTAAGAACCTATCTAGGTACGACCTAGATGTTCCGCTACGATTTGCCCAAGTCCAGGTTGGCGCAGTCGGAAAATCTAGTCGATATCTATCGGCCAGGTCAAATCGACCGATTAACCCTTTGAGGCTATTACACCCCTCTCTATCGGGACAGGCCCCTACGTAGTCCCAGCGTGCATCTAGGATACCATTCCAGTCCCCCACTAATAGCAAGGAGCGGGACGTCCCTAGAAAAGTCTCCAGAGGATGGAAGAAGTCCGGCCGCATTGACCCGAAAGGGCCGTAGGCGGCTACCAACCTAAACGCTCCGCCTTTACCACTGCCAAGGTCCAGAACCACTAGTCGACCCTCCGGGTCCAAATGTACCATCTGTGTTGCGAGACCCAGATGTTTTTGCAGCAGAACGACAACTCCACCCCCACCTCCGGGCTGACAGAGAGATGCGTGCATCTCAAAGTCATCAAAGGTGGGGGCCAACTGTCGCACGTTGCTGATCCGGGCCTCGCAAATAACCATCACATCTATACGTTGTGACCTGAGGTCATTTAGAAGCATTGCTTGCTTCCAAGTTGAGATCAGGCCACGCGCATTTAAACAGCCTACTCTTAGCATAGCCATGTTGGTGGTGAAGAGAAAAGGCACTTACCTCTCTGCGTCCCGGGTATCGGGCTGCACAATTTCCATTAGGGTGGGGGATGGGTTGTTGGGTGGGGTGGTGGTTTGTGGAAGTGTAGGGGCATCAGTGTGTTGTGTGGTTGGGGAGCTTGGAGTTGTGTGGGTGTTTGGGGAGGGGGTGGGATAGTTTTTTAGGAGGACGCGGTTAATGGGCCCGACGCAGGGGGGGACCCACGTCCTCTTTAAAATTGTTTTTTTAAAGTTTTATAGGTGTCCTGTGGGGCCTTAATCATTTTGAGGTGGGGGGAAATCCCCTGCCTGGGTGAAGTTAGGACCTTGTGTTTTTATTAAATTGTTGTTGTACACAATGTTTAACAGTTTTTTGTTTCTTGTGTTTATGTATGTGTATGCATGTTTTTGTTTTTGAGTGGTGTTTTTTGTTTGCTGTTGTTGTGAGCTCTTTTGTGTTGGTGTCAGTGTTATGTTTTGGGGAGGGGTTGTTTTCATTTGTGTGTCTGAGGTGTGTTTTCTTTTTTTTCTTTTGATTGTGTGGAAGTGCTCCTCCTAGTCTGACGACGAACTAGGGTCATCTTCCGCGTTGGAGGGGAGGGGTATATTTTCGGGTTGTGTTTGCGGTACGGGTGTTTTGGAAATTGTTTTTGTTTTTTGAGTGGAGGGGATGGGTTGGACATTGTTTTGTTTTGGTTTGAGCTGTGGTGGTTGTTTTTGTAGTGGTAGTTGTGGTGATTGTGTTGGTTGTGCAGTTGTTGGTGGTGTATGCAGGATTGGGGTTTTCTTATTAAGTTGGGGACAGACAGCCCTCAGGTGACCTCTTGTTCCGCAGAGGTAACACGAGGGTCGTCTACCCTCAACGGTAATGTTGATGAAGGTTAGATCATCCAGTATGACGCGTTCAGGGATCTGGGCGATCCTTTCGGGCCTCATTTGAACTAAAAGTTCGAGGCTCGTTCCACTGAACGCGTCACCCGATGCCTTTCCCATGGACACCAGCATGTCATCCTCCAGGTCCAGAAAACCTGTCAAAACCCACCATATGTCCATAATCGGCAGGATGGTGTGGATTTTTATTTTTTGTGTTCTTCTACCCATGTACGTAGGGTAGAAGGTGTATGCGGTGGATGTGATTGGTTTGATGGACAGTTTCACTGCTGTGTCCCTGTCCTTCGTGAGAATGGATAGACTCCCGTAGAGTCTATCCTTCTGAATGAAGGTGATGTCCTTCATGACGTCTTTTAAAACCAGCTCTATCTCACTCTGTGATGGTTGAGCTGGTTTTTTACTTTTGTTCGAGATTGTCCTAAACATGACCGTGTTTAGGAGTCTCTGGCTTTTTAGTTCCGGGGGGGAATGGATTGTGAATGAACCATTTTCTCCGTACACTATATATTTTTTCGCATCTGCCAGTAGCTCCTTCGCTTTGGTTATATCTACTGGCAGATAGTCGAGGGTTTTCCTTGTCGTCTCGGCGAAGGAGAAATTTTGTTTGTTTGTGTTGTTGTTGTCGTTGGTGGTGTTGTTGTTATCATTGTTGTTGTTGTCACCGTTATTGGTCTTGTTGTTGTTGTTATTGTTATTGGTGTTGTTTTCGTCCGTCGCATTGTTGTTGTTGTTGCTGCTGCTGCTGGTTCTTTGGGTTGTTGCCATGGCAACGTCAAGTTGTCGGTTAACAGGTGGAGAGAATTCTTCCTCTGGCTGACCTTTCTTCTTGACCTCTGCTACTGTGACAGTGGCAGGGGGAAGCTGTAAGTTTATCTTCCCCTTTCCTCCTTCGAATTTTGGTGAAGAAGCTTCGGCCATTTAAAAAAAATATTGACTTTTCAACAAGAAAAAACTTTTTTTTTGTTTAACTATTTCGCCTAAAGGCGTAGAATATTTTGAGAGACTGACCAGATCAAAGTTTGACCTGGCAGTCCCTCTACAAAATGGTACAAAAATTAAAGTTATCAGACAAGAATTTCTATAGAAATTTAAACAGAACTTACTCAGCAAGTTATACGCGTGTGTCCATCCCAGAGATAGAAGATATATATATATATATATATATATATATATATATATATATATATATATATATATATTTATATATATATATATATATATATATGTGATTTATAATAATATATATATAAACAATTAAGTTAAAGTGTACAGTCATACACAAGTGAGTTAGAAGCGAAACGAAATTTTATTTCGTTTCGTTATTTGTTTTTAATATATATATATATATATATATATATATATATATATAGAGAGAAAATTGAGGTTGGTAATGGCACATGGAATATATAAGAGACAGAATACTTTTTTGTGAAAAAACATAATTTTATAAGGTAAGGAAATAATAAAGGGTATAAAAAATGACCGGTTTCGATGGGTCTGCAAAAGCCATCTTTTCAAATGTTGATTAATATTAAGAAAAATTAATAATACGAAGAGTTAAAATTTGAGACTTGAAAATTCAAGTATAAAATTCATTGTGGGATTTCATAGCAGTTTTCATCTAGGTAGCAACAACAGGTTGACTGCTGTGTCCCTTTCTGGTAGTGAATGAGAAGTTATTTGGGGTGTGGGTTATTTTATAAAGGTCAGATTTAGCAATAGCCAGCTGCTGGTCAGTGAGGGGGTGGAAGCAATATACACATATATATATATATATATATATATATATATATATATATATATATTATTATAAATCATGTCTACAGAATTATTAGATATATATATATAAGTATATATATGTGTGTGTGTAGAGAGAGAGGGGGGGGGATAGATAAATAGATATATAGATAGATATATGTATATATATATATATATATATATATATATATATATACATATATATATATATATATATATATATATATATATATATATATATATATATATCGACTTCCACCAAGTGTGAACCTAATATAACTGTGTACAATTGCCTCCTGTGTTTTGTTTGTTTAATTTTATA
This sequence comes from Eledone cirrhosa, assembly GCA_964016885.1. Classification (NCBI taxonomy): domain Eukaryota; kingdom Metazoa; phylum Mollusca; class Cephalopoda; order Octopoda; family Eledonidae; genus Eledone; species Eledone cirrhosa. The sequence goes on from OZ024743.1 coordinate 330,785,909, forward strand.
TATATATATATATATATATATATATATATATATATATATATATACATACATCGTATGTGTGTACGCACGCGTGTGTCTTGTGTGTGGAAGAGACACCTGAATCTCAGTCATCAACCCACTCCCCTAACTGGTATAATTCTGGAATTCTCCGTTATTCCAGTAAGACTTATGGTTCTCCTACATTTACATCGACTGGAATGTCATGCAAGTCACCATAAGTCTGCACGTCATTTGGACATTTGAACAGTTAACTTCAATACCAGTTGACTTACAAGAAATACGACCACCACAACGACAACAACAACACCAATAACAACGATAATAACACCAACAACACCAACAACAACAACACCAATAACAACAATAATAACACCAACAACACCATCACCACCACCAACAACAACAACATCAACAACAACAACAACAGCAACAACAACAACACCACCACCAACAACAACAACAGCAGCAACAACAACAAACAACAACAACAACAACCACACCAGCAGCAACAACAACAACTACAACAACGACAACACCACTGCAACAACAACAACAACAGCAACAACAACAACACCAGCAACAACAACAACAACAACAACAACAACAACAGCAACAACAACAAACAACAACAACAACAACAACAGCAGCAACAACAACAACTACAACAACGACAACACCACTGCAACAACAACAACAACAACAACAACAACAACAATACCAGCAGCAGCAGCAGCATCAACAACAACAACACCAGCAGCAACAACAACTACAACAACGACAACACCAGTGCAATAACAACAACAACACCAGCAGCAACAACAACAACAACAACAATAACAACAACAACACTACTAGAGGCAGCTACAACAACAACAACAACGATAACAATAAATATTATTGTCTTTTAGTTTCTGGAATTTTTAAATCGATTTATCCATCACGAAATCCCCCATGATTACCACTGATACATGATAATTAATGTCGGTAAGAAAGTGAGAAATCTCGAGTGTTAAGCGTGAAGTCGACGAGATTTCAGTGCTTGGTTAGAGCCAAGGAGACTATCGGAATCTATCGTTAATGCCAGCTGTCAGCAAGATTCGAAATAATACTCCAGATAAAGTTATCGTCAAATATATCGAATCACTTGCACTAGACTATCGGGAATTTCAGTATTTCTCTTCGTTAATGGGATAAACATACATATGAGGTATATTTATATACATACTCTCACAAACACATTTCCACCGAGACACATTATTTAGCATATACATGTGTATATAACGGATGTATAATCACAGATACAACGATATGGACACATGTATATATATATATATATATATATATATATATATAAAATATTAAACAAATAATGAATAAACAATTCCTTATATTAAACAAAAAAAGTTCATTATTTAACGATCGTTTCTAGGATATATA
>OZ024743.1:330792345-330889845 GCA_964016885.1 Eledone cirrhosa
TTTGGTGTTTGTTGGTAATATTACCAATTCTCATACTCTACAACAAATAACATAAAACAAAATATAAGTGCCTATAATGCATATAAATGTAAGAAAACCATAAGTATACCACCAGTACATCAAATTAACCATAATATCTCCTCAAATACTGAATTAACGAAAGGTTGTAACTGTAGAAACAAAGCAAACTGCCCATTAAAAGGGAATTGTCTTGTTAACAACATAGTCTATAAATGTAATGTTAAAACTAAAGATTCTATTTGCTCATATATAGGAGCTACCTCTAACAATTTTAAGACAAGGTTTAATACCCACAAGCATAGCTTTAAAAATGCCGCACTGGCTAATACAACATCTCTAGCAGAAAAAATCAATAGTTATAAAAATAAGAATATAGAATATGATTTGACCTGGAGTGTGCTCAAAAGAGCCACCCCTTATCAAAATAATAGAAATGAATGTAGATTATGTTCCCAAGAACTATTTGAAATAATGAAATCTAAGGATAACCTATTAAATAAACGACAGGAATTAATTATATCGTGTAATCATAAACTAAAAAAAACATTTAAATATTATAAACCTAATTAATAACATTATTTTAGAAATTAATTTAATTTAAATGTTAGTTAACCTATAAATTTAATTTAATTAAAATTCTATTACAGATGAGAATATAAAATATTATGTAATCATAAATTGTGAAAAACCTTTAAATATTACTAATATATACTTAGTAATTTAATTTATAGATTAATTTTAATTTATTTAAACCTTTTATTATAATTCTTTTACAGATAAAATATAACAAAATATCGTGTATCCAATGACAGAGAAATAATTTTTAGTATTATAGACCTAATTAATATACATTTTAGAAATATATTTATAATTTGGTTTTAATTTTAATCAACCTAAAAATTTAATTTAATTGGCTTAAAATTAATATCCTTATACAGACGAATTGCAGAATGTCATGTAATCTTAGAATGGGATGTGTTTTGGATTTATACCTAGTTAATATATTCTTTGCAATTTTTGAAAAAATATGTATATGTATATGTGTATGTGTATGTGTGTGCGTATGTATATGTGTATATATGTATATATATATGTATATATATGTATATATATATGTGTATGTATGTGTATATGTATATGTATTAATTTTGATTTCTATTTGCATAATATTATATTCTGCTATTGATAAAATACAATATCTGTTTTATTTATTATATACCTAATTAACATATACTATAGAAATAAATATATAATTTTTAATTTAATTAACCTATAATTTATATTCTACTACCGATGTAATACTTTATTTGTTTTTTCCCTATTACTAAATTCATTTCCTAATATTGATACCATAACGTTTTTAACTTTAATTTAATTATACTATAATTAATACTCTACTACTATTTAACTTCAAAACTCTGCTTCAAATATTATAAACCTAACTAATTTACACCTTAGAAATCAATATGTTAACTATCTTTAGTTTAGTTAACATATAATTAATGGTATACTTATTTATTTTGTAATGCATAAATTTTGCCTTATTTCTTGTTTATTGTATTTCCTAACACTGATACTATGTAAAAACATACATTGGATCTAGATACGGATAATATTCTATGTTTCTTGAAACATATATTTACTATAATCCCCTTCTCCAACCCCCCCCCCCTTTCCCCCTTACTATTATCATCTGTTTGTAAGCGTGTATGTATGAATATATATGTAGGTAGGTGTATATATATTTGGGTATTTATATCTGAATATAAAAATACATATATGCGCATGCAAATAAGAATGTAAGATTGTGTGTGTATATATATGTGTGTATGTATGTGTATATGTGTATATATGCATGTGTATATATATGTGTATGTGTATGTCTGTGTATGTATATATATATATATATATATATGTATATATATATGTATATATATATGTGTATATACATATATATATATGTGTGTGTATGTATATATGTATATGTGTGTGTGTATATATATGTATGTCTCTCTATTTATATGTCTATCTTCGTATCTATGTGGATATATGTGTGTGTGTGCATGTATACACATATATGTGTTTATGTGTATATGTGTGTATGTATATATATGAGTGTCTGCACACACATATATATGTGAATGTGTATATGTGTGTGTGTGTATATGTATGTGTGTATATATATATGTATATATATCTGTGTGTGTATATATGTCTATATTCGTATGTGTGTATATATATATATATATATATATATATATATGTATATGTATGTATATGTGTATGTGTATATATATATTATTTATTATTATAATATAACTTATGTGTATGTGTGTATATGTGAGGGTGTGTATATGTATATATATGTGTATATATATGTATAAAAACAAAAAAAAAAAATATATATATATATGTGCATGTCTGTTTTTTATTATGTGTGTGTATATATATATATATGTGTATGTATATATTTATATATGTGGGTGTTTGTATGTGTATTTATGGTTGTATGTGTGTGTGGGTATATGTATATGAGCGTATGTGTGTGTATATATATATATGTATATATATATATGTGTATATATATCTCTATTAATGCGTGTATATATGTATATGTATATGCCTTTTTCTTTGTATGTCTGAGTTGGGTGAGGGTGTAGTGGTGTTTCTATGTATATACGCATATATGGATGCGTTTGTATTTGTATATATGAGTATATGTAAGTGCGTATGTATGTATGATTATATATCTAATTCTATGTATGAGTATATATGTGTGTATGTATGTTGTGTATGTATGTATGTATATGTCTATGTGTGTATATATATATGTATGTATGTGTGTGTATGCATCTATGTATATGTATGTATGTACATATATGTCTATGTATGTGTGTATGTATGTGTAAGTATATATATATATATATATATATATATATATATATATATATAACTTTGAATAACTTTGAAATGTTTTGGCCAGTATTGGCCCAGGCCATGTCTAACTTAATAGCACCACCTGGCGAAGTCTTTCAATTCAGGATTTGGGCACCATGGCCCATTCGAGAAGAGAATTACTGTTTGCGGAGACATATCCGGGTGTGGGTGGTTTGTCCGGGATTACTTGGAGGAATTTGTCCAAAGACTTCTTGAATTTTGTGTGGTCAGTTTCTGTTTTGACGTGTCCTGGTGTGATGTTGAAGAGAGCAGGGCCGATTGAGGTGAAATAATTGTGCCGTATTGTTGTTATGAGTTGCGATTTAGATTTTTGAATGGGACGGATAGCACGGGGCCCAAGCCTTGGGTGTATCTTGAAGGCGATGCCAACATCATTTGGGCAGTGATGATGGAACATTTTCCACATCATGCAGATAATATAACGCTCACGGCGACGTTGGAGTGAGTAAAGTTTCAGGTTTTCCAATCGACCCCAGTAGTCAAGGTCTGACATGCCATCTATCTTTTTCGTGATTGCCCTTTGAGGAGCTTCAAGTTTCATGATACTTTGTTTCGTGTGGGGAGACCACAGTGGACAACAGTATTCAAGGTGTGGTCGGGCGAAAGTAGAGAAGAGAAGGATAATGGTGCGGGAATCTCTCGACTGGAAGGTTCTGAGGATCCAGGAACACATTCTGCGGGCCATGTCAACTTTGCTGCTTATATGCGTGGTCCAGCTTATGTTGCTGTCCACGGTTACTCCCAAGTCTCTGATGTTGTTAGATGCCACGAGAGTTTCCCCGGAGGGAAGGGAGTACGGGAGTTTCAGAGCATCCTCTTTTCCAAAGTGGATCAGTTCGAATTTGTCTTCGTTCAGTAACATGTTGTTCTTTTCTGCCCATTGGGTAACAGCCAGTAGGTCTGACTGAAGGCTTATCCGGTCATCCACGCCATTGATGACCTTTTGGAGCTTGGAATCATCAGCGAAAATTTTAATGTTGCTGTGTTTGATGATGTCAGTGATGTCATTAATATAGATGATAAAGAGAAGTGGGCCCAACACAGTGCCTTGTGGCACCCCACTACTGACTTTGGCTGGGCTTGATTTGACTCCCTCAACTACAACATGTTGGGTTCTGTTTGACAGGAAGCTCTTGATCCACCGCAGCAGCTTTCCAGTGACACCAATATTGGACAGCTTTCTCAGTAGAATGTTATGATCAACCCTGTCAAAGGCCTTGCTGAAATCAAGGTAGATAACATCAGTGTTGGAACCCTCTCCCAAGGCTCTCAAAATGTCATCAAAGTGATGCAGTAGTTGCGTCAGGCAATCCCTTCCATTACGGAATCCATGCTGGTTGGAGTTCAGCATATTGTTACTCTCAAGGAAGTGGGTCATTCGCGATCTCACCACTCGCTCAAATACCTTAATGATATGAGAGGTGAGTGAGATTGGACGGTAATTCACGGCAAGGGATTTGTTTCCCTTTTTGAAAACTGGGACAACAGACTGGGATAGAAGGTTTTCTGGCACATATCCAGCATCCAGTGAGTTCCGCCACAGATTGGCAAGAGGAGAAGCAAGTTGGTGTTGACACGCCTTCAAGACACAAGCAGGGAACCTATCGGGACCTACTGCTGAATTATGCTTGATTTCCTTTATTGCCGCCAAGACATCAGGGGCGCCAAACGTTATGTCCGATAAGGTGTAATGGGGAGTAACATCGCCGATACAGCCCAGATCGGCCATATCAGGATTGCTGAAAACAGAGCAGTATTGTTTCTGCAGTATCTCACCCATGGTTTTAGCATTGTCTTGAAGAGTGCCATTTTCATCAATTAGAGGGCCAACAGTAGAGCCAGTGATTTTGTGTTTTTTTGCAAATGAAAAGAACACTTTGGGATTGAGTTTGATCTTCTCAATGGCCCAGGCCTCTTCAGCTCTTCTCTGATTGTTGATGAGGGACATTATGTTGTTTTGGAGGTTATGTTTTTTAATCTCTAGTGATGAAATGGCAGTCAAGTTGATGTGTTGCTGCTGACAGTATTTCAGATTGTTGATTTTTTTGTTCGTTCTCTTAATTTTTCTGATGAGCGTTTTTCTATTTCTAGGGATTCTGCTCTTAGATTTGTTTATAGTTCTTAATGGGGTGTGTTTAGCACATATGTTTGTAACAGTGTCCACAAATGTCTGCCAGGACTTTTTGATGTTAGTGGGTGTATGAGTGTGCGTGAAGGACCAGTCGACATGTGCAAGATCATGACTGATCGCTTCCCAGTTTGCATTGTGGAAATCCATAGCGTCAAACGGATGGACAGGAGAGATGACATTGGGTTTGTATATTGGACGGTGGAATCTCAGATCACAGAGAACCATGTCATGATCAGAGAGTAGAGTTTTCTCCACTGCAATATTGTGGATATTGTCAGTGTGATTGCTGAAAATTAAGTCTAGGACGTTTTTGTGGCACCTCGTTGGTTCGAGCACTAGTTGGGATAGGAAGAAATCATTCATGAAGTCAAGAAGCGATTCCACAGCTTCCCTGTCAGAGGTTGAGGCAGAAGAACCTGGTGGCAGGGTGTTTGTGGACCAGTCAACTCCGGGGAGGTTGAAGTCCCCCATCATTAAGATGTTGTCAGGGTGACACTCTTGGATGAAACACTTTATGCTGTTGAGGCATTCCTTGAAGCATGGTACAGGCGTTTGGGGTGGCCTATAGAGCCCAACTACTAATAGGTTGTTGGTTTGACTGAATACAGTGACTGCCTCACAGTATCCATTAGTGAATATGTTCATAGCCTCTGTTGAGAAAGAATTATGGACATAAATGGCAGTTCCGCCCTTTCTTCTGCCAGCGCGATCAGCACGGATGGCTTTGAAATTTTTCACTTTCACCTCGGCTTCCAAGTGGAGGTTACTGAGATGGGTTTCAGTGAGGACGAAGAAAGGGATGTGGTTTGGATGGACATCAATCCAGTCCTCCAGGAATTTGATCTTCCATTTTTGAGTATTGGTGGAAGGGCTGATGCCTTGGGCGTTAAGTAAAAATGTAGAGGCGAGAGTGGATGGTTTTAATTGTTTTGGTGTGTTGTTAATTTGTTTGTTTGTTAATGGCAGCAATGGGAGTTTGTGCAGTGGGGTGATAGTGGAGGGTGGTGCTGGGTGATAGCTTGAATGTTTTTTATATATATGTGTGTGTGTGTATGTGTGTGTGTGTGTATGTATATATATCTTTGTATATGTGTATGTGTATGTTCGTGTAGGTGTATGTGTGTGTATGACTATATATGTATGTGTATGGGTGTATGTGTGTATATATATCTATGTGTGTGTACATGTATGTATGTGTATGTATGTGTATGTGTGTATGTGTGTATATGTGTATATATATATGTATATATATATATATATGTATATATATATATATATATGTGTATATATATATATATATATATATATATATATATATATATATATGTTTCTCTATTTGTATATGTATATGTGTATGGGTATATACCTTTTTCTTTGTATGTCTGAGTTGTGTGAGAGTGTTGTGGTGTTTGTATGTATATACCGATATATAGATGCGTAAGTATTTGTCTGTATGTATGTATATATGTCTGTATGTATTTGTGTGTATATATAGGTATGTATGTGTATATCTGTATATATATATGTATGTAAGTGTATGTATATGTGTGTATATGTGTGTATATATATGTGTGTCTATATAGTATGTGTGATTATATGTGTATGTATGAGTGTATGTATATATATATATATATATATATATATATATATATATATATATGTATATATATATGTGTATTTATATGTATGTGTGTATATGTATGTATGTGTGTATATGTATATGTTTATATATGTGTGTGTATGTATGTTCTAAGTGTGGATGTCTGTATATGTATGTATGTGTTTGTATATGTGTATGTATATATATGTGTGTGTGTGTGTGTATGTGTATGTATATATATATATATATATATATATATATATGTATATATATATATATATATATATATATATATTTTCTTGATATATTTCTTTTTTCTTTTTTCTTTTTTCTTTTTCTTTTCTTTCCTCTTTAATGTTTATTTATTATTTATTATTTTTTATTTCCTTAGTTTATAGATACATCTATATTAAGCAGTCAGCCCTAACCGTTGAATACTGACCTCTCCCCCCCCCCCCCCTCCCACCTAATTTCTGTATCTTTATCTAAATGTGTGTGCCAGTGTTTATGTGAGTGAATTAATATCCATGTGCTTAGGATTTTATATCCACATATATATATGTGTGTGGTGGTGTGTGTGTGTTTGTATGTTCGTAGTTTATGTGTATGTTTATGCATATACGCGCGTGTATGTGTGATTGTACGGATATGTGTTAGTATGAAAATATGTGTATACACTTATTTCATATTTATGTATCTGTACGCATCTTATCTGTGCATTATAGACTTACAGAGACATTAACCTTGAAATTTTGTATTTGCATCCATCCTTTTTGTATGCGTATACAGGTTGTGAATACATTTTTGTAAAATATATGTAAGGGTTGTTACATGTATATACACACACCGAACTGCATTAAACCTTTTGTATTTTCATTGGTCAATTTCGTTCCCAAACGGACCTGAAAGTTTGAATTGTTGTTATTATCAATAAATATATTTCATTATTTCTGAAGACGGCGTATATATGTGTTGGTATGTATATTTAATCTTGATAGTTTGTATAATTTTGTATAATTTTGTACATAGATCTGTTGAATATGCATGCCAACTCTAACACACATATATATCCTAGAAACGATCGTTAAATAATGAACTTTTTTTGTTTAATATAAGGAATTGTTTATTCATTATTTGTTTAATATTTTATCTTGACTCTGTATACCGTTTATCTTTCACCGAAAGTGATTTTTCATTACATCTCTTCTTTGCATGATATCCGGAATACATTGAGTTCTTCATACGGATTGGACACTACCGTAAACTCTTGGTAGATTTATCTACATATATATATATATATATATATAACATATATACATATATACATACATACACACATACACACACATATAATATATGTATCCAGGAAACTGACTGGCCAGTCTGCTGATATGCAAATCTGGCTGATCAGTGGATCTGCTAATATGCAGATCTGACTGATCAGCCAGTCTGCTAATATGCAAATCAGGCCGATCAGTCACTGTGTATTTTTGAAAATAGCATATATTTTCACAAGGTCTGAAAGTTTGGCAGGTGAACAGTGAGCTGTACTGATGAAGGGTGATACCCAGAATCATTAATGTCTGCAGTTCTGTTCGCATGCCAACGTAAGAGCAAGAATGAAGGGTTCATTCTACTGACATGGCTATAAAATTGAGGCTTGTTTGCATAATTGCAAACGAATCGAATGTTATTATTAATATTCGAAAAACTCAGATTACATTTATTATTATATATTTATATATATATATATATATATATATATATATATATATCCAAAATTAAATTACGGATGTCAAGTCCGAGAGACATGCGCCATATCCACTGTAGAATAAGCTCAAAGATTCCAATGAATAGATCCGAGCATTTTATATCAACTAGAAAATGATTAGTCAGATTAATAATTTTAAAGTTCTAGTTAAACTTTAATTAGTTACCTACCTAGATGTGTGTGCTTGCACACTTTACAAATTATCCCCTGTGATTGTTTCATGTGTTTACTTTAGATATACACGGTGCGGACGATATTTGTCTAGGAACAAGTAACGCAGTAGTTTTATTTTTTAAGAGTTATTTATCAAACTTAGGTCAGTTTGTCTTCATGACTTGTTCTTTCGATCTCACTCGATAAACCCGCCATTGGCTTTGATGACGGCCTCAAGGCTACAGGCCTTCGTCACTGTCCCCCCGAATTAGGCCCCTAAAGGCACTCGTGATCCTGGCCTTCAGATAGTATTTCGTATTGCAGCTAGATCTGTTGGTGTCTCGTTCCACTGCGCCCCACATAAAGAAGTCGAGGGGGTTGCAGTCAGGCGAGCTGGGAGGCCAGATGTCATGTGAAGTGTGGTCGACGAAGTTCTCTGACAGCCAGGCTTGGGTCTTTCGGTTGGTATGGCAGGGCGCTGAGACTGGCTGCCACACGTACGGCCTACCTGCAGCTACCTGGGCGATCCAGGGCTTTACTACCTCGCTCAAAACGCGGATGTAGCCATCGGTGTTCAGCTTGAGGCCCTCAGGGAAGAAGTGAGGTGGAATGACGTCACCATGACTGCTGACGACACCTAAGAACAATGTTGACGCTGGAAACTTTGTCTGCATGACTCTGGGCACACCTGTTGTTCTGGGAGTTGATCTTCTGGTCTTGGCAGAAGTTTTTCTCGTCGGAGAAAAACCACAGCATGTCTGGCTCCAGTGGGTGTTTCAGTCGCTTTTCTTGCATCGCCTTTGACAGAAATTGTCCTTTCCTCATCTTGTATGAAACGTAGCAAATGTCTTCATGTACCACCAGCCTAATGAGCTTTTCATCCACGCCTTTCTCCCTTGCAATGGCACGCATCGACTTGCTTGGTTCATTGTTGATGATATCCTGAACTTCAGCAACGAACTCAGGCGTTCTGAAGGCGTCAGATCGTCGATCATGTGTTTTCCTCTCTGATGTTGCTTCGTAGTCGAATCCTGAATCTTCCAATTCCTTTCTGACCTTTCTCACCATTCTCCTGCTGACGCTGAGAACGTCTGAAATTTTCTTATTTGTCCTCCCGGCGCGGATTCCAAGAAGAACTCCGTGTCTCTTCCACAAATTTGGAGGTTAAAAATTATTCATAATCAATTATTCTGAAAATAAATAATGGAAATATAGTCCTGTTTTTATGAAGACAAGAGTGACAACGAAAGTAAAAAAAAATTGCATAAAATTAGCAGTTGAAAATTGCGAACAAATATCGTCCACACCCTGTATATATATATGTCAATCAATTTCTAGTTGATATATATATATATATATATATATATATATATATATATATATATATATATATAATTGGTGTTGGATGCTTAAAGCGTCCGTATGCGTAGGGCCGTTTGAGCACTCGATGCTCTCATAGAGCAGAGTATGATATAACAAAAAAAAGAGAATCAGTGTTGCAACGAATGGAATTTATTGAACTGATTACAATCGTTTCTCTGGCGACCAGCTCGAGGCACGATCGATGTGATGATCGTACCTGACTCTGAAAATCGCAAGGTCCTCAGATACGTCTTAATTCTGCGAAGCAGATTTTCCTAATGATTTTCCTACATATATCTATATGTATATATATAGATATACACATATATATGTATATATATATATATAATATATATATATATATATATATATATATATATATATATATATATATATATATATATATATATATATATATATATATATATATATATATATATATAGATAGATAGATAGATAGATAGATAGATAGATAGATAGATAGATATATACATATATATGTATATATATATATACATACATTCATTATATATATATATATATATATATATATATATATATGCATATATATGAATGTATGTAAATACATACACACACATATATGTGTACATATATATATATATATATATATATATATATATATATATATATATATATATATATATATATATATATATATATATAGATAGATAGATAGATAGATAGATAGATAGATACATATATATGTATATATATATATACATACATTCATTATATATATATATATATATATACATATATATGAATGTATGTAAATACATACACACACATATATGTGTGCATATATATATATATATATATATATATATATATATATATATATATATATATACAGAGAGAGATACATTAACACGAATATTCAAATAATTTAAAGAGGAAGTCAGAAGATGATTCAACAAGGTACACCGTGGTAATTATCTATACTGATTACATCAAGTTAAAATACGTAGCCCAGTAGTTAATGAGTTGGGTTTAGATCCTCAAGTCATGGGTTCAATTACTAAACTGGGAGTCGTGTTAGGTCCTTCTGCTACGTACTTCATTTCTAAATGTTCTGTTACTACCACTTGTTGTGTTACTGTTGTGTTACTACTGTTGTGTTCTATATATATATATATATATATATATATATATATATATATATATATATATATATATATATATATATCTTCATCATCATCATCTTCGTTTAACGTCCATCTTCCACGCTAGCATGGATTAGACGGGAGTTGTCCCACTTGAGGCAAGGTTGGTCCGGTAACCGTGTCTCGCTCATATAGGACTATCTCTATCTATACAGCCATAGTAACAGCCACAGTAACTAAGACATGTGTCTATCTATACAGCCACAGTAACTAAGACATGTGTCTATCTATACAGCCACAGTATCTAAGACATGTGTCTGTCTATACAGCCACAGTAACTAAGATATGTCTATATCTATACAGCCACAGTAACTAAGACATGTCTCTATCTATACAGCCACAGTAACTAAGACATGTGTCTATCTATACAGCCACAGTATCTAAGACATGTGTCTATCTATACAGCCACAGTATCTAAAACATGTGTCTATCTATACAGCCACAGTATCTACGACATGTGTCTGTCTATACAGCCACAGTAACTAAGATATGTCTATATCTATACAGCCACAGTAACTAAGACATGTCTATATCTATACAGCCACAGTATCTAAGACATGTGTCTATCTATACAGCCACAGTATCTAAAACATGTGTCTATCTATACAGCCACAGTATCTAAGACATGTGTCTATCTACACAGCCACAGTAACTAAGATATGTCTATATCTATACAGCCACAGTAACTAAGACATGTCTCTATCTATACAACCACAGTAACTAAGAATTGTGTCTATCTATACAGCCACAGTAACTAAGACATGTGTCTATCCATACAGCCACAGTAACTAAGACATGTGTCTATCTATACAGCCACAGTAACTAAGACATATGTCTATCTATACAGCCAGAGTAACTAAGACATGTGTCTATCTATACAGCAACAGTATCTAAGACATGTGTCTATCTATACAGCCACAGTAACTAAGACATGTGTCTATCTATACAGCCACAGTAACTAAGACATATGTCTATCTATACAGCCAGAGTAACTAAGACATGTGTCTATCTATACAGCAACAGTATCTAAGACATGTGTCTATCTATACAGCCACAGTATCTAAGACATGTGTCTATCTATACAGCCACAGTAACTAAGACATGTGTCTATCTATACAGCCACAGTAACTAAGACATATGTCTATCTATACAGCCAGAGTAACTAAGACATGTGTCTATCTATACAGCAACAGTATCTAAGACATGTGTCTATCTATACAGCCACAGTAACTAAGACATGTCTCTATCTATACAGCCACAGTATCTAAGAGATATGTCTATCTATACAGCCACAGTAACTAAGACATGTCTCTATCTATACAGCCACAGTATCTAAGACATGTGTCTATCGATACAGCCACAGTAACTAAGACATGTCTCTATCTATACAGCCACAGTAAACTAAGACATGTCTCTATCTATACAGCCACAGTATCTAAGACATATGTCTATCTATACAGCCACAGTAACTAAGACATGTCTCTATCTATACAGCCACAGTAACTAAAACATGTGTCTATCTATACAGGCACAGTAACTAAGATATGTCTCTATCTATACAACCACAGTAACTAAGACATGTGTCTATCTATAGAGCCACAGTATCTAAGACATGTCTCTATCTATACAGCTACAGTAACTAAGACATGTCTCTATCTATACAGACACAGAAACTAAGACATGTCCTATCTATGCAGCCACAGTAACTAAGACATCTCCTATCTATTCAGCCACAGTAAATAAGACATGTTTCTATCTATACAGCCACAGTAACTAAGACATGTTCTATCTATACAGCCACAGTATCTAAGACATGTCTCTATCTATACAGCCAGAGTAACTAAGAAATGTGTCTATCTATACATCCACAGTAACTAAGACATGTCTCTATCTATACAGACACGGTAACTAAGACACAAGTCTATCTATACAGCCACAGTAACTAAGACATGTCTCTATCTATACAGCCACAGTATCTAAGACATGTCTCTATCTATACAGCCACAGTAACTAAGACATTTCTCTATCTATACAGGCACAGTAACTAAGACATGTCTCTATCTATACAGCCATAGTAACTAAGACATGTCCTATCTATACAGCCACAGTATCTAAGACATGTGTATATCTATACATGCAGAGTAACTAAGACATGTGTCTATCTATACAGCCACAGTAACTAAGACATGTCTCTATCTATACAGCCACAGTAACTAAGACATGTCTCTATCTATAGAGCCACAGTAACTAAGACATGTCTCTATCCATAAAGCCACAGTAACTAAGACATGTCTCTATCTATACAGCCACAGTAACTAAGACATGTGTCTATCTATACAGCCACAGTATCTAAGAGATATGTCTATCTATATAGCCAGAGTAACTAAGACATGTGTCTATCTATACAGCCACAGTATCTAAGACATGTGTCTATCTATGCAGCCACAGTAAACTAAGACATGTCTCTATCTATACAGCCACAGTAACTAAAACACGTCTATATCTATACAGCCACAGTAACTAAGACATCTCTCTATCGATACAGCTACAGTAACTAAGACATGTGTCTATCTATACAGCCACAGTATCTAAGACATGTCTCTATCTATACAGCCACAGTAACTAAGACATGTCCTATCTATGCAGCCACAGTAACTAAGACATGTCCTATCTATACAGCCACAGTAGCTAAGACATGTCTCTATATATACAGCCACAGTAACTGAGACATGTTCTATCTATACAGCCACAGTATCTAAGACATATCTCTATCTATACAGCCACAGTAACTAAAAAATGTGTCTATCTATATATGCAGAATAACTAAGACATGTGTCTATCTATACAGCCACAGTAACTAAGACATATCTCTATCTATACAGCCACAGTAACTAAGACATGTCTCTATCTATATAGTCACAGTAACTAAGACATGTGTCTATCTATACAGCCACAGTAACTAAGACATGTCTCTATCTATACAGCCAGAGTAACTAAGACATGTCTCTATCTATAGAGCCACAGTAACTAAGACATGTCTCTATCTATACAGCCACAGTAACTAAGACATGTCTCTATCTATACAGCCACAGTAACTAAGATATGTGTCTATCTATACAGCCACAGTATCTAAGAGATATGTCTATCTATACAGCCAGAGTAACTAAGACATGTCTCTATCTATACAGCCACAGTATCTAAGACATGTGTCTATCTATACAGCCACAGTAACTAAGACATGTCTCTATCTATACAGCCACACTAACTAAGACATGTCTCTATCTATACAGCCACAGTATCTAAGATATGTCTCTATCTATACAGCCACAGTAACTAAGAAATGTGTCTATCTATACATCCAGAGTAACTAAGACATCTCTCTATCTATACAGCCACAGTATCTAAGACATATGTCTATCTATACAGGCACAGTATCTAAGACATGTCTCTATATATACAGCCACAGTAACTGAGACATGTTCTATCTATACAGCCACAGTATCTAAGACATGTCTCTATTTATACAGCCACAGTAACTAAAAAATGTGTCTATCTATACATGCAGAGTAACTAAGACATGTGTCTATCTATACAGCCACAGTAACTAAGACATGTCTCTATCTATACAGCCACAGTAACTAAGATATGTCTCTATCTATATAGCCACAGTAACTAAGACATGTGTCTATCTATACAGCCACAGTAACTAAGACATGTCTCTATCTATACAGCCAGAGTAACTAAGACATGTCTCTATCTATAGAGCCACAGTAACTAAGACATGTCTCTATCTATACAGCCACAGTAACTAAGACATGTCTCTATCTATACAGCCACAGTAACTAAGATATGTGTCTATCTATACAGCCACAGTATCTAAGAGATATGTCTATCTATACAGCCAGAGTAACTAAGACATGTCTCTATCTATACAGCCACAGTATCTAAGACATGTGTCTATCTATACAGCCACAGTAACTAAGACATGTCTCTATCTATACAGCCACACTAACTAAGACATGTCTCTATCTATACAGCCACAGTATCTAAGATATGTCTCTATCTATACAGCCACAGTAACTAAGATATGTGTCTATCTATACAGCCACAGTATCTAAGACATATGTCTATCTATACAGGCACAGTAACTAAGACATATCTCTATCTATACAGCCACAGTATCTAAGACATATGTCTATCTATACATCCACAATAACTAAGACATGTGTCTATCTATACAGACACGGTAACTAAGACATGTGTCTATCTATACAGCCACAGTAACTAAGACATGTCTCTATCTATATAGACACAGTATCTAAGACATGTCTCTATCTATACAGCCACAGTAACTAAGACATGTCTCTATCTATACAGCCACAGTAAACTAAGACATGTCTCTATCTATACAGCCACAGTAAACTAAGACATGTCTCTATCTATACAGCCACAGTAAACTAAGACATGTCTCTATCTATACAGCCACAGTATCTAAGACATGTGTCTATCTATACAGCCACAGTAACTAAGACATGTCTCTATCTATACAGCCACACTTACTAAGACATGTCTCTATCTATACAGCCACAGTATCTAAGACATGTGTCTATCTATACAGCCACAGTAACTAAGACATGTCTCTATCTATACAGCCACAGTATCTAAGACATATGTCTATCTATACATCCACAGTAACTAAGACAAGTGTCTATCTATACAGACACGGTAACTAAGACATGTGTCTATCTATACAGCCACAGTAACTAAGACATGTCTCTATCTATATAGACACAGTATCTAAGACATGTCTCTATCTATAAAGCCACAGTATCTAAGACATGTGTCTATCTATACAGCCACAGTAACTAAGACATGTCTCTATCTATACAGCGACAGTAACTAAGACATGTCTCTATCGATACAGCCACAGTATCTAAGACATGTCTCTATCTATACATCCACAGTAACTAAGAAATGTGTCTATCTATACATCCAGAGTAACTAAGACATCTCTCTATCTATACAGCCACAGTATCTAAGACATATGTCTATCTGTACAGGCACAGTAACTAAGACATGTCTCTATCTATACAGCCACAGTATCTAAGACATGTCTATCTATACATCCACAGTAACTAAGACATGTGTCTATCTATACAGACACGGTAACTAAGACACGTGTCTATCTATACAGCCACAGTAACTAAAACATGTCTCTATCTATATAGCCACACTATCTAAGACATGTCTCTATCTATACAGCCACAGTAACTAAGACATGTGTCTATCTATACAGGCACAGTAACTAAGACCTGTCTCTATCTATACAGCCACAGTAACTAAGACATGTGTCTATCTATACAGCCACAGTAACTAAGACATGTGTCTATCTATACAGGCACAGTAACTAAGACATGTGTCTATCTATACAGGCACAGTAACTAAGATATATCTCTATCTATATAGCCACAGTAACTAAGACATGTGTCTATCTATACAGCCACAGTAACTAAGACATGTCTCTATCTATACAGCCAGAGTAACTAAGACATGTCTCTATCTATATAGCCACAGTAACTAAGACATGTCTCTATACAGCCACGGTAACTAAGACATGTCTCTATAAAGCCACGGTAACTAAGACATGTCTCTATAAAGCCACGGTAACTAAGACATGTCTCTATAAAGCCACAGTAACTAAGACATGTCTCTATAAAGCCACAGTAACTGAGACATGTCTCTATAAAGCCACAGTAACTAAGACATGTCTCTATACAGCCATGGTAACTAAGACATGTCTCTATAAAGCCACAGTAACTATACAGTAAATTAGATTATTCAGCAAATCATTGTTCATATTTTCTTTCTCAGCGAAATATTTCTATTGTTTTAGAGAAGACTTTATCTATTTGTCGCTTATTTTCAGTGTTTATTTTGTTATTACCTTACAAAGGTGTTTCTGGAGCTGTATTCACATCTCTTATTTTGATTTTCCTCAGGCTTGTCTGCAGTTATTTTGTTCTATTGCGATGTATTTGTCTGTCATCATCATCATCATCATCATCATCATCATCATCGTCATTACTATTATTATCATTATTTCTTTTATCTCAGGTTCTGTTGGAACTCATTATTATTATTATCGTTCTGTTCGGACGCTTTTTGCTCGCTCCCAGTAAGTCGCTTTATTTGCCTGTTAAAATTATTTGTTGTTAAATATTTTTTGTTGTTTAATGGGTATAAGCCCTTAGACTTAGACTTTGCCCTGTGAAGGGGAAAGTATAATATTTGGGCCTTTTGGCCCAAATATTTGAACATTTTACTTTAAAAAAAATATATATATAAAAAAAAATATGGCTGAACTAGCCCCCCCCCCCCCCCCCCCCCCAGCAATATGTCGTGTGACAACGGCGTAAAAGTTGAAAGGAGAGTTAGTGAAATTCATACAACATACAACAGACACCACCACAAACAACGTGAACAAAGACAACAACACTGAGAACACTAATTTTGAAAAAATTACCACACCAAATACAACAATAACAGCGTCAACCAAACTACAGACAACAGAAAAAAAATGACAACAAATGCAACAACGAAATTAACACCACTAACAAGAAAATAAACAACGACAACACCAACAGCAACAATACAAATTGCACCGAAAACAACAACAACAGTGGCACCAAAAACACAACCAACTACAACGGTGATAACAGCAACAACACCAACAACACCGCTTGTAGCAGTAGCAACAGCACCAACTACAAGACCAGTAGCAGCAGTAGCAGCAGCAATAATGGTGCTGCTGAAAAAGGGACCACTTCTTTCGCAGGTGTGGCCCGAAATATAGAGACAGTGCTAGTCACGGAGGAGGAGATAGCAGTCGCAAGAGCCATGGTGTCGAGAAACGACAATAGAGTTTCCCTGAAACCTCCACCCGATTTCTTCAAAGACCAGCAGCTGCGCACGGTGACTTACCGCACCGTAAGCAAAATGTCACATCGGGTGGAGAGAGCCACGGAAGCTCAAATCCAAAAGGCCTTGGGGTGCGCCTGGGCGCGCAAACCCACATCACCCGAGGCAAAAAGTACGCCACAGTAGACGTACTTTTCGCCACCCCCCAAGAGGCGAAGTCTCACTCTTTGGAAACCCTAAAGAGTGAGGAGATAGTCTTTCTTGGTGCCCTCCTACTGCGGGTAGAAAATTGTGAGGGTCAAAGTATCCCAGGTTCCGCCCGACGTGCCTATACCTTGGCTGGCCGCGTCTGTACTGATCTTCGGCGTCGCACCGATCTTCGGCGGCTACGATGTATACGCATCTCCCAGCCGTCCAGGATCGGGGGGAGGGGTTGCCGTGCTTTTTCGGAGATGTTTGGATCTCGCCATACGGGCCATCTTCCTCGAACCAGGAGGTAAGTCGGTGGTGTTGGACGTGACCGGCAGCGAAGGCAATGCTTTCAGGCTAGTAGCCGTCTATGCCCCAACAGGGGCAGGATGGCCAGATTTCTTCAGACGTCTAGAGACCTTTCTTGGAACGTCCCGCTCTTTAGTGTAAGTGGGCAACTGGAACGGTATCTTAGATGCATGCTAGGATTATGTGAGGTTAGTGGACAGGGCAGGAGGATGTAAAAGTTTCAACAACATGCTCAGACGTTTTGAACTGTCTGACAGGTATAGACTGGATTATCCGAATGTGGCAATGTGGACATGGGCAAACCGCATCGGGACATCCAGATCGTATTTAGATAGGGTATTCTGTAGGGAAACAGATAAGGCTAGTGTATGTTGTTGACAATTTAACGTAGTCTACTACACGGATCACAAGTTAGTGATCTGAAAAGTTGACTTAGATAGACTCCATAGGAAAGGGCTCGGCTACTGGAAGCTGAACATCGTTCCCGGCGCGCAAAGTTTACAGCGACCGGATTAGCGAATTAGTTAAGCGTGCGTTGACGGGCGCGATCGTCAACAACAGGTGGTGGTTTACCCTGAAAATGCCTATTAGAGTAGAATCGATAAGGTTTAACAAAGGAGTAGTGATAGAGGAAAATAGAGTAGAGGGAGAGTTAGTTAGAAAGCTAGAAGAGGCGTTTAGGACAGGCATCGCAACCGACGTGCTTGCGGCGAGATTGGCACTCGACTAATTCTTCAACGCAAAGCATGAAAGCTGCGTTGTCAGAGCTAGAGCGCGTGCTCTAAGACACGAGGGGACGAAAGCTGTTCAATGGGCCCGGGTGGTGGAGGCGCGACGTGGCAACAAGTCCATAATTCGGTCTTTGCCTGATCAAAACGGGCGCATGATGCTCGAACCCGAACAGATGTGTGCGGCTTTTCAACAGCACTTTGCTCAATTGTTCGGGAGCGGCGGCGGGCCGGATCGGAGTATAGACTTCGGTGCATACCTCGACGGACTGCCGCGGCTCTCGACAATCGCAGCGCAGTGCTGCGAAAAGCCGATAATAGCAGGTGAAATACGGGAAGCCATGTCTGACTGCACAAGGGGTAAATCGCCAGGTTTGGATGGTCTGCCCTACGAGCTTTATGCGTATATGCCAGACATGTTCGGCGGCCTCTTGGCAGATGTCTACTGCAGCTGGCAGCAGAACGGGAGCATTCCCAGTTTTGTGAGCCGGGGAGCGGTGGCGATGCTGAGAAAAGACCCGAACAAGGGGGACGTTATAGACAAGCTCAGGCCCATAACTCTAAACGCAGAGTTTAAGATTTTGGCCAAGGTGTTAGCAAAGAGATTAGCGTTTGTCGTCGATGATCTGGTGGGAGATTCCTCACAGATCCATCCACCACATCCTCCATCTCATGCGATACATCATAGAGAGGGTGGTTAAGGAACCTGGCACGGGTGGGGCCCTGATCAACTTGGATCAATCTAAAGCATTTGATAGGGTCGACCATCGGTACCTGGCTGCGGTCCTCGAGGCGGCCGGCTTCGGGCTCGTTTTTAGGGGCTGGATCGCTGCGATGCACAGGGACATCTGCTCGATTGTGAGGGTGAATGGTCACCTGTCGCAGCCATTCAGCATCATGTGCTCGGTCCGCCAGGGTTTCCCCCTCTCGTCCCTCTTGTACGTACTGGCCCTAGAGCCGTTACTGCACAAATTGAAGACGATGAGGGGGTCCCACGCGAACTGGAATGCGGGAGATCCGTGTCAGCTTACGCTGACGACGTCACCGTGGTGGTGTCGAGCACCAAACACGTCCAGATGCTCGGCACCGCTCTCAAGGAATACGAAGCGGTGAGAGGAGCAAAGATAAACCAGGAAAAGTCGGTGGGCTTGCAACTTGGCACCTGGAGAGGCTAGTCCATGCCATCCGACAGCGTCGTGGGGCGCTGGACGGAAGGACCAGTTAAATTGCTCGGGGTCTGGTTCGGTCCTGACGTCCAGATGGAGAAAACTGGAGGAGGGGACCCAGAAATGGGCCGAGAGGAGGCTGTCTCTGAAAGGTCGGGCGGAGGTGGCAAATGCATACATAGCGTCCGTCATCTGCTACCGCCTGGCCGTCGTACCTTTCCCCCGCCCAACTCTGACCAAAATGGAGCGCCTTCTCTTCCGCTTTTTGTGGAAGGGACGTGCTCCCATGGTCAGACGATCCATTGACTGTCAATACCCGTTGCGTGGGGGACTAGGCATGCCGTGGCTGATGATGCGCAAACATGTGCTGAGGCTGCGACATCTCTGGTGCTTCCTTGACGGTGAACAGGTTTTGTCGCCGCTTGCCAGACGCTTCCCAGTTCGTCTCCTTGACGGAGCTGCAGTCCTGGATCAGGAAAAGACCGAGGGATAGTGTTTGGAAGCTGGAATGTCTCCAAGCGCTCACCGCCCTCTACCAGTTGGGCACTAGTATCGGTGGGACATCCATCTCGGCGTTCTATAGAAGGCTAGTGGAGGGAAAGAGCGACGACGTTCTCGGGGAGACCTTGGGCGTCGAAGACGATCAGCTGTTCGTTCTCTTCAAGAGAACTTTCAGACCGGGGCCTATGGAAAATTTCCAGAAATTCCTGGCCTGGCAGTGCTACCGAGGAGCGTTACCGGTTCGGGATAAGATCTACAGGCACGGAGGTGCTGTCAGCCGAGCCTGTCCGAGATGCGCGCAGGGCGACGAAACCGTCCTGCACGTACTCGTTCAGTGCCCGAGGATTGCTGACTTGTGGAGCTATGTCGAACAGCTGCTGTCACGTGTAGGACGGATCCGGTTATCGACTGAGTCCATTGTGCAAATAGCCCCGCCATCCTCCTTTAAAGAGGAGGAAGGGCAGGCTGTTTTCATCTGCCTGGTGGCCATGGCGAAAGAGATTGTGTGGTGGACAAGGTTGAAAGGATTGAAGACGGACACTTTCCTCTTCGGCCAATCCCTGATTAACTTTTTCAAGTTTCACTTGAAGAGGAAAATCAGGGTGGAGAGGCAAGTGCTGTCTTTTAGTAAGTTTGTTGAAAGGTGGGTGAAAGTGGCGAGTCTGGTCCGAGTGAAAGGGCCCGCTCTGAGTATGCGCCTGTAGACTGAGGAGTGGGAAAACTGAGAGAGGGCGCTTGCCCTGGTGGTCAGGGTGGCCGTGGCCTTTTTGTGTGGTTTTCGCCATGAGTGACCCTCGGAGGTTTCCCCCTTTTGGGGGAATTTTTGTTTGAATTTTTTGATTTCTAGCCCAATTTTGTTATAACCTGTTTACACGACCAAAACCCACTTTGTATCGTTCTGTACTGTTCTGTGCCGTCTCTAACGTTTTTCTTCGTGTTAGCCCTTGTGGCCAATACTGAAATCATTATTATTATTAGTAGGGTGGTGAATTGGCAGTATCGGTGGAGGGTTCGAAGCCATGCTTTCTAGCATAGTTACGTCCCTTTACGGTCTGAGTTCAATCCCGTCGAGGTTAACTTTGCCTTTCATCCTTATGGGGTCGATAAAATAAAGTACCAGTAATGTACTGAGTAATTGCTGGCCTTGTGCCAAAAGTAGAAACAATTATTATTATTATTATTATTATTTGCATTTATCTTGCTTTATGTTCATACGAGTTATCACCAAGTCACAACCAGTGACCTCAAGAGACAACAAGGTCCGCCATGTTCAAGAAAGAACATACATATTCACACATGCATCCTTAGTGTTTAGACTTGTGATGTACTTATATTGACAGGATCTTCCTTAGTATATGGGCAGTTCCCATTAGTACTATCTTTTGTATTTCTCCTATACGCGGGTTTCCTGGGATTTGCGATAAGTAGTCGATTATTATTATTATTATTATTATTGTTGTTATTCCTTGGATCTCAGTCATTGATGTTGGTTAACTGGAAAGTCCGTTGGATTGAATATCAAGCCACTACCTGCAGCCTCAGATATTCAGGACGTATCGGAGGGTTCTTGCTGTTCCAAGCAAGCATGCCTTTTGAAGCGTTCCAAAAAGCGTGAAGGGGCCGATTTTCTTTAACCATCCCTGGAAACTTTTGGAGATAGTCCCCAGTGCGCCTATGACAATCGGGATCACTTTGACTTCATGGCAGTTCCAAATCCTTTTCACCTCCAACTTTAGGTCCTGGTATCGGTTAATTTTCTCCCTCTCCTTCTCTTGCACTCTCGTGTCGAACGGGCAGGCCACATCCACAATCAGACACGATCTTTTTTCTTTGTCCACAACCACCAGGTCAGGTCTATTGTGTTCCAGTTTTTTGTCCGTCTGTATCCTAAAATCCCACAGCACCTTCACCTGATTGTTCTCCATCACCGCCTCTGGCCTATGCTCATACCATTTCTCAGAATGTGGTAAATTGTTTACTTTGCACAGGTGCCAGTGGATCACCCTGCCCATCACATCGTGTCTCCAGCCCTTATAGTGGGTCTGGGCTAGGTGTTTACACTCGGACACAATGTGAGCCACAGTCTCCTCTCTCTCTCCACAGATCCTGCACAGTGGGCTAGCCTCCTCCTTGTAGATATGGTGCTTCAACCACTTCGTTTTGAGGGCCTGCTCCTGCGCAGCCATTAGCATTCCTTCTGTAGCCTTTTTGAGGTCTCCTCTTCTCAACCAGTTCCATGTCTGTGGATCTCTAAATTCAGTTTTCTCAAAGCAGGTACTATGAAGGGATTTTCCCTTAAGGCTGCTCTTCCTCCTTGATGTTATTTCCTCCTTGGACATCCCCTGGCCTACTGTCCTCTCCTTCAGTACAGTTCTGAGCATTGGCTCCTTACTATAGGTCACGTATTTGTATAGGTTGTTTTTCTCCATCTGAACACAGTCCTCTATGCTGATAAGACCTCTTCCACCCTCAGATCTCCTTAGGTAGAGTCTATCGACATCACTCCTCTTGTGGAACATGTTGTAGATAGTCAATAGCTTCCTAGTCTTCCTATCCATTTCTTTTTGTTCAGCAACATTCCATCTCAGAATTCCCGCACTGTACCTAATAATAGACACAGCTCGGGAATTTACTGCGCTTATGGCATTTCTGCTGTTCAGATGTGACTTCAATACGCTCCTTACTCTCCGAATGTATTCAGTTCTTAACAATTCCTTCATTTTTTTGTTCTTTATGCCATCAGCCCCCAGAACGCCCAAATACTTGTATCCTTCCTCAGAGTCAATTTCCTTTATCATCTCACCTGTTGGTATCTGGATCCCGTTACTTCTGCTCAACCTACCCCTCTTCATCACAATGACTCCACATTTACCAATACCAAACTGCATACATATATCACTGCTGAAAATACGGACAGTGTCAACAAGCACACCCAACTCCTTCTCACTTTTCCCGAAGAGCTTAAGATCGTCCATGAAGAGGAGGTGATTGATGGTAAGCTCTCCCCTTCCCAACTTGTATCCTGCTCTCACTTTTCGCAGCATAATGGTCAAGGGCATCAGGGCAAGGACAAACAACAGAGGGGACAGGCTATCTCCCTGGAAGATACCTCTCTTGATCTTCACGCTTCCCAAGGATACTCCAGTTGATGTCAACTCTGTCTCCCAGGACCCCATACTCCTGCCTAGCAACTGTCTGATGTTATCTGCCACCCTGTAGATCTCCAGGCTTTTGGTGATCCAGGAATGAGGCACCATGTCAAATGCCTTTCTGTAGTCTATCCATCCCATGGCAAGATCAGTGTGTCTCCTCCTGCAATTCCCCATTACCATCTTATCAATAAGTAACTGGTCCTTTGTACCACGTGACTTCTTTCGGCATCCTTTCTGTTCGTCCGGTAACAAGTTGTTTGTGTGGAGGTGATGGTAGATTTCCTCAGACACAATGCTCGTCAACAGTTTCCACATTACGGACAGACATGTGATAGGTCTATAGTTGGTAACATCATTACCCTTGATTCGGTCTTTCATTATCAGAACTGTGGTACCTTTTGTCAACCACTCTGGCACCTCACCCGATACCAAGCAGTCATTGAACATGGCCGTCAGCTTCGGGTGGAGGGATGTTAAATGTTTAATCCAATACCCCTGCACACCATCTGGGCCTGGTGATTTCCAGTTGGTTAGTATTTTGGCCTGCCCCTTAAGAGTTTCAACTGTGATACTCAAATCAGTTTGTTGTTGTGCCTGCTCACCGATCTCCCTCTGTACTGTCTCAATCCACCCTGCCTGGGCATTGTGTCTAACATCCTGCTCCCATATTCCTCTCCAGAATGTTTTAGTTTGCTCCGCCCCAGGGATCAAGTCGTTGCCTCTTTCTTTCCCCTCAAGCTGTCCAAACAGCATCTTCTGGTTGTTGTCGAACATGCGGTTCTGTTTATACTGACTGACTCTGTTCTCGTATCGCCTGATTTTTGCACTCTTTGCTACAATGCGTTGCTTCAGTTCCTCTATGATAATATTTAGCTTTTTCCTCCTAGTTTTGTATTTTATTTCCAGCCTATTTTTAGTGCCTATGTTTTTTAGTGTCCCATTCAGTAGTGACTCAAGCTTTCCTATGTCATTTCTCATTTCCCCGATTTGCCCACTCAGTCGCTTCTTCCACCACGGCTCTGCTCTTTCTTGTCTGTTGTTTCCTCTCGCTTTTATACCAAGTAGTTTCCTCACCGTATTTGCTGTTGCTTTGAGGATATTGTTGCACTGGTGAAGGCTCCTCGCCTCAAGGTATGGGATGACTTTGTTTACCTTAGCTGTTGTTTCTTTTAACTTTTTCCTGTCTACAAATCTTAGGTTCATAGGTCTCCCACTATCATTGTTCAATTCATCTACCACTAAATTTAGGATGTCAACCGAATCTTGTCCTAGCCCATCAGCATTCATCTCCTCAGTGGCGGTATCTCTGTTCCAGGTATTATTTATCTCAGTATTCAGATCATTGTCTGCTTCGGGTGGTTCCTCCGTTCTCAGGACCTCTTCACCTTCATTTCCCACTGGCTCGCTTGTCTGGCATACTACACCCGCCATCTCCAAGCCATTCTCTCTGCTCAGTTCCTCCAGTTCCAGCTCGCTTATCCATCCATTAGTTCTTATTACCCGAGCCTGCCCGGCCAATTTTTGTTCATCTAATTTAAATAAACCAATCTCGTTCCAGATGTTATGCATCCGTCTCCTGTAGCCCCTCTCCTTGGGGTTACTTTTCAGGTAACATTGCATAACAGTTCTATTCAATTCTTTCGTCCAGTTGGTTCTGGCCCCTTTCCTTCTTCTCCTTCCTCCAACATCAGCAGTATTTGGTTGACAGTCAGGTTCCTGCTGCTGAGCCAGGGGGCACCTGTTGGGTGAGAGTCTGTCACATGACGTTCTAGTCTCCATTTCACCGTTATTCGAACTGTTTATGTTCGATATTTAAACACTCTTATCGAGGATTGGCGAATGTATGGTTACATATCCATCTGTGGATCCGCCATTCCACTTGGCCCTTGTGTGGCATTATCACCACGCTGTATACGAACACACATAAACAAACAAACACACAGGCAGAAAGGGCCCCAAAAATGAATAAGCATAAGTTTCATTGTAATGTAGTGTTCGAATGTCTGACTTAGTTTTTGTTTTTTAAGTTTTAGTTTTCCCCCCTCTTCTCTGTCCGTCCGCCTGCTTCTCTCTTCATTCTTATTTTCTTTACATTTTTGGTTTTTTTTTGGTTTTTTTGTTTTTTTTTTGTTTTTCTCTGTTTGTTTTTCTCGTTTTTTGCTGTTGTTGCTGTGCTGCTTTGGTTTTGTTGTTTGTTTTTTCTTTTTTCTTTTGAGTCTATCTATATATTTTGATGCCTTCCTCTTTTTTAGCAGTAGGGATTCTATAATGTGGTGGCAGCAGCCAGCTAAAAGAAGTGGGAGACTGGCGGCGGTAGCGATACTGAGACAGTGGTGGTGGTGATGTCGATACCGAGGCAGTGGTGGCGGCGATGTGACCGTATTACTGTAGTGATGGTGCTGTAGCGGTGGTAGCAGTGAAGGAGTGAAGGAGTGGTGGCGGCAGTGATGGGATAATGGTTGTAATGATGGCCGTAGTGAGCGGTGGTGGTTTAGTGTACACAGGTGATGGGGTGGGTGGTGTATCTAGTTTCTGGTGTTGGTGAGTTTGGCTGTTCTATATAGTGTAGACAGAGGAGGAGGGGGGGGGGGGTCTTCTTCCATTTATAGCCATTTTCTTTTTTGGATATACAGTGTACAATACAAAGTTGAATATTTGAATATTTGAGCCTTATAACAATATATTTGGGGTCCGAATTTTTTGGGGCTCAAGCCGGGTGCTTTACGTAGCATTTGTACTAAGAGTTGTTATTTCACAAATGATTTAAATATGTTAAAAATTCAAAACTTACGGGAGCGATTTCATGACCTCCGTCACCTCGTGCGTCTTCTTCCCTATTATTATTATTATTATTATTATTATTATTATTATTATTATTATTATTATTATTATTATTAATGTGCCTGTGTGGACATGAACAAACTGCATTGGGTCATCCAGATCGTATGTAGATAGTGTCTTCTGTAGGGATAATAGATAAGATTAGCATAGGATGTCTACTTTTAAAGATGGTCGGCTACACAGACTTCCGTGGTCCACCTAGATAGGTTACATAGACAGGGACCTGAATACTAAAAGCTGAAAGTATCGCTCCCGGTTCGTAAAAACTACAGAAACCGGATTAACGAACTAGTTAAGCGGACGTTGACGGGGTGGGGGGGCTGTCGTCGACAACAGTTGGTGGTTCGCCTTGAAAAGGGCGATCAATATAGAATCCGTTAAGGTTTATCAAGGCTATAGTGATAGAAAAGAATAGATAAGAGGGAGACCTAGTTAGAAAGCTAGACGAGGCGCTTAGAAAAGCATCGCGACCGAAGTGCAAGCGACCAGATTGACTCTCGGCCAATTCTTCAACGGTAAGCACGAAAACTGCGTTGTCAAAGCTAGGACGAAAACCGTTCAATGAGCCCGTGCGGCGGAGACGCTGCGTGGCAACGAAGACACGATCCGTTCTTTGGCACACCACGACTGGCGCATGTTGGTTAATCCCGTGCAGATATATGCGGCTTTACAGCAGCTCTTCGCTCAGCTGTTCGGGAGCAGTGGCGAGCCGTATTGCGGAATGGACCTTAGTCCCTACCTCGATGGCCTGAGCTGCTCTTAGCGACGGAGGCGGAGTCCTGTGAAAAGCCACTGAAATACGGGAGACAATGACTGGCTGCATGAGGGGTAAATTGCCTGGTTTGGATGGTCTGCCCTACGAGCTTTACATACATATGCCAGACTTGTTCGGTGACCTCTTGGAAGATGTCTACTGCAACTGGCAGCAAGAGCGATGGTACTGCTAAGAAAGAACCTGAACAAGGGGGACAACAGAGATAATTTCAGGCCCATAATTCTGCTGAATGCAGAGTTCAAAATTTTGGCCAAGCTGTTAGCAGCGAGGTTGGCGCTTGTCGTTGGGAGTCATGTAGGAGAGGCCCAGATATGCGCCATTCCCAAGAGATCCACCCACGACAACTTCCACCTCATGCGATACATGGTGGAGAGGGTAGCTAAAAAACCTGACACGGGTTGGACCCTGGTCAATTTATATCAATCGTAAGCTTTCGATGGGGTCGACCATCAATACCTGGTTGCCGTCCTCAGAGCGGCCGGCTTTTGTGCTCGTTTTCAGACGGTGGATTGCTGCCATGCACAGTGACATCTGCTCTGTGGTGAGAGTGAACAGTCACCTTTCGGAACCTTTCAACATCAGGCGCTCTGTCCGCCAATGTTGTCCCCTCTCATCCCTGTGGTATTTATTGACTCAAAAGCCATTACTGCACATACTGGAGACGTTGATGGGCATCCCACGCGAACTTGGATGCGGTAGAACCGTGTCAGCTCAAGCCGATGACGTCCCCTTAGTGGTGTCGAACGCCAAACACATCGAAGCGATCGGCACTACACTAAGAGAATCTGAGGCGGTGACAGGAAAATTGGTGGGCCTGCAGCTCCGCACCTGAAGAGGCGGGTCCATGTCGTCCAACAGCATCGCCGGGCCCTAGACGGACGGATCAGTTAAATTGCTAGGAGTATGGTTTGGTCTAGACCTCCAGATGGACAGAAACTGGGACGAGCAAGGTGGCCTATCTCATCCAGTAATCATCCGAGAGAAAGCTATATCTGAAAGGTCGCGCGGAGATGGCAAGCACGTACATCGCATCTATTATCTACTACTGCCTGACCATCCTGCATTGTCCTAAGCCTCGTCTGACTGCACTGGAACGTTTGCTCTTTCACTTTTTGTGGAAGAGACGCACTCCGATGGTCAGGCGGTTCATCTGCTGTTAACACCCGCTACGCGGAGGACTGGGCATGCCGTGGTTAATGATGCACAGACATGCGCTGAGATTGCATCTCAAGATTTTCCTAGACAGTGAACAGGTATGGTCGCCTTTCGCTAAGCACGTTTTCCCTCAGCTCGTCTATTTGACGGAGCTGCAATCCTGGGTCAAGCGGGGACCGTGAGGGAGTGCTTGGAAACTGGAATGTCTCAAAGCGTTCACTGCCCTTTGCCAATCGGGCTTTGCGATCGGTGGAAACTCCCCCTTGGCTTTCTATAGAGGGTTAGTGGAGCGTAAGAGCGACGACGTCCTTGGAGAGACTTTGGTGTCGACGAAAGCCAACTAGCTATTATCTTCTGGAAGACTTTCGGTTCAAGGCCAATGGATAACTTTCAAAAATCCCTGGCCTCGCAGTGCTACCGGGGAGTTCGAGATGAACTTTACAGTCATGGAAATGGCGTCAGCTGGACCTATCCGAGATGCGCGCAGGGTGACGAGACCGTCCTGCATGCACTAGTCCAGTGTCTGAGTATCGCTGGCTTCTGGGTTTATGTCGAACATCTGCTGTCGCGTGTAGAACGGATCCGGCTATCAGTTGAGTCCATCATGAAGAAGGCAGATTTTATCTGTCTGGTGGACGCGTCTGAAAGGGTTGAAGACGGGCATTTTCCTCTTCCGCGATGCTCATTAAATTTTTAAGGTTTCACCTGAAAAGGAAAATCAGAGTGGAGAAGGAAGTGCTGCTTCCCAGCCAGTTTGTTGAAAGGTGGATGGGAGGGGTAAAAATAGCCCGTGTGAATGGGCCTGCCCAAAGCGTGAGCCTGTAGTATTGTAGGAGGACAACTGAGAGAGGAAGACAGTTAAATACTAGAGGCTGAACTACCGCTTCTTCCTTGTACCGATCTTCGTTGAGACCTCTGGTGGTTTTGGTCCCGACACTGCTGATTTCCTCCACAAAACCGGAAAGACGGTGACCCGCTTGAGGAGGGAGCCGTGTGAGATTGGTTGACTGTTGCAGTGTATTACTGGTACTTTATTTTATCGACCCCGTAAGGATGAAAGGCAAAGTTAACCTCGGCAGGATTTGAACTCAGATCATAAAGGGCTGTAACTCTATGCTAAAAAACATGGTGTCCGACTCTCTACCAATACTGCCAATCCACCAGGCTATGATAAATAATACTTACCCATGATGTCATGAGTGGTCGTCGGACCAGTGATTTTAATTCCTAAGCAAATTTCTTAACCATTCCGTCATGCTGTGTTCGTAGAGAAACAAATACAACATAATGTGTAGAAATGTAATCGGAGCAGTTACTTACCTCTAGCGATGTCTATTTGTATTTGTTTCCGATAAATAAATCAACTTTTATCCGGTTACTATTATCACAGTGTCTGACCTTTCATTCTTCGTCGTTGTTTTCAATTAATCAAAGTTAAACACCAACCCCTACCCACCACCACCAGCATCAGACAGTAGTGACATCGTGTTTATGATGATGATGATGATGATGATGATAATGATGATGATATTGATGATGTTGATGATAGTGATGATGATGATGATGATGGTGATGGTGATGGAGATGGAGATGACGACGATGATGATGGTGACGACGACGACGATGTTTATGGTGATGATAATGGTGATGATGATGATGTTGATGACGACGACGTTTATGATGACGACAATAGTGATGATCATATCGAAGGAGTGAATGGATGAGAGGTTGTGGTTTTTATCTGCAATTGATTTATATATATATATACTAGCAATGGTACCCGGCGTTGCACGGGATAAGGTATTTTGAAACTCGGGCCGCCAACAGACCTAATCGTGGAAAAACTGCATACGTGGACAATATGTAAAGAAAATAAACCGAATACTCTGATGGCTGGATAATCTTTAAGATTTTCTTCGATGAAACAGGAAAAATGCAGGTTTTCACCTAATGCCATAAAAATGCAGGTTTTCACCTAGGCCATAAAAAAGTTGGATTTTCTTTGCTCACGGTATGAAGAAGAGACTGATTAATACATAGTTACAATTTCAGGGAAATCAGTCTGACGTAACGACTCAAAAAACCCTAAAAACTTGAAAAAACGCATTTTTTTTCAGGTTTTTAGGGTTTTTTGAGTCGTTACTAGGGGATCAAAGTGTTGAATTGTTTATGTGCATAACACTCCCTAAAACATAAGTAATACACATGTAAAGTTTGGAAAAAGTCGGTTGAGTACTTCTCGAGTTTTAGGGATTCAAACTCAGACACACACACACACACAGACATCCTCAGGGAAGTGACGTAATGCAGACAGCCAGACATATAGACAGATATTATAAGGGCCCGACGTTATATGTATGTATCTATCTAAAAAGAGAAAGACTAAGAATTATAGAGAGAGATCGCTAAATCGCCTAATGCGGTCCCTAGGGCATTGAAAATTTGAAACTTTTTTTGCTTAGAACACTCCCCAAAACATAAATATTACAAGTGTAAAGTTTGAAAACAGTTGGTTGGGTGGTTCTCGAGTTTTAGGGATTCATACTCACACCCAGACACAGACAGACATCCTCAGTTTTATATATATAGATAGCAAAGATTGTCACCTCATCGAACCTGACTTGAACAGACTACATTATACTAATGAGGTCTAATAAGACTGAAATATTTCCATACATGTTAGTTGCTGAGTCAGTCTGATGAGATTGCCACCTATGTAAATTAATTTAGTGAAAATATTCTATTATTTTTGTAAGATTATCTCTCCTTTTACTCTTGAAATCGAATGGCTTAGTGGTTAGATCATTGAGCTTGCAATCGAAAGGTAGTGAGTTCGATTCTCGGACCGGGTGATGAGTTGTGTCCTTGAGCAAGACACTTTATTTCACGTTGCTCCAGTTTACTCAGCTGTAGAAATGAGTTGCGATCCTGCCAAATCAATGGGTGGCAGTAGTTCCATCGGCACACATCGAAAGACTGGTGTAGTGGTTCTGAGAACAATGTGGCTTTGCAGATGATCAATGCACATTGACAATGCAAAGGCGCTCCCGCTGAAGTTAGAAGAGAACTATTGACCTTCAGGAGAAGCAGCGACCCCTGATTGTATTCAGCAACCGAAACAATATGAAGTACACCAAATCCAATGCTCCTAGGGGCGGCCCTGGTTCTTCTTATTTGCGAGTGTAAACTCGGCCAGATTAGATTAGATTTACTCTTGAGTAGCTAAGCATTACCGCGAGATTGTTGATGGTGAAATGCCTTGACATGGATTAACTGCTTTGATATTTGTTCCGGTCAACTGCATCCAGAGTTCAAATCCGTCCGAAGTCAATATCTACTTTGATCCTTTCGCAGTCGTTGAAATAAAATACCAGTGGAAATGCTGTAGATTGTTGGAAATGTTTAAACTGTCCGACAGAAGGATTTGTGGTATCTGTTCCGGCCCCATATGTTCTGAACTGGGCTCAAATCTGGCCTCACTCTCACTGAAAAACTTGAGACCCTTTTTACTAGAAATTGCAACCCACATATAGTCTCAGCAATGGAAAGACAAACGGGAACATTATTTCCTTGGCGGTGGATTGGCAGTATCGGTGGAGGGTCGGACGCCATGCTTTCCAGCATAGTTACGTCCCTTTACGATCTGAGTTCAAATCCCGCCGAGGTTGACTTTGCCTTTCATCCTTACGGGGTCGATAAAATAAAGTACCAGTAATGCACTGGGTAATTGCTGGCCTTGTGCCTAAAGTAGAAACAATTATTTCCTTGGTCCGATCTGATGATCAGTTATTTCTTCTGTCAGGTGTTGTGACTGACAGATATGTGTGTATGTATGTGTATGGGTGTATGTGTATCTGTGTGTATGTGTGTGCCTGTGTGAGTATGTGTGTGCCTGTGTGAGTATGTGTGTGTATGTGTGTGCTTGTGTATGTGTGAGTATGTGAGTGCCTATATATGTATATGTGTGTATCTGTGTATGTGTGTGTATGTGTATGTCTGTAAGTGCATGTGTGGGTATATATGTGTAGATGTTTGTGCTTGTGTGTGTATATATGTGTGTGTATGTGTGTATGTGTGTGAGTGCATGTGTGTATGTGTGTGTATTTGTGTGTATGTGTGTGAAAGAGAGGGGAAATTGACATGAAAGAAGATAAATGTGAGAAAAATTAGGAAAGCGAGAGAAACATTGAACATGAGAGGATAGGGGAGATAGATAGATAGATAGATAGATAGAGAGAGAGAAAGAGAGAGAGAGAGAGAGAGAGAGAGAGAGAGAGAGAGAGAGAGAGAGGAGAAGATGGGAGGGTGGAAGGAGAGACTTGTGGGGGAAATGGAGGAGGAGAAGGGAGAGAATGAGAGAGTGAGAGAGAGGGAGAGGATGGGTGATAATGAGATAGATAGATGGATAGAGAGAAGAGAGAATGAGAAAGAGAGAAAGTGAGAGAGAGAGAGAGGCTACAATTGGCTGCCATATCTGGAACCTTCAAAATCTGTAAATTTTCAATGGAAAAGGTGTGTGAACCGCAAGCGGGATTATGTTGATAAATAAACCTCATTTGGTCACATTACATGAGAGTATCTTGGTCAGCCAATGAAATCTTCATCCGACCTTCGTATATGCATAAATAATTGCATATATGCATACAAGCATACATACGTACATACATACGTACATACATACGTACATACATACGTACATACATACGTACATACATACGTACATACATACGTACATACATACGTACATACATACATGATGGCTTCCCCCTCGTTATCGAGTATCACCATTGCACGATATAACATTATTAATAATTAACAATTAATGCTATTGTGCAATGCCTGTGAGTGAAGATATTTTTTAAAGTGAGGAAAGACTGTGCACTGAGCCAATCCCACTCTCTGAGCGACAGTAGCTATAACCCGAAAAGAAGAAAAGATCAACATCATCGGTAACTACTGAGTCGCAGGTTTTATATTGGAGTTATCCCAGTCTCCTGAGTTGCCTTCTCCTAGAAGACTGCCCCGACAAAGGCTAGGGGTCCTTCACTCCCAGTGGTTTAACTGCGTGATCGGGTGTCCAACCCGACTTTTTCTGTGTCCCCGCGCATATACTTACACATGCACGCATGTATATACACATATACATATGCACATGTGTATATACATATTTACACATTTGTGGATGGCCGTTGACTCTTCTGAGTTCTTCCGCCCTTTGTCAGGTTTCGTTTTTTGTCCTGCAGGGTGTCCAAAATCACCCTCCTCATCAAGTAAACTTGGTGGGGTTGCCGGTTTAGTCACCGACGACCCTACTATGTGACAGGTTGTACTGGGTTACATGTTACCAGTAGCACTCATACATACATACATACATACATACATACATACATACATACATACATACATACATACATACATACATACAGACAGACAGACAGACAGACAGACAGACAGAATAGAATATCATAAGTGTATATTTCAAGGAGACAGTCTCTCTGTGATATTATTCATCTTGTCATTAAACGCCTTGTCCTTTCTGCTCAAGAAATGTGAAGGATACATCATTGGCTCAGAGGAGGACAGGAATACGAATTTAACCC
Source organism: Eledone cirrhosa (assembly GCA_964016885.1). Taxonomy (NCBI): domain Eukaryota; kingdom Metazoa; phylum Mollusca; class Cephalopoda; order Octopoda; family Eledonidae; genus Eledone; species Eledone cirrhosa. Next base: position 330,826,860 of record OZ024743.1, read on the forward strand.
ATAATTTCTTTGTGGGTGACCTGAAACTCTATGCCAAGAACATGGATGGGATGAAGAAAAATCTTGTCCTGGTTACAACTTTCTCAAATTATATAGGAATGGAGTTTGGCCAAGATAAATACTCATATATGACTGTAAAGCGGGGAAAAACAACAACCCAATCTAGCAACATTGTCATCAATGGTCTAACTGTTTCACTGATATCTGATGAGGACTGCTACAGATACCTGGGGATAGATGAGAACATATCCTATAATGGTATCTGTAATAAAGAACGCGTAACCAGGGAATACTACACCCGATTAAGGAAAATATGATCATCGGAACTCTCTGCGCACAATAAAACAGTGGTCCACAATGTGTTTGCTGTGCCTGTCCTAACACCAACGTTTGGAATACTCGATTGGACGATAGACGAAATCCGAGCAGTTGATGTTAAAACCTGAAACATTCTAAACAACACCGGAAACTTCCACATCAACAGTGACATAGACCGCCTTTACTTGAAACGTAAGCAGGGAGGCAGAGGCCTAACATCAGTCCAGACAACATTTGAATGTCGCATCATATCCCTCCGACAACATTTACGAACCTCGAAACGTAGGAGCCCATCTATTGAGCAAGTCTGTCTGCATTAGAGAGATAAGATCATGAAAGTTGGGAAGGAGCTCCTTGAAAGATACTCCCTCCATGATAATTAAAAACTCACATCCAGGGAAGTTGCTCAGCAGTATCACAGTGAATCCATGGATGAAAAACTGCATGCTTATCAGCAAAAAAATCATGCTCCAGATTGAGAGTAATTTAGATCAAGAAAGTACTCTATCTTGGACCAACAACCGCTATATTAGCTCCCACTTTGAAGGATACGCTTTTGCAATCCAGGAAGAGGAGATTAGCATGAAATACCTGATTCACAAAAGAGATAGGGATGCAGGCAAAACACCTAGATGTGATAACAAGTGCAGACTTTGCAGAATTAACATCGAAGATGTCACCCATGTCATCAGCAGCTGTCCAAAGATGTCATCTGGGTACTATTCACCTATGAGGCATGATGTAGTGGCCAAAACACTGTACAATGCAATCCGTAGAAAAGATAGCCCCGACAATAAACACATTAAAAGTTACAGCAAAGTGGAACACATACATATACATCATATGAAATAGTACTGGTGGAATGTTCCAGTAAAAACCCCAATAAAATGCAGGCATAACAGACCAGATATTATGATATGGGACAGGGAGAAGAAAACATGCACAGAAGTGGAAATTAGCTGCGCAGCAGAAGCCAATATAATATCAAACATTAGCAAAAAGGAGAATATTTATGCAGAACTGATAAGAAATCTGCAGATACTCCACCCTGATTACACCTTCAGATTTATGCCTGTGATTATTGGGGAACTGGGGTATGTTAGTAACTGCCTCAATACAAAACTTGAGAAGCCGAGCTTCACAGGAACAGAAAGAACACAACTAGTTAGGAAATTACAAGTACAATCCATTAATGGAACAGTAGAGATATAAAATATTCAAAAAATTGTGCATCTAATAACTGCATATACACATGTACAGATACTAAGCATAAACACATGCACACATACAACTCAAAACATACACATCCACACATACAATAACATCCATATCTACACATGCATGCATACATATCTACCTAGTTGATGTTGTGTAAATTCCAATGAGAGAGTCTTGTGTCTATGTTAGAAACCGACTCTCTCTCTATTGGTAAAACTTTGTGAAATTATAAAACCAGAAGAACATACATACATACATACATACATACATACATACATACATACATACATACATACATACATACATACATACATACATACATACACACAGACACATACATAGATACATACATACATACATACATACATACATACATACATACATAAGTTTCCTTATATGTACACAAACATTGCTGGTTGTCACCTCCGATATTTCCTTACTAGACAAAGACATCACGGAACACTGTCTCTAGTTTCCTTTATTAACTTACAATGCAGAAAATATAACACACACACAGAGACACACAGAGACACACAGAGACACACAGAGACACACAGAGACACACACACTCACACATTCATCAATATATATATACACTAACAAACACACACTAACACACACACACATACACACTGATATCGCATTAACACACACACATAAACAGACTCACACACTAACACACACATACACTAACACACTAATACACATTTAATAACACACGCAGACACACTAACACAGAGACTAACACAGTCACTAACACGTACACACACATACACCTACACTAATACACACACTAACAAATAAACTAACACACACATATTCTCACACGCTAGCACACACCCATTAGCACACTGACCAATACACACACTAAAACATATGCAGACTAACATACACTCACTAACATACACTTTCACTTATACACACTATACATACGCACACACATATATACATACCCACACACATGTATACACCCAATAATACATGCATTAACACACACACTCAGACACATATACACTAATAAACTCACTAACACTCACTCATGCGCACACTAATACAAACACATCTACATACATACACGCAAAAATACAAACGCATACACACGCACACACACACACACACACACACACACACACACAAATAGCAGTGAAGAGGAAGAATCGATGTTCTAATAACATCTTAACCTCCCACCTTAAACACATCAATACTCCATTTACCTTCTTCTTTGCCCTCTTTTTCTGAGAAGGTCGTGGGTGCTAAGTCCTCAATCATTCTTTCCAGTGGGTCCTGTCAGAAGCAACCTTCACCAATTGATCTGGCTGGATCCCGAAGCGAGACCAGCCGAGCTCATGGATGTTATCTAACCATCTTGCTGGGGTCAGCCCCTGGTTCTTCCGTAAGTTGGTTTTGCCCGTAAAATCTGTACAGCGATTCTTTCCTTAGATATTTTAACCACATGCCCATAGTATTGGAGCTGTGATCTCCCAGTTCGGAGGTGTAGCGGCTCCATTTACCTATCTTTAAATATTCATCTACACCAGAGGTGGGGAACCATTGCATGTTGAAAAGCCGCATTAAGTTACTTGTAATATAATAAAGCTGCATTTAAGAAACCTTAAAATCTACATCATTTTGTAAAAATTTAATTACTATGTACTAATTATCTAAAAAACGAAAAAAATGTTTGCCTTATGGTTTAAATTAAAATAATAAAAGAGACAAAAACATATTAATGAAAATTTAAAACTTGTTGGAAATCTTGATTCTTTAAAAAGGCCGCACATAATGGCAGAGAAGGCCGCAAGTTCCCCCATCTCTGATCTACGCAATACAAGCATGTGATCTTATGGTAGTTTGTTGCTATCAATTGTGACGTTTATGTATTTCATTTTGAGAATAACCATGTGAGCTAGTACTTCTCAAGCAATGCACTTCGACATTACTAGTGTGTTAGTATGCCGTGAGATGTAATTATGTATGTCGCGAAATATAATTAAGTGGGCTGTGAAAGAACGAAATTCTATTTTAAAATGTGAAAAATATAAATTGAAATTCATTTTAAATTTCATCTCTAACTGTTAATGTGGTGAAACAACTAAACTAGAAATGGAAATATTGCCAAAAACAAAAAAAAATCAAAACACCGACCACATATTTCTTATCAATAGCTTCGTTCAATTTATTAACTAATGAACGGTATGAAGACTGTATTTTTACTTACCTCTATTTTTTATTTAAATGTTATACTAATACATAGGCGGCGAATTGTCAGAGTCGTTAGAACGTCGGTTAGAATGCCTTGCGGTGTTCTCTTCAGTTCTCTGTTCTCTGAGTTCAAATCCCGCCGAGGTCAACTTTGCTTTTGATCCATTCAAGGTCGATAAAAATGTACCAGTCTAGTACTGGGGTCGATTCTTCCTCTATATCTCTTTCTCTCACTCTCTATCCTTCTCTGTAAGAAAGCTGCTGTATTCAGACCTGGAGAGGAAATGGACTTAGCTAGGTTTACAAATACCCTAGAAACACAGGGTGTTACGTGACCATGCATGCAGAATAGTCGTAGTGGTTACCCCAAGTTGTTTGCCTACTTAATGGCGTAGGAAGGATATAGTAGGTAAATATAATCGATCAAATCCCGCCGAGTCTACTACTGGAGTCGATTCTTCCTCTATATCTCTTTCTCACTTCCTTTCTCTCACTCTCTATATCTCTTTCTCACTTCCTTTCTCTCACTCTCTATATCTCTTTCTCACTTCCTTTCTCTCACTCTCTATCTTTCTCTGGAAGAAATCTGCTGTATTCAGACCTGGAGAGGAGAATGGCTCCATCAGGTATTAAAAATTACCCTAGAAACGCCCCGTGCCACTACAGCGCCCCAACGACTCCACTTACGGGACTATACATACTAACACATACAACTCGAATTGTGACACGAAGGGTGTCAAAATATGTTTACATGTTCTAAAGTGCGCCATGAGCAAAAACAGTGGGGGTGAGGTGAGCCACTGACATAAGTGAACCGATTGTTTCGTTGGCTCTAAACTAAACCTGTCGTTTATTGTTTATCCAGGAAAGGAGAATGGTTTCCTTGGAACGCTTGATACCATGTGACAGTTTGAGGAAATAAAGACATTTCCAGCTCACACCTATGAAGGTTTAGCTGGCCTCCTACAGGGATTCACCTCATATGAGGTTCCTCTGATGTTTCAATGATGGTGGTGATGGTGGTGGGGTCTTCCTTCATATCATGAACTGTAACATGAAATAGAATGTCTTGCACAAGATGACAACACAACACACCACCCAGTCTAGGAATCGAAATAACGATGTTACGATTATGTCCCAATAACCTAACTACAACGGCAAACACCTTCACCTGGCTGTTTGGAAGAAGAGACGAAATAATACTCAGGTCTTACACCTGGTCTCAATGATTGCAATAGAATGGTGTCAGGTGATCTGATGGTTGCTTGGTGGTATAAATGGTGACGTTTATGTATTTCATTTTGAGAATAGCCATGTAAGCTATTACTTTACAAACAACGCACCTCGCCATACTAGTGTGCTACAATGCCGTGAGATCCTCGGTATACTAGTGTGTTACTATGCCGTGAGATCCTCGGTATACTAGTGTGTTACTATGCCGTTACTATGCCGTGATATCCTTGACATACTAGTGTGTTAATATGCCGTGAGATCCTCGACATACTAGTGTGTTACTATGCCGTGAGATCCTCGACATACTAGTGTGTTACTATGCCGTGAGATCCTCGACATACTAGTGTGTTACTATGCCATGAGATCCTCGGTATACTAGTGTGTTACTATGCCGTGAGATCCTCGACATACTAGTGTGTTACTATGCCATGAGATCCTCGGTATACTAGTGTGTTACTATGCCGTGAGATCCTCGGTATACTAGTGTGTTACTATGCCATGAGATCCTCGACATACTAGTGTGTTACTATGCCGTGAGATCCTCGACATACTAGTGTGTAACTATGCCGTGAGATCCTCGGTATACTAGTGTGTTACTATGCCGTGAGATCTTCGACATACTAGTGTGTTACTATGCCGTGAGATCCTCGACATACTAGTGTGTTACTATGCCGTGAGATCCTCGCTATACTAGTGTGTTACTATGCTTTGAGATCCTCGGTATACTAGTGTGTTACTATGCCCTGAGATCTTCGACATACTAGTGTGTTACTATGCCGTGAGATCCTCGGTATACTAGTGTGTTACTATGCCGTGAGATCTTCGACATACTAGTGTGTTACTATGCCGTGAGATCCTTGACATACTAGTGTGTTAATATGCCGTGAGATCCTCGGTATACTAGTGTGTTACTATGCCGTGAGATCCTCGGTATACTAGTGTGTTACTATGCCGTGAGATCTTCGACATACTAGTGTGTTACTATGCCCTGAGATCCTCGGTATACTAGTGTGTTACTATGCCGTGAGATCCTCGGTATACTAGCGTGTTACTATACCGTAAGATCCTCGACATACTAGTGTGTTACTATGCCGTGAGATCCTCGACATACTAGTGTGTTACTATGCCGTGAGATCATCGACATACTAGTGTGTTAATATGCCGTGAGATCCTCGACATACTAGTGTGCTACTATACCGTGAGATCCTCGGTATACTAGTGTGTTACTATACCGTGAGATCCTCGGTATACTAGTGTGTTACTATGCCGTGAGATCCTCGGTATACTAGTGTGTTACTATACTGTGAGATCCTCGACATACTAGTGTGCTACTATGCCGTGAGAGCCTCGGTATACTAGTGTGTTACTATGCCGTGAGATCCTCGGTATACTAGTGTGTTACTATACCGTGAGATCCTCGACATACTAGTGTGCTACTATGCCGTGGGATCCTCGGTATACTAGTGTGTTACTATGCTGTGAGATCTTCGACATACTAGTGTGTTACTATGCCCTGAGATCCTCGGTATACTAGTGTGTTACTATGCCGTGAGATCTTCGGTATACTAGTGTGCTACTATGCCGTGAGATCATCGACATACTAGTGTGTTACTATGCCGTTAGTATGCCGTGAGATCCTTGACATACTAGTGTGTTAATATGCCGTGAGATCCTCGGTATACTAGTGTGTTACTATGCCGTGAGATCTTCGACATACTAGTGTGTTACTATGCCGTGAGATCCTCGGTATACTAGTGTGTTACTATGCCGTGAGATCTTCCACATACTAGTGTGTTTCTATGCCGTGAGATCCTCGGTATACTAGTGTGTTACTATTCCGTGAGATCCTCGGTATACTAGTGTGTTACTATGCCGTGAAATGTTGTTATGTGTGTCACGAAATATTATTAAGTGGGCTGCGAAAAAACGAAATTCTATTTTAAAATGTGAAAAATATAAATTGAAATTCATTTTAAATTTCATTTATAACTCTTAATGTGGTGAAACAACTAAACTAGGAATGGAAAAGTTCCCGCACACACACCACAAGAGAGGAATAGTCACTCAGACAAGCAAACAATCCGTTCCATTTATCAAAGTCCACTTACAAGGTTTGGTCAGTCTGAAGCTATGGTAGATTGTCCTTATCCAGGGTACCACACCGTGCGATTAAACTGGAAACCACGTTGTTGCGAAGCGAACCTATTAACCACAGTCATGCACGTGTCTGATTGAAACACAAGAAAATCATAATAGATGTGAACTCCCCGCCCCACCAAATAAAACAAACACGAACAAAAAGCAATAATGGTTTCTGACTTAGGCACAAGACCAGCAATTTTGAGGGGGAGGAGGGGTCGATTATATCGACCGTAGTACTTGGAGTTTATTTTATCGATCTCGGAATTATGAAAGGCAAAGAGTTGACTTGGTGGAATTTGAACTGTGATCATTAAGTCCCATAACTAAATGCCGCTAAGTGTTTTTTCTATCGCCCTAACAACTCTGCCAATCCACCGAGTTTTAATAATGATTAACATCAAGACAAGGTGGTCACATATACTGAAGAAGTAGAATTGTCGTAGGCGGCGAATAAGCAGAGTCGTTAGAACGTTAGATAGAATGTTTTGTAGTGTTCGTTTTGGCTCTCTGCTTTCTCTCAGTTCAAATCCCGCTGAGTCTAGTACTAGGGTCGATTCCTCTTCTATATCTCTTTCTCATTTCCTTTCTCTCACTTTCTATCCTTCTCTGGAAGAAATCTGTTGTATTCAGACTTAGAGATGAAATGGACTCAGCCAGGTTTACAATACCCTAGTGACACCGGGAGTTACGGGACCATGCATGCAGAATAGTCGTAGTAGTTACCAGAAGTTGTTTGCCTTCTAAATGACGTAAGAAGGATATAGTAGGTAAATATAATCGATCCTAGCAGTTGCCAGTTACTTAATCGATCCTGTAAATCAGTGGATGGATTTTTACATATATGAAAAAAAAAATGTTGGCCAGAATAATTTGTGACAGAAGGGAGAAGAAGGGTGCAGTTCGTAGGATGGAGGAGACAACAGAAAGGGTCTCTTGTTGGCTTTGGAGCAAGAGAGGGCAGATAAGCTGGAAGCCAGGAGCTAAGATATGCAGTAATTTGGCCAACAATACTGACCCACCAGCGAGAGTGTGTTACAGTTGAGAGTCGAAACAACCGATGGACGTTGGACACCGTCTGATGACATCAACGTCAACGAAGGTGAATGAATGTGAGGCATCTTCTTGAAGATGTAATTGTAGCATGATTAAAACTATAATGGGACAAGGGAAATAACATAAATGGGCCAATAGCTTGGGATTGATATTTGAATTAAAAGGGGACGTAATGCTTACCATATGTCAAAAAGTATTAGTTAATCGAAATGAGCCTCTGAAAGAGAAATCTCAATTACTACTTTGTAAGTGTTTGTACTTCTGGTGTATATGTGTGATGTATAACGACGCAGTAGTCAATGAAAGCAGTCAGCATCACCTTGGCGTACTTTGAGGGAGGGAGGGCTTGATGACATTGGACGCTTTTACTGTGATGACTGAGCTTTAGTTTCACCGTCGTACCCGTACATATATGTGGAGGCGCGTGGCCTAGTGGTAAATGTGTTGGACTTGCGATCGTAATGTAGTCGGTTCGATTCCTGAGCTGGGTTGTGTCTTGTGTTCTTGAGCAAAACACTTCATTTAACATTGCTCCAGTATACTCAGCTGAAAATGAGTACCAGTAATATCTGTGGGTAACCCTGCGATGGGCTGGCGTCTTATCCAGTGGGGGGATTCTTGTACTCTCCATTACTTCACACTCGAAACCGAGGTAAGCAGCGGCCTGACGACCCTCGTGGCTTGAGACAGACTTTAGACTAGAGTAGACAAGATCCGTAAACTCACCCTTCATCTCCAATTATAACAGTATTCAGGGACACACGATCTTTGTTGGCAGTATCGGCAAAAATAAAAAATGAAAATGCAACGAATAAGAACAGCAGCTCAAACGTGGACTACCTCACAGTGAATGACATATCCAGCAAGGCCGCCATAAAACTTCCTGGACCGGGCGGTGTTTTGTTCTTGAGCAAGACAATTTATTTCACGTTACTCCAGTTTACTCAGATATAGAAATGAGTTGTGACGTCAAAGGAGCCAAGCTGTATCGTCCTTTGGAATGCATGGGCGACTGCTGGTCTTCCACAAAAACAAATATATTGCTCAGACTTTGTACCTCGGAGGGGAACTTTTTTAAATGCAAAACCCACGGTCATTCGTGGCTGATATTGATTTCTCTAATTCATCTCAGATCAGGATGTAGATTTAAATTGACATAATTCTCTCCACTCATGTCACTAATGATGTTAGAGAAAGTATGAACAGTACACAATCCCTTCTATCTCGTCTGAAAATTTGACCTTGTGCCTCCAAAGGAAAGTGTTGTTTTATTTTAAATGTATATTATACAATACCAACAATGAAGGCATTCTTATGTCAAATCAACTTTTTTCGTATTTTCCTATTTTTCGTATGTTCAATTGATCAATCAATAATTGTAAAGTTGGTGTTGCTGTCGTGTAAAATGCCTACCAGGCTGGAAAGGGGGGGGGGGGACAAGAGTGATATCACTATATATATAAAACGGAAGATGTCTGCCTGTGTGTGTGTATGATTTTTATGCATTTCCACATTTCTCTACCGATTTTGATGATTTTTTCCCAATGTACTCCAAATTTACCAACGATGGTCAACGCGTAATAAACTTTGCCAAAACTTTCCTGCTTCTATGAAAAGAATCGATAAAAGTAAATTCATGCTGTAACCCTCTCTCTTACATGCTTAATACCTCTCTCTACTACCCTAAAAAATCGATGAAACTACATACATATTGCAATTCTCTTTAAAAGGTTCATCCCTCCCTCTACTCCCCTATCAATCTCCTCTGCAATTCTCTTTAAACGGTTCATCCCTCCCTCTACTCCCCTCTCAATCTCCTCTGCAACTCTCTTTAAAAGGTTCATCCCTCCCTGTACTCCCCCCTTTCAATCTCCTCTGCAACCCTCTTTAAAAGGTTCATCCCTCCCTCTACTCCCCTCTCAATCTCCTCTGCAACTCTCTTTAAAAGGTTCATCCCTCCCTCTACTACCCTATCACCATTACAGTTTACAACAGCGACAAAACTTCGTTCAGGAACGCGACATAAAGTTTGTAAACTAAGCAACACATCAATTTATACAACAACAAACTCAGGATCTCACCTGCGGCTGGCCAGCTCAGCGCCTATGGTGGTGAGTAAGGAGGTAGCCCTGTGCCGAGGACACCAGCAGTCTCCACTGCCAGGAGTACGACCTCAAACCTGTCGGAGGGCGACCGGTATTTGACCATTACACCATTACATTTTACATCAAATAACAAATATTCAAAAGCAACAGATGAATTTATACAACAACAAAGGTAGTCATAACGACGCTTAAGCATTTATTAACTTGAATCTCAACAGACATTATATTTTATTGTTGTCCTTTTTGTAATTTTTTTCTTTGTTTTTAGCAATATGAGACAAAAAAATAATGAGAAAACTTTTTTCAGGAACGTCCGATTTTGATGATTTTTTTCCAGTGTGCTCCAAATTATCGCCCCTGTTTACGTTCTTTGGTGCTATAACTCAGACGGGCTTGGCTTACAGCTTTGACCTACTATTTGACGTGCATTGTTCATACAACAATATGGCGGTGGATTGGCAGTATCGGTAGAGGGTCGGACGCTATGCTTTCCAGCATAGTTACTTCCCTTTACGATCTGAGTTCAAATCCCGCCGAGGTTAACTTTGCCTTTCATCCTTACGGGGTCGATAAAATAAAGTGCCAGTAATACACTGGGCAATTGCTGGCCTTGTGCCTAAAATAGAAACAATTATTCATACAACTTACTTAGTACTCACTTTCCACTTATTCACTGTTCAATTGAAATTGTTCGCTACCCCCTCCTCCTTCCTTGCTTACCCGTATTTACTTTCTTTGCCTCAATAATCATAATTGAGTGGAATCATTAACAGTACTTTAAAGCAATTAAACTCCGAGCAACGCCGGGCACTTCTGCTAGTATATAAATATATAAATATATATATAGGAAATAAGTCATGACCCCGACGGCTGAGCTCCAGCCGTTTCGACAGCTTGATCTAGTTTTCAAAACGGCTGGAGCTCAGCCGTCGGGGTCCTGACTCTTTTCCTATTATCTCCTCTACTACCCTAAGTACTGAGTACTCTGGTGCGTTATAGTCCACCTGGTTTCTTACCACACTTTCTTTGCTATATATATATATATATATATATATATATATATATAGCATGTAAAAGGTAAACAGAAATAACAACACAATCGGTACAGTATATGGAAGGGATATATTAGGTTAACGCTTGATATAGCAGGAAGAGGGTCTTAATGTTTCGGACGCTAGTCCTTCATCAGAAGAATGAATGAGAAATAAGATAGATTGAGGGCACGGGCGGGTTGGAATAAGAAAAAATGTCTTTAGATAAAAATAACAGGTCCTTTCATGCAGACATCTCTTGCAAAACTGTTGCTGCTGGCGTTTTGTGTATGATTTATTTTTTAGAAAACTAGATGATGGAGCGCGTCTACCTGAAAAAAAAGAACGTTTTGTAAAAAGAGCTATACTTGTGCACGTGCGTAAACATGTGTGTGTGTGTGTGTGTGTGTGTGTGTGTGTGTGTGTGTGTGTGTGTGTGTGTGTGTGTGTGTGTGTGTGTGTGTGTGTGTGTGTGTGTGTGTGTTTGTGTGTGTGTTTGTGTGTGTGTGTGTGTGTGTGTGTGTGTGTATGCGTGTGTTATTATACGTCTGTACGAAGCTAAGAAGAAATATGAATATAGTGCTTATCTGTGGACGTATTGCTGTTCGCTAGCAATACACGATAATACGTTACCGGTGGCATATTTGTATCATTGCATAACGACACCTCATAATTCAATGAGCATCCCTTTTTCTTTTACGTTCACATGTCGCCGTCGAGATCTCAGGCGTCCTCGGACGCTCCACAAAACCGCCTGAGGATGGGGTGGCTGTTGCAGTGGGTGTCGCTGGCCATTGTCCGCGGAAATGCCTTTGCAGTTTTGTCCGCGGGGGTGCAGCAAAAAAACCGTCCTGATTTAGGCACAAAGTATGTTACCTTCTCCCCTAACCTCTCTATTCCTCCCGTTGTCAAACCGTCCTTGCTCTTTCCCGTCTTTTCTTCACATTTATGGCATTTATAGTTCTTTCCTCTACTTTCCCATATAGCCAGATCTGAAGCAACATAAACTGAAGTATTTTGTTGACGAACTCAATGTAACGCCCGGTTTTTTAATCAAAACTACGACCTCAAATCAATACCACAAGCCTTCACAAGTAGACCAAAGCGAGATTTTAATTCAGAACCCTATAAACAAGAACATATACCGCAAGGCATCACTTCCAACGTTCTGACAATTCTACCAACCCACCGCCCTGGACTCGTAATTTGTTTTATCGACACGAATATGACGAAAGGCAAAAGTTGATCTCGGCGTGACATGAACTCAAAAGTGCAGAGAACTGAAACAAATACCGCAAAGCAGTATGTCCTTCACCTAACATCTCTGTCAATTCGTCGATATAGACACAAATCCAAACGACAGAATGAATGATATTGCATATGCTTCACTGGTAAGATTTAATAAGACGGAAACATTTCCGGAGTTGTCATTCTATTGTTACAGATCAAGTCCGTTCCTCTACGTCCTCACAGCATTTTATTTCTAATTAATTCTAATTAATTTAACTTTCACGGTCTAACTTGTCTGTCTTTACTAAGATTATTTAATAACGTAATCATTGGTTCTTTTCACAACGGATGATGTAAATTTAATTAATTAAAATGTCTTGTCCAACTACATTATGTATATTAGCGCCTACTTTACATCTTTAGTAGTAAAGAAGGTATGTTTTAAAAACTGCTCCATTAAGTTGCTATTTCTACCGTTATTTCATTAAGAACTTGTCACTACATGAAGGCGGCGAATTAACAGAGTCGTTAGAACATCGGATTTGTTTTGTGCTATTTGTTCCGGCTCCCTAGTTTCTTAGTTCAAATCCCGCCGAGGTCTACTTTGCCTTTCATACTTTCACAGCAGTTAAAACAAATTACCAGTCTAGGTCGATTCGTCCTCTATATCTATTTCTCACCTCTATCTATTCTCTATCCTTCTCTGGAAGAAATCTGCTGTGTTCAGACCTGGAGAGGAGATGGACTCTGCCAGGTTTTAAAATTAAAATGCCCCAGAAACGCCGTATGTCAATACGGCACCCCTACGACTCCCTCGGGAGTTACAGGCTTCAAACTATTATGTTGCTATTCCTACTGTTATTTCATTAAGAACTTATTACTATGTCATAACGTAGTAATGTTAAGACCTGTTAGACATTATTCAATTATTATTACATTGACGAGAGAGACCTGTTGCTACTTCACTGATATACTGATATACAATAACAGGGATAAGATACAAGCTTCTTCTTTTCAATGTTCGTTGTTCTAAATAATATAACACAAGATTTAGTGTCATTTTAAACAATATCAAAGCAGTGCTGACAAAAACAAAATGATCTTCAGAATAGTCGTACTGTTACTGCAAACAACCTGTGAAAACATCTCTTTCTTCTTATCCTCTCTTCTCTTTTATTTCCTCTCTTCTCTCTCTCCTCTCTTCTCTCCCTCTTCTCTTTCCTCTCCTCTCTCCCCCCTCCTTTCCTGTCTCCTTTTCTGTTTCCTCTCCTCTCCCCTCGCTCCTCCCCTCTCTCTCTCCTCTCTCCTCTCTTCTCTCTCTTCTCTCTCCACACCCCTCTCTCTCCTCTATCCCCTCTCTTCCCCATCTCTCCTCTCAATCTACACCCCTCTCTACCTTTATTACTATGTGTGACTATCACCTGTTGTAATCTATAGTAACATTACATTATTCCCTGTACATGTCTCTTATCCGCTCTCACTTCCCCCCTCAAATTCCTCAGACATCTGACAGAAAGTAAAACCACTGATCATCTGTCAGTCGTTTCTATTATATTTTAAATAATTTTAATCGGCAGGAATATTTACTACCGCAATAACAGTGTAGTATTCCTTCGTTTAGCCGTTTACTTCTCTTCCTCTTTCTTGGACCTCCACCGGTTTCGACGAAGAGTGTTTCAGTTGTTTGATCAACGGAACAACCTGCTCTTGGAAATTACGTATAAATGACTAAGCAATGCACAGACAGGTGTAATGTTAAAACAATTCTCAGGGAGATTCAGTGTGACACAGTGTCTGACACGGCTGGCTCTTTACATTACATGGACATCAAATTTATGCCTGATAAAATAAATTGTCTTGTTTAAGGACACAATGTGCCACAAGAATCAAACTAGTGACTTTACGTTCGTGATCTAAAGACCCTCATCACTCAGCCAGGTACCTTCATGTTGTTTAATACTGCTCTTATCCCGCCCAGGTTGACTTTGCCTTTCATCCTTACCGGGTCGATAAAATGAAGTACCAGTAATGCTCTGGGTAATTGCTGGCCTTGTGCTTAAAGTAGAAAGAATTATCATTAGGGTAGGGTATTGGCAGTATCGGTAGAGCGTTGGACACCGTGCTACGTGGCATAAAGTTACGGTCCTTTACGTTCTGAGTTCAAATCCTGCCGAGGTTAACTTTGCCTTTCATCCTTACGGAGTCGATAAAACAAAGTACCAGTAATGCACTGGGGTCGATTTAATCGACTTTCCCCATCCCCCAAATGACTGCCCTTGTGCCTATTGTAGAAATCATTATTATCATTAGGGTGGGGTTTTGGCAGTATCGGTAGAGCGTTGGCCAACATGCTTCACGGCATAAAGTTACGGCCCTTTACGTTCTGAGTTCAAATACCACTGCGGTTAGCTTTGACTTTGACCCCTTACGGAGTCGATAAAATAAAATACCAGTAATGCACTGGGGATGGATTTAATAGTAATGAGTATAAACGAAGTTGCAGCTCAAGTAGCATATATATGTGTGTGTATATATTTGACATATATATATGTGTGTGTGTGTGTGTGTGTGTGTGAAAGAGAGAGGGGGGATTGTGTGTCGGTGTGTAAAACTACGTACGTTAAACAGATTATATATCCCGAACTGCAGTTTCGTTCAGTCGGTGATTGTGTCGACGGCATATGTCAGCAGGGTTGAAAGAAATTATATTACTCCAGACAGTATAATTCTCAATGAAGCAAGGGGCTAAAAACTCGCTTGGGTGGGGTTTCTTCACTGAAGACCCTCTGCTGTCCATATCTCCTTAGAGCTTATCACCAATGTGAGCATGAGTTGACAAATTATTGAGATTAGGAAAAAGTGGTGGATAATGTGGATATTCTCTGTCTGACGTAGGTGTTCGCAATCCGACCCCTTCTTAAATGTCAGTGCATTATCACTGATGGTCAGATGCTGGTAGTATCTTTTTGTCTTTTGATTTCCAGATGTGCTTTGAAAGTGCTGTGGTGATTTTTTTTTCTTTGTTATGTTTTGTTTTTGTCATATTGTTGTTATTTTGTATGATTTAGTTTGGAGGAACGGCAATACTCATTTCCTTTTTCAAGGCCTGCGAAACTGGTGGGACGGTGGTATTTACAAATTGGAGACATGATTCGAAACTTGCAATGTAGTGGAATCTGCTAATGGCACCCACTAGCTAGGTGATAGTGTTAAACTCGTTTCCTGTTTAGATTTTGAGCAACAACTTACAACTGTGAGGAGACATCGATTATCTTAGGTCACGCTTGCTAACGGAAATATCTCCTACACAATGAAGATAGTCATACTAGCAAAAACGCAAACCCACCTCGCTATAACATTTACTGCAATGTGGAAGAAGGGTCTTGGTATTTAGGGTGCATAGATATTCAAGAATCCGTAATCGAAGGTGGAGATGGTCATCTTCGATGTCTGAAACAGTCATAAACAAACATACATATATTCACTGGTGTATATGTGTCAATATGTATGCATATATACGTATCTAGGTATATGCAGGGGCACATGTTCATAAAAAATATATACATACATGGGGTGGTGCCCCAGAATGGCCTCAGCCGGGTGGCTGGAACAAATAAAAGAATAAAAGAAGAATACATATTTCATCTGATGAGCGTACTGGAAGTTTCTATTAAGGTCGTCGCTTGAAACCTTTGGTAATGGAATAATTATATTGTGTTGTTTATTATGTAATTAAATGTACTTATATATACAGATATATATATAATTAATGTACACACACACACACACACACACACACACACACACACACACACACACACACACACACACACAAATACGCACACGCACACGCACGCACACGCGCGCGCACACATATGAATATACATAAATATATATATGTAAGATGTAAGAAAAACCACAGACCCTCCATCTCAACTCTACTTTTGAAAAGCAGAAGAACTGCGAAACCGGTAAAGGAACCAAATAAATATATATATATTTTTTTAAATAAGACTCCAGTTGCATTTTCGATTTCATCTTTTTTTCTTTATACTTTCACTCGTGTAGGACCTCAGTTTTTTTTTCATTTTGTAAAAAAACCTCACTTTCTAATATATATATATATATATATGTAAAGTTATATTTAAAATTGTTGGGTTACAACTAGTAAATATTTATAACTGATATAAAAGCACTCGACAAATACTTGGAGTATATTTACAATATTAAATAAATGGAAAACTATATTTATAAAACCATATTTATTTCATTATATATATTTCGGGGATATCATATTAACAATATGCTATGCCTTCATCAGACAAAATACAATATAAACAGTTTTATAGATAAATATATTCGACATACCGTAATAAACATCAACTTCATTTGAAGAGGTTCACTCTAGCAGTGAAAATACAGAGAGAAAGAAAGAGAGAGAGAAAAGAGGGAAATAAGAAAGAAAGAAAGACGAAACGAAGAAAAGGAAGAAAAAGAAGAAAAAGAAGAAATGCATGGGACAAAATAGAGAGATGGAAAAATAGATAAAGCGAAGAGCTTCATGTAAAGAGACCGAAAGAGATATATATATATATATAGAGAGAGGAAATAGAGATAGATACATATATAAATATAGATATAGAAAAATTAGGTAGTGGGAGGTCATTTTGAGTAAGTGTATCAATGATGCATTTATTTATTTATTTATTTATTTATTTATTTATTTAGCTCAAGTATTAATGTAAGGGAGATATAGAGAGATATAGAGAGATATAGAGAGAGAAAAATTTAAAAATAGCCAGACATATTCGAGGCGTAGAAAACCCTATGTTTTAATGTATTAGTATTTATAAAACTTACACTATATTGTAAATATCAGTATTCCTGAATGAAACAAGTATTCACAATGCGTGAAAATTCATTATCTTATGTTTAGTTTTTTAAAAAATTCATATGTATATGTGAATCCAACTGATTCACTCCGCAAATTCAAAGTTACCGGAAAACATTCTCAATGTGGTATAAACATTTGAGCGTATTATTATTCTTGCGATTACTCTACAAGATTATCTATCAAGCAGAAATAGAGAGCAGATTTCAATATACTAATCGAAAATATATATTATATTATAAGCAGAGATAACAATAATAATGATAATAAGTAAAAATATATAAAAATATAAAAATATAGAATAGAAAACTAAAAAAGAATATTACGAAAGAATATTACATAATAAAAATATTGCATATTAAAAATACTATGTTTTAAAATTATTACGTATTAAAACTTTACATATAAAAATATTAAAAATAAAAATAAAATAAAATAAAAAATAAAAAATAAAAATATAAAAATATTATAGAATACTACAATACTAAAAGAATAAAAATAAAAATAAAAATAAAAATAAAAATAAAAATAAAAATAAAAAATAAACCACAAAGAACAACCCTTCAAGGTTAATTGACAATATATTGCCAAGTTCACTACAAGACAAAGCCAAAAATTATCTATCAAATCACATCTAGCAAGGAATATCGCAAAAAAAAAAAGGTTATGATGTCCAATAATGTCTACATATGTTCCTATATTTAATATATAAGTTTATCAAGTGTAAGGTTAATTCATAAAATTTGGAGCATCGGCTTTTAGGGTAGCTTAATTTTTCATGAGGAATGTTTAGATAAAAATAAAAATAAAAATAAAAATAAAAAATAAAAATAAAAATAAACTTCGCTATAATAACCACAAGAATTCTTTCACAGATCCAAATAAAAAATCTTCAACGGCACTATCAGGTGTACTCTGGCAACTTAAGCTAGATAACGTTAGATATTCGACGGCTTGGAATATAGTCTCAAGAGGGATTCCTTTTAATTCATCCTCTGAGACATGTGACCTCTGCGCAGAGGAGATATTCTTTATACTAAAATCTAAAAATTCCCTTAACCTACGGACAAATTTATTCAGTTGTTGCAAACATAGATTAAACTCAACGTTTAAATATAAATTTAAATTTAAAATGTAGTATATTTAGTTTGATTTATATTTATATGAGAACTAGCCGATAAATCTTTTGATTCCTAAATCTTTGATTCCCTCTTTTTACTGTTTATTTTATTGTATTTATTTTTATTTTTATTTTTTATTTTTATTTTTATCTAAACATTCCTCATGAAAAATTAAGCTACCCTAAAAGCCGATGCTCCAAATTTTATGAATTAACCTTACACTTGATAAACTTATATATTAAATATAGGAACATATGTAGACATTATTGGACATCATAACCTTTTTTTTTTGCGATATTCCTTGCTAGATGTGATTTGATAGATAATTTTTGGCTTTGTCTTGTAGTGAACTTGGCAATATATTGTCAATTAACCTTGAAGGGTTGTTCTTTGTGGTTTATTTTTTATTTTTATTTTTATTTTTATTTTTATTTTTATTTTTATTTTTATTCTTTTAGTATTGTAGTATTCTATAATATTTTTATATTTTTATTTTTTATTTTTTATTTTATTTTATTTTTATTTTTAATATTTTTATATGTAAAGTTTTAATACGTAATAATTTTAAAACATAGTATTTTTAATATGCAATATTTTTATTATGTAATATTCTTTCGTAATATTCTTTTTTAGTTTTCTATTCTATATTTTTATATTTTTATATATTTTTTTATATATTTTTACTTATTATCATTATTATTGTTATCTCTGCTTATAATATAATATATATTTTCGATTAGTATATTGAAATCTGCTCTCTATTTCTGCTTGATAGATAATCTTGTAGAGTAATCGCAAGAATAATAATACGCTCAAATGTTTATACCACATTGAGAATGTTTTCCGGTAACTTTGAATTTGCGGAGTGAATCAGTTGGATTCACATATACATATGAATTTTTTAAAAAACTAAACATAAGATAATGAATTTTCACGCATTGTGAATACTTGTTTCATTCAGGAATACTGATATTTACAATATAGTGTAAGTTTTATAAATACTAATACATTAAAACATAGGGTTTTCTACGCCTCGAATATGTCTGGCTATTTTTAAATTTTTCTCTCTCTATATCTCTCTATATCTCTCTATATCTCCCTTACATTAATACTTGAGCTAAATAAATAAATAAATAAATAAATAAATAAATAAATGCATCATTGATACACTTACTCAAAATGACCTCCCACTACCTAATTTTTCTATATCTATATTTATATATGTATCTATCTCTATTTCCTCTCTCTCTATATATATATATATCTCTTTCGGTCTCTTTACATGAAGCTCTTCGCTTTATCTATTTTTCCATCTCTCTATTTTGTCCCATGCATTTCTTCTTTTTCTTCTTTTTCTTCCTTTTCTTCGTTTCGTCTTTCTTTCTTTCTTATTTCCCTCTTTTCTCTCTCTCTTTCTTTCTCTCTGTATTTTCACTGCTAGAGTGAACCTCTTCAAATGAAGTTGATGTTTATTACGGTATGTCGAATATATTTATCTATAAAACTGTTTATATTGTATTTTGTCTGATGAAGGCATAGCATATTGTTAATATGATATCCCCGAAATATATATAATGAAATAAATATGGTTTTATAAATATAGTTTTCCATTTATTTAATATTGTATATATATATATATATATATACACATATATGTGTGTGTGTATGTATGATGTATATATATATACATATATATATATATATATATATATATATATATATATATATATATATATATATATATATATACACACACATATATGTGTGTGTGTGTATGTATGATGTATATATATATATATACATACATATATATATACATATATGTGTGTATGTATGATGTATATATATATATAACAAAAGAAGTGTGGTAAGGAACCAGGTGGACCATAACGCACCAGAGTACTCAATACTTAGGGTAGTAGAGTGGGTAATAGGAAAATGTTCAAGACCCCGACGGCAGAGCTCAAGCCGTTTCGACGGCTATATCTGAACTAGGGTTAGGGTCCAGAAATAGCCGTCGAAACGGCTTGAGCTCTGCCTTCGGCGTCTTTATCATTTGTCATATATATATATATATATATATATATATATATATATATATATATATATATATATATATATATATATATATATATATATATATATAATAGAAAATTCGTCGAAACACCTGATTTCCACAAAAGACATTTAGAAGGCAGCGATATTGTGAGAACATTGAAGTCAGCCGAGATTATTTGGCGGTATCGGTAGAGGGTCGGACGCCATGCTTTGCAGCAAAGAGTTACGGCCCTTTACGATCTCAATTCAAATCACGCCGAGGTTAACTTTGCCTTTCATCCTTACGGGGTCGATAAAATAAAGTACCAGTAATACACTGGGATAATTGCTGGCCTTGTGCCAAAAGTAGAAACAATTATTGTAGAATACTCTTTAATAATAAAAATAAAATTTTGACTTAACAAACTGCATTTTAGTCCTTCGTTTAATGTATTTATTACACAAAATCACTAACATACATGTATGTATATGTATGTGATATATGTAGGTGTATATATGTATATATATAGATGTGTGTATGTATGTGTGTATGTATGGATGAATGAATGTATGTATGTGTATATGTATGTATGTATGGATGGATGGATGAATGTATGTATGTATGTATGTATGTATGTATGGATGGATGGATGGATGTGTATATGTATGTGTGTATGTATGTATGTATATATGTATCTGAGGGTGACTTTGGACATCCTGCAGGACTAAAAGCAAAACCTGTCAAAGGGCAAAGGAGCTCTTAAGAGTCAATGGCCATCCAAAATCACCGGGAGAGATGACCCCTTAGCCTTTGTCAAGGCAGAATTCTAGGAGAAGGAAAACTCTGATATAACACCTGCAACTCTGATGGTATCCAATGATGTTGACTTGTTCTTCTTTTTGGTAAATATCATCTTGGTTAAGAGAGTGGGACTGGCTTTGTGCAATACCTTTGCTCACTATAAAAGCTTCACGGCACAGGCATTGCTGTCGTCTGCACTTGTCGTCACATGGTACCATGGGCCCAGCACTGTGTCAATAATTGTCACAGGTGTAGTGTTTGTACCAGAGTTTTCAAGTCGCTGGCTGGACTAAATTGTCACACTCGTTCAGCGCATCGGTAGGGGTTCTCCTACATGGATATAAAGTAGTGGCCGTACTCGAAAACGAGTTGGCAGCCACCATATATGTATCTATGATGTAGGCGGGTAAGTAGGTATGAAAGGATTTGTGCATGTATGTATATATGTGTATGTATATATGTGTGTATGTATATATATATATATATATATATATATATATATATATATATATATATATATATATATAGTGGCTGCCAACTCGTTTTCGAGTACGGCCACTACTTTATATCCATGTAGGAGAACCCCTACCGATGCGCTGAACGAGTGTGACTTTTTAGTCCAGCCAGCGACTTGAAAACTCTGGTACAAACACTACACTTGTGACAATTATTGACACATAGTGCTGGGCCCATGGTACCATGTGACGACAAGTGCAGAGAGATCTCCAGATATAAAGCAATGCCTGTGCCGTGAAGCTTTTATAGTGAGCAAAGTCACTGCACAAAGCCAGTCCCACTCTCTTAACCAAGATGATATTTACCAAAAAGAAGAACAAGTCAACATCATTGGATACCATCAGAGTTGCAGGTGTTATATCAGAGTTTTCCTTCTCCTAGAATTCTGCCTTGACAAAGGCTAAGGGGTCATCTCTCCCGGTGATTTTGGAAGGCCATTGACTCTTATGAGCTCCTTTGCCCTTTGACAGGTTTTGTTTTTAGTCCTGCAGGATGTCCAAAGTCACCCTCCTCACCAAGAAACCTTGGTGGGGTCGCCAGTTTAGTCGCCAACGACCCGACCATGGGACAGGTTGTACTGGGATACATGTTACCAGTAGCACCAAATGGTGACCAATATATATATATATATATACATACATACATACACACATGCTTACATATATACATACATTCATGCATGTATACATGCATACATGTATATATATATATATGTATGTATATAAATATATATATGAACGTTTATGTATGTATGTGTGTATGTATGTATATGTATGTATGTGTGTATATATATGTATGTATATATTAATATATGTGCGTATATGTGTATATGTATATATATGTGTGTATGTATATGTGTGTATGTGTATGTATGGGTTCTCCTACATGGATATAAAGTAGTGGCCGTATTCGAAAACGAGTTGGCAGCCACCGTGTGTGCTTATATATATATACATATATATATGAACGTATATGTATGTATGTGTGTATGTGTGTATATGTATGTATCTGCGTATATGTATGTATATATGTATATATGTGCGTATATGTGTATATGTATGTATATGTGTGTATATATATGTGTGTATGTGTGTATATATATGTGTGTATGTGTATGTAGACATATATGTATACATATATATATGTACACATGTATATATGTACACATATATATACATACATACATACATACATACATACATACATACATACATACATACATACATACACACATGCTTACATAGATACATGCATGCATGCATGTATACATGCATACATGCATATATATATATATATATATATATATATATATATATATACATATATATATATGAACGTATATCTATGTATGTATGTATGTATGTATGTATATGTATGTATGTGTGTATATATATGTATGTACATATGAATATATGTGTATATATGAATATATGTGTATATATGTGTATATGTATATATATGTGTGTGTATGTATGTGTGTATGTATATATGTATGTATGTATATATATATATATATATACATATATATATGAACGTATATGTGTGTGTATGTGTATATATGTATGTATCTGTGTATATATATATATGTATATATGTATATATGTACGTATATGTGTATGTGTGTGTATATATATATATGTATGTATGTATATATGTATGTATGTATATATATATATATATATATATGTATGTATGTATATGTTACTGCCTGTAAGTGTAATACGTGTACCTCTACCTTAAAACCCTAACCTTCAAGTCGATGACCCACCCCCACCTCCACCTGTTCCTTCCCACCACTACCACTTCCCATTTCCACCATTATATCTTAACGTGAGTCAATTCATCACACTCAAATAAACACAACTGACCTTTACTTTTAAAGCCTTTGGCTAGAAAACCTTTTGGCCATTTCCGTGGTGATTATTTTGTATCTTATATTCCTCCTTTTCTCCACCACAACAGCCACACCACTCACAAGTAGCATTCTTCTTCTTCTTCGTCTTCTTCTTCTTGGTAGAGCGTCGGACAATATGCTTTCCGGCATCGAATTACGGTCCTTTACCTTCCAAGTTCAAATCCTGCCGAGGTTTCCTTTGCCTTTCATCCTTGCGTGATCGAAAAAATGACCTGCAAGTAGCGCACTGGAGTCGACTTAATCGATTTTCCCCTCCACTAAAATTGCTTGCCTTCTGCCTAAATCAAAACCATTATTGGCAGTATCGGTAGAGGGTCGGACGCCATGCTAGGGTGGTGGATTGGCAGTATCGGTAGAGGGTCGGACGCCATGCTACGGTGGTGGATTGACAGTATCGGTAGAGGGTCGGACGCCATGCTAGGGTGGTGGATTGACAGTATCGGTAGAGGGTCGGACGCCATGCTACGGTGGTGGATTGGCAGTATCGGTAGAGGGTCGGACGCCATGCTTTCCAGCACAGTTACGTCCCTTTACGATCTGAGTTCAAATCCCGCCGAGGTTGACTTTGCCTTTCATCCTTACGAGGTCGATAAAATAATTGCTGGCCTTGGTCGATAAAGTAATTGGTCGATAAAGTAATTGCTGGCCTTGTGCCTAAAGTAGAAACAATTATATATATATATATATATATATATATATATATATATAAATATTTCAATGAAAACAACAGAAGGCAGAACTGGAATTATCCTTTTAGTCTTTAATAAAATGATGTTTAAATGCGCTCTTGTATCAGCCATAGGATTCAACAAATACGATGGATGAGTTACATAACATAGTGTTTTTCTCACTATTACATCATGGTTAACTAAATGAAATGACCAGTTCTAATGTATATATATATATATATATATATATATATATATATATATAACAAAGGAATTGTGGTGAGGAACCAAATGGACCATAACACACCAGAGTACTCAATACTTAGGGTAGTAGAGTGTGAAATAGGAAACAGTATGACCCCGACGGCAGAGCTCAAGCCGTTTCGACGGCTATTTCTGGACTAAATAGTCCAGAAATAGCCGTCGAAACGGCTTGAGATCTGCCGTCGGGGTCATACTTTTTCCTATATATATATATATACATATACATTTCCTATATATATATATATACATATATATACAGAATTAGCCGTCGAAACGGCTTGAGCTCAGCCGTCGGGGTCTTACTTGTTCCTATTACCCACTCTACTACCCTAAGTATTGAGTACTTTGGTGCGTTATGGTCCACCTGGTTCCTTACCACATTTCCTTCGTATATATATATATATATATATATATATATATATATATATATATATATATATATATATATATTGGATAGAATTGGTCGTTCCGTATAGTCAATCGTTATGTAATATCAGGAAAAGCACTCGACGCAATGCAACTCACCCATCTTCATTTATGTTGAATCTTGACAGGAGGTTGGACTGGTGAAATTCCTTAAAGATTTATTACAAACACTGCACATTTCAATGACCGGGTTCTGTAGGAACCCTGTGACATCATCAGGTGTTGCGAAATTTATCTAATAAAGGAATATAATAATGGTAGACACAATCAAAAGGATTGAAAAGTAGAGAGAAAGATTTAAGAGCTGATGGCGGCTAGAGCCAGCAGTTGCGAGTCTGGATGACCGCCTTCAAGTGAGGAATCTACTTACATATACATAGGAGTGAAGAATAACACAGATCGGTTGTACAGTAGGGTGTATTCCAAGTATTAACAAATGTTTCCTATGGAAAATCTGCTTTGTATAATGAAGACTTATCTGAGGACCTTGCGATATTCAGAGTCAGGTTCGATCATCACGTCGATCGTGCCTCGAGCTGGTCGCCAGAGAAACGATTGTAATATGTCCAATAAATTCCATTCGTCGCAACACTGATCCTTTTTTTTTCTGTGATATATATATATATATATATATATATTCAAACCAATATCAACAGCTGAGAACGCATGCGTGAACGAGGTGTGTGAGCGTGGGTGTGTGCGTGTGTGTGTATATTGGAGTTTGCAGATGGCGCAGAGAATTTGGAAATAAATTGATTTCTTCTCTGTCCTTGTACCTCACCGTCACGTACATATTTACAGTGGGGGAGAAAAAGAAAGAGGTGGAAGAAAGAGAGAGTAAATCTGACGATCTGAAGTACTTACTGGTTGAATACATGACAGAGTCAAATGATGATACATATTCCCAGAAAGGCCTTCTCCTTCACCTCTTCTTCTTTCCCCATCTCTCCCTACTTCCCCTACTTCCTCATCACAGTTCTCTCCCTCCTCCTTGTAATCAAGTCTCTTCATTTTTTTACATATTTTATCGAGAAAACATTTATTTTTGCTTGATTTTCTTTTCCTTATATTTTTTCCCTTTGTTTATCTGTTATTGGAAATATATCCATACCCACCTGCACACACCTGCACACACACACACACATACACACACACACATATATATGTATATATATACATATATATATACACACATATATATATACACATATATATATACGTATATAAATATATATATACCTGTATATATATATCATATATATATGTATATACATACATATATATACACACACACAGACACATGAACAAATACTACACGTATACTCCAGTGAGCTGTTTTAGTTTTCTAGCCTCATCTCGTGATATATATATATGGATATATATATATATATATATATATATATATATATATATATATATATATATATATATATATATATATATATATATATATATATATATATATATATATATAGTTGAAAATGAACACACAAATATATACATGTATATATATATATATATATATATAAAGAAGAAATTAAAAGATGGTTAAAAGAGTTCCATATATTTTATTATGCACATTTCGAATACAAAATCATCCTGGGACAAAAATTGTGTTCTCATCAGATAAAATAAGGTAAATTGGTAAGAGGGATAATAGCACTTGTTTACAGGAAAGTGCAAAGTCTACATAACTCAGAAATAATTTCTGAGTTATGTAGACTTTGCACTTTCCTGTAAACAAGTGCTATTATCCCTCTTACCAATTTACCTTATTTTATCTGATGAGAACACAATTTTTGTCCCAGGATGATTTTGTATTCGAAATGTGCATAATAAAATATATGGAACTCTTTTAACCATCTTTTAATTTCTTCTTTATTATATATACTCCAGTTCTACCAACCGTTGAGTGCTACTTATCTGATATA
The DNA here is from genome assembly GCA_964016885.1 of Eledone cirrhosa. Classification (NCBI taxonomy): domain Eukaryota; kingdom Metazoa; phylum Mollusca; class Cephalopoda; order Octopoda; family Eledonidae; genus Eledone; species Eledone cirrhosa. Next base: position 330,853,963 of record OZ024743.1, read on the forward strand.
TGCATAGTTTTATTGTTCTACAATATTACTCACCTTCTACATATATATATATATATATATATATATATATATATATATATATATATATATACAGACATTAAACTCCGCCAGGTGCCAGGAGCAGACTGTGCAACAATGTGAGTTATTTTTCTCCACAAAGTTCGATCACCAACAGCAGAGTTTAAAGAGCAAAGGTCAAGTCCAGTCCATCGGTTGACATTATCAAGCCATCGTTTTGGCTGCCGGCCTCTGTTTCTCTTACCAGCCAATCTTCCTTCCAGGCACAACTTACTCACACCACGAGTTGATCTTTTGATATGACCGTATAGCTTGAGTACTCTTGACTTGACAATTGATGTAATTGGTCTGAGTCTGGTAATGTTGAGCAGCTCACTGATACAGATACGGTCGCAGAGCCGCTTGTCAATCATTGTTTGGTTCTGGAATGTAGAGCTTCTGAAGTGACCTTGTCGTCCAATTAACACAAGTGGTAGGATGTAAGTATCGAAGACCTTAGCCTTCAAATGATAGGAAACTCCTCAGTGACTAATTTGTCATTTTGTGTCTTTCCTTCATTCTGTCCAACACCATCTTGTGATCGAACTAATCAACTGGAAATCTGTAATAAATTGAAGTGAAAACCAACAGGTGTGTGTGCTTTCATTGGCAGCATGATCCTCCCAAAGTATAAAAATATGTTTCAACACACGTTTTCAGAAAAAAGATTAAACCCATGACCATCAAATAGACTAGGTGATACTTAACTAACCAAGGTATTGAACTAATGACCATCAGGTAGAGTAGTGTATTTAATACTTAACTAACCAAGGTATTGAACTAATGACCATCAGGTAGTAGTGTATTTAATACTTAACTAACCAAGGTATTGAACTCATGACTATCAGGTAGAGTAGTGTATTTAATACTTAACTAACCAAGGTATTGAACTAATGACCATCAGGTAGAGTAGTGTATTTAATACTTAACTAACCAAGGTATTGAACTAATGACCATCAGGTAGAGTAGTGTATTTAATACTTAACTAACCAAGGTATTGAACTAATGACCATCAGGTAGAGTAGTGTATTTAATACTTAACTAACCAAGGTATTGAACTAATGACCATCAGGTAGAGTAGTGTATTTAATACTTAACTAACCAAGGTATTGAACTAATGACCATCAGGTAGAGTAGTGTATTTAATACTTAACTAACCAAGGTATTGAACTAATGACCATCAGGTAGAGTAGTGTATTTAATACTTAACTAACCAAGGTATTGAACTAATGACCATCAGATAGAGTAGTGTATTTAATACTTAACTAACCAAGGTATTGAACTCATGACTATCAGGTAGAGTAGTGTATTTAATACTTAACTAACCAAGGTATTGAACTAATGACCATCAGGTAGAGTAGTGTATTTAATACTTAACTAACCAAGGTATTGAACTCATGACTATCAGATAGAGTAGTGTATTTAATACTTAACTAACCAAGGTATTGAACTAATGACCATCAGGTAGAGTAGTGTATTTAATACTTAACTAACCAAGGTATTGAACTCATGACTATCAGGTAGAGTAGTGTATTTAATACTTAACTAACCAAGGTATTTAACTAATGACTATCAGGTAGAGTAGTGTATTTAATACTTAACTAACCAAGGTATTGAACTAATGACCATCAGGTAGAGTAGTGTATTTAATACTTAACTAACCAAGGTATTGAACTAATGACTATCAGGTAGAGTAGTGTATTTAATACTTAACTAACCAAGGTATTGAACTAATGACTATCAGATAGAGTAGTGTATTTAATACTTAACTAACCAAGGTATTGAACTAATGACCATCAGGTAGAGTAGTGTATTTAATACTTAACTAACCAAGGTATTGAACTCATGACTATCAGGTAGAGTAGTGTATTTAATACTTAACTAACCAAGGTATTGAACTAATGACCATCAGGTAGAGTAGTGTATTTAATACTTAACTAACCAAGGTATTGAACTCATGACTATCAGGTAGAGTAGTGTATTTAATACTTAACTAACCAAGGTATTGAACTCATGACTATCAGATAGAGTAGTGTATTTAATACTTAACTAACCAAGGTATTGAACTCATGACTATCAGGTAGAGTAGTGTATTTAATACTTAACTAACCAAGGTATTGAACTAATGACCATCAGATAGAGTAGTGTATTTAATACTTAACTAACCAAGGTATTGAACTCATGACTATCAGGTAGAGTAGTGTATTTAATACTTAACTAACCAAGGTATTGAACTCATGACTATCAGATAGAGTAGTGTATTTAATACTTAACTAACCAAGGTATTGAACTAATGACTATCAGGTAGAGTAGTGTATTTAATACTTAACTAACCAAGGTATTGAACTAATGACTATCAGATAGAGTAGTGTATTTAATACTTAACTAACCAAGGTATTGAACTAATGACTATCAGGTAGAGTAGTGTATTTAATACTTAACTAACCAAGGTATTGAACTAATGACTATCAGGTAGAGTAGTGTATTTAATACTTAACTAACCAAGGTATTGAACTAATGACTATCAGGTAGAGTAGTGTATTTAATACTTAACTAACCAAGGTATTGAACTAATGACCATCAGGTAGAGTAGTGTATTTAATACTTAACTAACCAAGGTATTGAACTAATGACTATCAGGTAGAGTAGTGTATTTAATACTTAACTAACCAAGGTATTGAACTAATGACTATCAGATAGAGTAGTGTATTTAATACTTAACTAACCAAGGTATTGAACTCATGACTATCAGATAGAGTAGTGTATTTAATACTTAACTAACCAAGGTATTGAACTCATGACTATCAGATAGAGTAGTGTATTTAATACTTAACTAACCAAGGTATTGAACTCATGACTATCAGGTAGAGTAGTGTATTTAATACTTAACTAACCAAGGTATTGAACTCATGACTATCAGGTAGAGTAGTGTATTTAATACTTAACTAACCAAGGTATTGAACTCATGACTATCAGGTAGAGTAGTGTATTTAATACTTAACTAACCAAGGTATTGAACTAATGACTATCAGGTAGAGTAGTGTATTTAATACTTAACTAACCAAGGTATTGAACTCATGACTATCAGGTAGAGTAGTGTATTTAATACTTAACTAACCAAGGTATTGAACTCATGACTATCAGGTAGAGTAGTGTATTTAATACTTAACTAACCAAGGTATTGAACTCATGACTATCAGGTAGAGTAGTGTATTTAATACTTAACTAACCAAGGTATTGAACTCATGACTATCAGGTAGAGTAGTGTATTTAATACTTAACTAACCAAGGTATTGAAATTATGACCATCAGGTAAAGTAGTGTATTTAATACTTAACTAACCAAGGTATTGAAATTATGACCATCAGGTAAAGTAGTGTATTTAATACTTAACTAACCAAGGTATTGAAATTATGACCATCAGGTAAAGTAGTGTATTTAATACTTAACCAACCGAGGTATTGAACCCACGACTATCAAGCAGTGTTGTGTATTTAATACTTATCCAAATAATGTATTGAAAATGCGAAACAGTTATGTTTAAACCTTATAATTCTCATCACATAATTGTCCCAGGCCAGGTCAAGCTTCTGTCTGCTACTTGTACCATGTAAACCAGTACAACCTGCTCCATCGTCGAGTGGTTAGTGACTAGACCAGCCCCGCTGTGAGTCCTTGGTCTGTTGAAAATGGCAGGTGGAACCCCGGCTGCACAAAAAAACAAGAGCTGTTAAAAATGGTGGATAAACTCCTCAGAATCAACGATCTCTCGCTCCAAATATGGGGTAAATAGCATCATCAATCCGTATTTGGCCAAGCATGGGCAATATGACTTCACCTCTGACATGACCCAAACCAAACAGAAAAAAGCAGAAGTTAACCAGTGAGGGATCCTTCCAAGAGGGTTGAGAAGGAATTGGATTGTAATGGAATTGTACCAGGAGACAATAGCGGAGACAAAATAGGTTGGTTCGAAATTTTAAGATCATTACCAAACACCACAGACACTTGAAGAGGGCTGACGAATACAAGAACCGAAACGTTTATAATAACAGTTTATAATAACAAGTCGATATTATAATACATTTAAAAAAATATTATCTGCGGTGATTTTATATTTTATAATCTCAATCAAAAGTAAAAAATATATATCAAAGCTCTAGATTAATGTTTTAATCTACCATAAAATGTAAAAATGCCATGAAAACTTCCATAAGGCATCACTATTTCTATAAAAATTAACCTACAGAAGTTATATATTTATCAATTATATATACCCAATAGATGAAGTCTTTGATACATGCAATAGTTGTTCTCCTTAAAGTCATCATATAATTAGAATTAGCATGAAATATATGAAATATTTTTTTTTTTTTAAATTGATGTGTTCCGCAACCTTAGTACTTATTTATAAATATCTCGTTGGTTTTTAAGAGAAAATGATGGAGAGCTTTATAACATAATGAAAACACAACCAACGTAGGTTTTCACATAAAACTATCTCATATTATTAAAACAAACAAATCTGACAAATATAATCTGTAAAATACCTTCCATGTGGTTCTCTTCTAATAAATAGAGTAATCTGAAACATGAAAAAACAAATTGCATCAACTTAAATGTATATATATATATATATATCCATATACACACACACACACACACACACAGACACACGTATATATATATATATATATATATATATATATATATATATATATATATATATATATATACACACACAAATATATATATATATATACATATATACATATACATATATATACATATATATATACACACGCACACACACACACACACACACACATATATATATATATATATATATATATATATATATATATATATATATATATATATATATATATATATATATATATATACGCTCTTTCCTACGTTCCTCTACACACTATACATCTCATTCTACATTCCCTTACATCTCTCTCTTCACCACCGGATTCTGTTACCCGGAGATTTACCCATCTGCATTGTTGAGGCTTCCAAAACGACCAGCTTTTCAAAACACCGCTAGCCGCATACACCACTCCTGTATTAAACAGATCCTGCGACATCTCAACCGCAGATTACACATCCATAAGCGGACACTCTTAGAGCGGATACATCGATTAACAATAACACCCGGCGACTTGCTCCTTAAAATCACAAAAGCAATCGACCAGTGCTACCACTCCAGAGTCCAACACGAAAAAAACGGCTCAAGCGGAAATACTCCACAACGAGAACACCGACACTAACAAACAGACGGACCAGAACCACGTGGAAATCAGCAACATAACAACCGCCGCCGCCACATCCACCAACACCGAGATACACCTCAACGATGCGACGCACCTGGTCACCGATTTAACCGGCACCCTCACGAACGACGAGCTGGAACTCCTACGCCTCGGACCCAACTTCATCGTCTCACAGTGGCTCGACGACAGACTCAAACTCGACATCGGAGCCAACTTCTGCCGAGCCGCCTACCAACTTAAATGGGTGACCGCCATCAACATCGCCACGGAAAATAACAGCGCCAAGTTCACCACCTCGACAACCCACTCCACACGCCACCTACCAACCACGAACTCGACACTAAACTCATCAGGCTAAAACACTCCATCTCTGATATACTACACAAACACACACACACACGCACAACACACAACCTCACTAAATCCCAACTCACCACTCTCTCCAACCTGAAATCGAAGAACCTCATCTACCTCCCCTCCAACAAGGGAAAAGAATTCTGCGTCATCAGCAGAGAGACCTACAACACCTTGGCCCTCCAACACCTTGACGATGACAACCTCTACTCCAAAGTCACAGGAATCACTCCCGCGCAGATCGAGGAGCACATCAACGCCGCCTGGACCAACATTTGTGTCCGGTGGAAGCTCCCGAAGAAGCTCAGATACAACCTCATCACGAGGAACAGCAGACTACCCGCCTTCTGCCACCTTGTGAAAACACAAACAGGGACCCGACCTGAAGATCAGACCCATTGTATCGACCGTGGAAGGACCGCTCTACAAAATGTCATGGCTCCTAGCCAGAATACTCAAGCCCATACTAGACACCTTGCCAGGACACGTAAACAGCTCCGAGGAGGTGTTGGAGCGCCTGCATCAAATGGATCCCGACAGACACCAGAAAGGCTAACAGGTATGCCTTCAGCCTTGATGTGGTCGCTCTTTACACCTCGGTCCCGGCGCTCCCGGCCGTTGATATACTGATGGAACGCGTTCAATCTACCGACCTACACTGCTTCGGGCTCAACCCTACTGACATGCACCAGCTCCTATTCGTCGTCGTTGACAACACATATTTCGGTTTTCTCGACCAAACATACCGGCAAACCTCGGGGCTGCCCATGGGCTCAAGCCTGTCGGGTGTGCTAACGATCTCATACATGGACAGCCTCGAGCGCAAGGCACTCAACACCTGCCACCCCAACGCCGTCGCCTTTTTCTCAAGGTACGTGGACGACATCCTCATCCTCACATCTTCCCAGGACATGGCGAACGGAATTTATGAGACGTTCAACAACACGGACGAGAATATTGATTTCAGTGTTGAACACCACAACGACGACGGGTCCCTTGCCCTCCTCGACTTCCGAATCCACATCACAGAGCAGGGACGGAGCCACACCAACTTCTACTGCAAGGCATCCTGAAAGGACTTGTTCGTCCACTACAAGTCTGCCCTCCCTAACAGTGCTAAAAGAGGGTACATCACGAACAACGAGATCACGCGAATTAAAAACAGATGTAGCGATCCCGTGAGTGGTGTCACCTACACCAAGCGATTCCTCAGGGTGCTGGAGACGAACGGATACCCAGCCTCGCTTACAAACAGAGTAAGAAACACCAGACGCAAGAGGCAGAGAAAGACCCAAGGCAAGTGCTTCCTTAAAATCCCACACCTGGGCGAGAAAACCACCAACGCTATCCGCAGGGCTATACGGAGGGAGGGCCTCGACATCCACCTGGCCCACACGGCCCCCTCCCTACGGAGATGCCTCTCCAGGAAACCCGGGAAATCGACTGAAACTGTCCGATGCGCCATACGAACTGTTGCTTACGCACATACGTTGTATACATGGTAGAATGTGACAAGTGTAACCACTACTGTATCGGTAGCACAATTCGGCCGCTACATATCCGGATCAATGAGCACATCAACACCAGGGCCTCGTCTTTCCGGAAACACATAACCAAATGCGGAAACAAAGACGGAAGGCCCATTGTCACAGTGCTAGCGACAGAACGCAACGTCGGCACGTTACGAATCAAGGAAGCACTTTGGATCAAACGCCTAGGACCACAAATAAATAACCGATCCGAGAGAAGCGAGACGGGGTGGCTGGTGTAAACAAACTAAACAACACATGCACACACATAGTGGCATTTCAACGATTGTTATTGTGTATTTAGCGCCCCCACCATCCACCGACCAACAAGCGACCAGACAGACTACTACACTGCTAGTACCAAAGACCAGTACATATAGGTAGTACAATGGATTCACAGGTAACGCCATCCCACTCCCACAATAAAAAGGAGCTGCTTTGACCTTTGCTTGACCGCACCTATTCCGCGCACACGTGCGGTCTACAGAATACCCCAGTTACACACAAACAGCGGACAACAGAAGCCACGTACCGTTCCTCTCCGACAGATAACTCTCATATATATATATATGTGTGTATATATGTATGTAGGTAGGTATGTCTATATATATATATATATATACATACATACGGTATATATCTCAGATATTGCACTTCCAGCAAGCTGTTCAACCTCAGGCGTCTCACTGCCAACACTAAGATAATGAGTATCTTGATCAGAGAATTTCCATATGCAGATGATTGTGATATCTTTGCACACTCCCAGAGTGACATGCAACACCTTATGAATTCTTTTTCCAATGCGTGCAGTGCTTTGGAACTGACAATCAGTCTGAAGAAGACTGTCGCCATGTACCAACTTGCTCCAGAAGAATTTTTAAATAAACCCTCCATATACGTATACGATCAAAGGCTGAAGGCTGCTGACACATTTGTGTATTTGGGGAGTGCTCTGAATGTAGCCTGCTCTCTGGGTGCAGAAGTTCGTCTACGTGTTAGTAAGGCAAGTGAGTCATTTGGAAGGCTCAGTGACCGTCTTTGGTGTAGGCAAGGAATCACAATGAGGACCAAGGTGAGATTGTATGCTGCATGTGTGCTGTCAGCTTTGCTGTATGCGTGTTAGACATGGGTTGCCTACAAATGGCATATCCATATAGACTGGAACGGTTTCACCAGCAGTGTGTCAGAAAGATGCTCGGTATCAAGTGGCAGATGCATGTGAGTGATGTTTGGTCCTTGAGAGAAGTGAGTGTCTGAGCATTGAGAGTATCATCCACCAACGGCGTTTGCGATGCACCGGACACCTCTTCAGAATTGAGAAGGATCGAATCCCAAAACAACTCTTGTATGGCGAGCTTCTTTGGGGTAAGAAACTCTTGAAAGAGACACTTGGCGTGGAACGGTGATGATGGGGTCCATAATTTTGAAGACAGACGCATAGAGCACGAGAAGATCAAACGGAATGTGCGTAAGCAATGCCCTAGTGTATCTCTCGAAACGATCGGTGTCGCCACTGAATTGAAGTGGCCTGAGTGTGGAAAAATGTGCTTGAGCAAATCCATATTTGTCGTCGATGTGCGAAGGAGTGCAAGTCTCTAACTGGCTTGAGAAGCCATATCCGAGCGTCACACATCTGAATCTGACAAGCGATTGCAACACTCTTAGCAGACTTTTCAGCCGTCATATATATATATATATATATATATATATATATATATATATATATATATATATATATATATATATATACCAGTTTTATCACTTGTAAATAATGTTATGTGGCTGTTGTTGATACCAGTTTTATTACTTGTAGACAGTGTTGTGTGGCTGTTGTCGACACCAGTTTTATGACTTGTAAATAATTGTTTCTACTTTAGGTACAAGGCCAGCAATTACCCAGTGCATTACTTGTACTTTATTTTATCGTAAGGATGAAAGGCAAAGTCAACCTCGGCGGGATTTGAACTCAGATCGTAAAGGGACGTAACTATACTGGAAAGCATGGCGTCCGACCCTCTACTGTAACTAATGTTATGTGGCTGTTGTTGATACCAGTTTTATGACTTGTAATAGTGTTATGTGGCTGTTGTTGATACCAGTTTTATGACTTGTAATAGTGTTATGTGGCTGTTGTTGATACCAGTTTTATGACTTGTAATAGTGTTATGTGGCTGTTGTTGATACCAGTTTTATGACTTGTAATAGTGCTGTTAGGCTTTTGTTAATACTTGTTTTATGATCTGTAGACAGTATTGTGTGGCTGTTGTTGATACATGTTTTATGATCTGTAATAGTGTAGTGTGACTGTTGTTGATACCAGTTTTATATGTTGTAAATAGTGTTGTCTGAGTCTTGTTGATACCAGTTTTATGACTTGAAATTAGTGTGGTGTTAACGTCGCCCAGTATCAAAATATAGTGGAACAAAATCAAAGATGTTGCTATCCGTTGCAGGAGCGGAAAACTGTGTTGTGGTGGTGTGTAAATGTTTCGCTATGAAAAAGCAGCATTACACAGCTAAATAAAATAAATAAAACAATAAAACAAATACAAAGATAATCTAAAATATAACAACTAATTGTTGTGCAACAAATATAACTAAATACTTTAGTACAGCTTGTTCTCAGTAGAAAACACAAAGCTAACGTTTGCGAAGATTTATACACCATATTTTTTATTGTGAATACAGAATTTGTTATCAGCAGTGTCTATCTTTTTCTGAAGTCTTGGTAATTCTCTTTAATTGAAAGTAGAACCAGCAACAAGAATATTTACAATTTCTTTTCTGTTTCCCTGTTGTATGTAGCTGTAACTTTATTAAGTCTAGAAATGTTTCAACACAGATTTTCTTAGCGTATCATGTGGAGTAAGGTGATCTTTATCATCAAACTTACTTTACACAACTTAATCAGTACGTAGACATTACACTAACAAAACAATGCATGAAAGAAAAGTAAAACACAGACAAAGCAAAGGAAAAGAGTAAATAGAGAAATAGACTAAAAGGTCACGGCTGGAACTGTAACAACATTGATTGTAGATGTGTCCAATCATGGTCTACCTAGGACTTCACTACAATAACAATACAGGTAAAATTCCGTTATAACGAATACCATTATAACGAATCTTTCAGTATAAAGAAATTTGTTTCCATCCCCGCAACACGCTTGATGTGTTTCGGTCGATTTCGTTATAAAGATTTTTCGTTACAACGAATTTTTTCTATAACTCGTGAATTTCGTTAGAACGTAATTTCACTGTAATAGCAACGACACCAACAATAGTAATAATTGTTTCTTTCAGACATTAATTTAACCTTCTTCTTCTTCTTCTTCTTCTTCTTCTTCTTCTTCTTCTTCTTCTTCTTCTTCTTCTTCTTCTTCTTCTTCTTCTTCTTCTTCTTCTTCTATCAGATCAACCAGCAAAGTGACAATATGGTAAAGTGTTTAGGGCTTCCCCGTCCTCAGAGTTCTGACAACATTGAGGTCAACTTTGTCTTTCATCCTCTCAGGGTCGAAAAGTAAAGATCCAGTCCAGCGATATCTAATTCGGAGTTCAAATCCTGCCTCCATCAGCCAGTCGCCAAATTGGCTGAGTATTTAGAGCAGGCATGGCCAACCTTTTTCGAGAAGCGGGCTGCATGAGATATAGCTCATCATCAGGCGGGCCGCAAGCACTAATTTACATTCGTGCCCACTTTTAAAAAAGGGCGGGTACTCGGGTAGTTTCGATTTGTTTCTTCAGAATTCGTACACGTTGTTTTCTTCGAATCTAAAAATGATAGAAAGATAAATTACGACTGAAAAGTTGGGGTAAAAAAATCAGAAAGATTTCACTTAGGTGACTTAGTTGAGCCATTCAAAAAGCTTCACGATCTGCATGAGGCCCGCGGGCCACAGATTACCCATGACTCATTTAGAGTGTTGGATTAAATCCGTTCTTTATTCAAAGTTAACTTTGCTTTTCATCATTTCAGGTTCGATGACTTAAGTACTTTCGGGTCCCAAATAATAGGGGGAGTTGGAATAAGCGAGGGGTTGGAAATTCTGGAATTTTCTAGACTCTCTTTGTTGATTAAAAAACAACAGAATTAGATGTTTAATTTAGACATTGAGACCCCAACGCATCCTATGTATTTTATAGGGATTTATGGGATTTCTAGTAAAGTACTTCTTTTGTCATGTATAATGTTTTTTTAAAACTATAAAGAAAATTAATTAATTATTTCACAATAAAATTTTGCCAGTGATAGATTAGCAAAATTTAATTAGCGCGGGAGTGGTTGGAAAAAATCTGAAAAAATTAATAGGGGTGATTGATTGGCGGTATTGTTAAATATTCGGGCGGGACGGGGTAGATTTTGGTATCTGATCCGGTTCTGTGCATTCCGAGTAAAATTTCCGCTTCATTCTGTTAGGCCTGTGGTCAGCAAATAACATCAATAACGGATAGACAGGCAGAAACGTTGTTTCCTTTGTTCAATCTAGTTATCGGCTCCTTTCCACATCTGCCGTGTATACATATGTAGATGACTGTTATATATATATATATATATATATATATATATATATATATATATATATATATATTTATTAAAATAACAGATTAAAGTTTAAGCAAAGAATCGCTGCTTTCACCCTTAACGGGATCTTCTGAAACTAACAAAGTCAATCTGTAAACGCAGAACTGGATATTTCAAAAAACGTTGCAACCGGAGGAAGACAGGAAGACGATACTTTGGTTCGTGGAATGTCCTTAGTTACAGCATTATGTAGTAGTTGATGGTAAGTACTGCGCTCCACTTGATATAGGTTGCCAGTTTTGTCGGAATGGACGTGCACGGCGTTAGAATCCTTAATAGAACGAATTCTATTCTTCTGGGTTACATATGAATATATATATATATATACAATTAAGTTTAAAATGTACATCCACATATGTATACTGAAATACTAGTATGCATATGAATACACACACGTATACATATGTAGATGTACCGAGTTTTTCACTGGTCACTTTACTGTGAGTGTCCAGCTATTCTGTATGTAAACACACAGACAAACCGGTTTTTAGAGTCATACTGGTTTTTGAGGAAACACCTTTCCTCTATTCTCCAGAAAGCCAGACAAGGAATATTGAACTAGTTTCGTTGTTGTTACAACTCATCAGCAATATTTACCTATCTTCCGGCCTTTCTAGAGAATCGTAAAAGCACATATCGTTATATGTTTTTTCTATGAAAATCAGTAGTGGGCAGACTAATTTGCATAGAGCGTGAGTACGTACCGGTTCAACGGAGACGATAAAAACAAATAACGAAACGAAATTAAATTTCGTTTCGTTTGTAACTCACTTTTGTATGACTGACGCTTAAACAATTAAGTTAAAAATGTACATCCACATATGTATACTGAAATACTAGTATGCATATGAATACACACACGTATACATATGTAGATGTACCGAGTTTTTCACTGGTCACTTTACTGTGAGTGTCCAGCTATTCTGTATGTAAACACACAGACAAACCGGTTTTTAGAGTCATACTGGTTTTTGAGGAAACACCTTTCCTCTATTCTCCAGAAAGCCAGACAAGGAATATTGAACTAGTTTCGTTGTTGTTACAACTCATCAGCAATATTTACCTATCTTCCGGCCTTTCTAGAGAATCGTAAAAGCACATATCGTTATATGCTTTTTCTATGAAAATCAGTAGTGGGCAGACTAATTTGCATAGAGCGTGAGTACGTACCGGTTCAACGGAGACGATAAAAACAAATAACGAAACGAAATTAAATTTCGTTTCGTTTGTAACTCACTTTTGTATGACTGACGCTTAAACAATTAAGTTAAAAATGTACATCCACATATGTATACTGAAATACTAGTATGCATATGAATACACACACGTATACATATGTAGATGTACCGAGTTTTTCACTGGTCACTTTACTGTGAGTGTCCAGCTATTCTGTATGTAAACACACAGACAAACCGGTTTTTAGAGTCATACTGGTTTTACTCACGCTCTATGCAAATTAGTCTGCCCACTACTAATTTTCATAGAAAAAGCATATAACGATATGTGCTTTTACGATTCTCTAGAAAGGCCGGAAGATAGGTAAATATTGCTGATGAGTTGTAACAACAACGAAAATAGTTCAATATTCCTTGTCTGGCTTTCTGGAGAATAGAGGAAAGGTGTTTCCTCAAAAACCAGTATGACTCTAAAAACCGGTTTGTCTGTGTGTTTACATACAGAATAGCTGGACACTCACAGTAAAGTGACCAGTGAAAAACTCGGTACATCTACATATGTATACGTGTGTGTATTCATATGCATACTAGTATTTCAGTATACATATGTGGATGTACATTTTTAACTTAATTGTTTAAGCGTCAGTCATACAAAAGTGAGTTACAAACGAAACGAAATTTAATTTCGTTTCGTTATTTTTTTTTATATATATATATATATATTCATATGTAACCCATTTGCAACCACGCAGCACGCCATGTTTTCATATTTTTCATATATTTATATATATATATGTGTGTGTGTGTGTGTGTGTGTGTGTGTGTGTGTGTGTGTGTGTGTGTGTGTGTGTGTGTGTGTGTGTGTGTGTGTGTGTGTGTGTGTGTGTGTAAAAGGTAAACAGAAATAACAACACAATCGGTACAGTATATGGAAGGTATATATTAGGTTAACGCTTGATATAGCACGAAGAGGTCTTAACGTTTCGGATGCTAGTCCTTCATCAGAAGAAAGAATGAGAAATAAAATAGATTAAGGGGACGGGCGGGATGGAATTGGAAAAAATGTCTTTAGATAAAAATAATAGATACATTCATGTTGACATATATATATATATATATATATATATATATATATATATATATATATATATATAACTTTGATAGGTTACGGCCACTATTGGCCCAATGCCATGTCTAACTTAATAGCACCACCTGGTGAAGTCTTTCAAATCTGGATTTGGACACCATTCCCCACTCAAGTAGGGAGTTATTGTTTGCGGAGATATATCCTGGTGTAGGAGGTTTATCCGGGATTTCTTGAGGAATTTGTCCAAAATTTCTTGAACTTTATGGGGTCTGTTTTTGTTTTAATGTGTTTTGATGTAATGTTATATGTATATATATATATATATATATATATATATATATATATATATATATATATATATATATATATATATATATATATATATATATATATATATATATATATATATATATATATAGTTGTGTATAATGGTAGCTATGGTGCTTCCATAGGCGGTATGCCAAAATTAGCACTCGATATTCAGCAGAGTAGAGTGTAGATAGTATAAAGGAAACGAAAAATCAGTGATGCATCTGGACTTAATTTATTGCGTGTTACAATTGTTTCGCCGGCAGGTAGCTCGAGACATGGCCCCTGTATGGATCTGGCTGATTCTACGGCTGCGGGTTCTTTCAGACACGGGTAGTTCGTTCGGAGAAAATTTTATCACTGGGGTGTTATCATCAAAAAACACCCTCAAAAAACCCTCTTCCACTTTTGTCATGCTATTGGTGGTTTTTACTTCACGTCATCACAAGTTCTGGTCAGTATTTACTGCTACACGGGTCATCAGCCATTTTCCGTCCGACACACTTGGGGGTGTGTATATGGGCATGGGTACGTATATGCATGAGCTTATGAGCGCGTGTATGTGCAGACATGTGCATGTATGTAAGTATGTGGCAGAGTGTGTGTGTATGTATGTATGTATATATCTGTGTATATATAAATATATATATGAATGGATATATAGTGTATTTTGCAATACACTGTATGCTTAATTAAAATCATTTCGAAGACCTTATGCTATTGTTTTAGAGTAGTGACAGTCTCACTTACTTTAAATTTTCAGCAAACAGGGGAGATAAAGCTGACAGCTATGTTTCGTACTGATTGGTACTTATCAAAGCCAAGTACTCCGCCTGTTTGTTGAAAATCATGAATGTTTGATTCTTATAGAATTTCTAGTAATAATCAGGAACTGATTATACAGAGCGGTTGCAAAATACACTATATATACATTCATGTATATCGCTATTTCAGAGCGCCAATTCTAATTTTCAATTTCTGCTTGACCGGCAACCGCTCTGTATAATCAGTTCCTGATTATTATTAGAAATTCTATAAGAATCAAACATTCATGATTTTCAGCAAATAGGTGGAGTACTTGGCTTTGATAAGTACCAATCAGTACGAAACATAGCTCTGTCAGCTTTATCTTCCCTGTTTGCTGAAAATTTAAAGTAAGTGAGACTGTCACTACTCTAAAACAATAGCATAAGGTCTTCAAAATGATTTTAATTAAGCATACAGTGTATATACATTCATATATATATATATATATATCGCTATTTCAGAGCGCCAATTCTAATTTTAAATATATATATGTATGTATATGTATATATGTGTGCGTATGTACGTATAGCTACGTATGAGTAGGTGTGTGGGTGCGGGTGTATGCATATGTGGGCCTCTATATATGGGTATGTGTATTTGTGCATACATGTATATGTTTATGTGCATCTCACAGGAATGTGTACCGATGATTACATATGGAGTATATATGCATTTTATTACTATTATTCTTTTTGTATTATTTTATCATATATCCGTTGTATATATCCGTATATGTATATATGAATGTGTGTACATGTGTGTATATATATGTATATATATAGATATAGATATATATCATATTGTATACTATATTGATATTTTATACTTTATATTTTATATTTTATGTTATGTTATTTTACAGTTATGTTATGGTATATTGTGTTTTTTATTATATAATGTATTTTTAATTTACGGTTTTGTTTATATATGTATATGTGGAAGTAGATGTGTGTGTAAGCAAATATGCAAATGTGCAGGTGTCTGCATGTGGCAGTCCGTGTGCGTATGCATATGTAGATGTATATATGTCTGCATGTATATATGTATGTATATGTGTTGGTGTGCGTATGCATGTAGGTTTTTTGTGTGTATATTTATATATATATGTGTGTGTGTATGTATGTGTGTATGTAATTTTGTGTACGTATGTGTATTTTGTATGTATGTGTGTGCATGTGTGTATATATATGTGTATATATGTATATATATATATATATATATATATATATATATATATATATATATATATATATATATATATATATATATATATATATGTGTGTGTGTGTGTGTATATGTATGTATGTGTATGTATGTGTGTATGTATGTAAATATGTGTGTGTATGAGTGTGTGTATATATATAAATGTATATAAGGTTGTGTGTATGTATGTGTGCGCGCGTATGTGTGTGTATATGTGTATGTTTGTGTAGGCGATGCTTCTCCGACCGGATATATGGCGCGACTTCCGCAGCCGTTATAAGGCTTGTGGCGATATGTATCTAGAAGTGGGTGTGACTGGGTCCGTGGAAGTGAGGAGAGCGTGTGTGTGTATATATACATATATGTATGTGTGTGTGAGGGGGGGGTCTACGCATGTATGCGTACGTGTGTGTATGCACGAATGTGTCTGTATCTGCATGTGTGTGTATATGTGTGTGTATATTGGTATGTGTGGGTGACTACTCTGGAGTGTGAATAGACGTGTGAGATACTGAACCCAGCATGACTCCATTGAAGTGTGTCGGACGGAAAATGGCTGGTGACCCGTGTAGCAGTAAATACTGACCAGAACTTATGATGACGTGGAGTAAAAACCACCAATAGCATGACAAGAGTGGAAGAGGTTTTTTTTAGGGTGTTTCTTTATGAGAACACCCCAGTGATAACATTTGCTCCGGACGAACTACCCGTGTCTGAAAGAATCTGCAGCCGTAGAATCAGCCAGATCCATACAGGGACCATGTCTCGAGCTACCTGCCGGCGAAACAATTGTAACACGCAGTAAATTAAGTCCAGATGCATCATTGATTTTTCCTTTCCTTTATATATATATATATATATAATTCTTTGTCTGTCTGTCTCTCTGCCTGTTCCTACGCATCCTCAAATAGCTCGACTAAATCAAATCAAATTTTACAAGCTATTAGACCCCGGGAGTGTCAACATGTCATTTTTATTTTCATTTGGATTAAAACAATATAACATTTTAACTAAAATAATCCTTCTATAGTAAAGGACATTTTATACCACCACCACCACGACGATGACATCACATTTTTTATATGAGTGTGTATGTGTCTGTGAGTGTGTGTGTCTTTGCGAGTTCGTTACGTACGTTAGGCCTCAGAGAATTAAACACACATACATATAGCCTTAGTAAGTTGCATACACATTATCTTCACACACAGAGAATTAAATACAATTGATCTACTCAAAAATTAACATATGTATTGACAGACAAGTAATAGGTGTGAGTGAATGTATGTCAGTGTGTGTCTGTCTTAGTATATGTATATGAGAATGTATGTGAGAGTGTATGTGTGTGTGAATGTGTGTGTGTGTGAGTGTATGTGAGAGTGTATGTGTGTGAGTGTGTAGCAACGTTTCAAGGCCCATATTTGACCAT
Organism: Eledone cirrhosa; assembly: GCA_964016885.1. Classification (NCBI taxonomy): domain Eukaryota; kingdom Metazoa; phylum Mollusca; class Cephalopoda; order Octopoda; family Eledonidae; genus Eledone; species Eledone cirrhosa. Next base: position 330,871,770 of record OZ024743.1, read on the forward strand.
ACCTCCAGAATACAAGAGGCATCAAATTAGTGACCTTTCTTCAGGTGCTTATACAATTTCATCTATCTAACCATCTATCTATCTATCTCCCTGTCTCACTCAGTCTCTCTCTTTCTCTCTCTCCCCTCTCCCCCCTCCCCCCCCCTCTCTCTCTCTCTCTCTCTCTCTCTCTCTCGAAAACATGAATAGATATAATGTCGAATCCTCCTATTTGTAATATGAAATCATTATTTCAAAAAGACTAAAAAAAGAAAATGTATAGTAAAACAACGATCATGAAGATACCTGGGGGGGGGGGGGGGGACACTCTGCATGAAACCCAAATCGTATGGGGTGTACTAACATACTTCATGTAGTGATCCAAGAAATTTCAATTAATTTTAAATTACACCGCTAGTGTGAAGAAAGAATGATTATCGTAATGATAAACTATGGTCAAATAAGTCACGAGAGATAACCAGAAACTTCAATCAATCATAATTAGTGAAAAATAGTTTGCGAACATTCATTCTGGTTTTAATAAATCTTTATTAATTACAACTTATTAACTACATTCAATATATTGGCAGTGTGTATGTTGTATAGAATAATGGTTTCTGATTTAGGCAGAAGGCCAATAATTTGGGGTGAAAGGAAAGTCGATTAAATCGACCCCAGTGCATTACTGTGCTTTATTTTATCGACCCTGTAAAGATGAAAGGCAAAGCTAAACTCGGTTGTTTTCAACTCAAAACGTAAAACGCTGTAACTCTATATCGTAAAACAAATCATGTTGTCTGACGCTCTACCGATTACTGCAAATCCACCGCCTTTTATAATGTACAGAATAATGAAGAAAACAGAGTTGGAAGAGACGTTAGAACATCGGATTAAATGTCCCCTTATTTGTTCCTGTGATCTGAGTTCAAATCCCGCCGAGGTCAACTTTGCTTTTCATCCTTTCGCTGTTGATAAAGTACCAGTCCAGTAATGGGGTCGATTCATCTTGTATCTTTCTCACTTTAATTGCTCGGTTTAGCATCACCACCTGGCTCTTTGGGGGGCATTATCGGAGTCTAATCTGCTGCTACTCATCTGTGTTAGTTCCCCCGTTAGAGGTAAACTTTGTCTCGGGTCCTGAAAACTCACATGGGCTCTACCATCCCTCCACTAAGTCCTTGGAGAAACAAACAAAAGCAAAATATAAGAGAAATAGTAACAGAAGCAGTTTTTCATGTATTTTTTGGTAAAATTATTTTACAACTGTTTAAGTGAAGGAAGTATAAATAAATTATTATATGGTGAGAGTACATCTGTTGGGTCAAATCGTGAGTATTTTAAAGATCTCTTTTCGTCGAACCTCAAAGTTGTGTGACATAGTCACGGGCTCAAACGTAAGCATAGACATGGGGACAGGTATATATACACGCGCACACGCAAGCACACACACACACACACACACACACACACACACACACACACACACACACACACACACACACACACACACACACACACACACACATATATATATATACTATATAAATTGGAAGTGGTCGGACGTTGTAAATTTAAGTAAGTAAGTGTAGTCGGATAAACGTCGAAACAGCTTGGTGGAATGCAGCGAAAATTTACAGTTATGCAGAATGGCCCGAGGAGGCTTTGGGTTGACTTTTAGGGTACAAGCTTCCATGGTTACGGAGAAAATCGATGAAACAGGAATTTTCCATTCAAATTGAACTGAGAGTAATCTGTGAACGCAGAAGTAAATATTTCGAGAAACGTTCCAACCGAACGAAAACAGGAAGACGATATTTTGTTTCGTGAAGACGTTCCCTGGCAATGAATGAAAAAAAAGCGAGGATAATACGTCGTTTTGTGGAGCTAGAAGAACAATTTCAAGCAAAGACAAGACCAAGTTTATGGTATAAATGGAGTCGTTAGACTAATATTCTATTTAACATAACAGAATGATTTCCAGCCCCGGAGTTTAAGAATGATGTAAATAAAATTGAAAACGAAAATGACAGAGGTTATTAAAATAGTAAAAGTAAATAGTGAAAATTTAGGCCATACATACCTATGCCCCGACGGACATACACATACATACGCACACACAAATACTCCCCCCCCCCCCCACACACACACACGCATTACTGCAATACAACAAAACGTCATAACTTCTGGAGTCCGCAACCGATTTTCACAAAACTTGACACGTGGGCTACGTTTGTCCTACAGATGAATGTGAACTCTCAGAATTGGCACATATTGAGTAGGGGAATCCTCTTTTGGAAAAAGCCGATGATTTTGTAAAAGTATAGTTTTCAAAGTACCACTGAAGTATTGACATAAATGGTATACACAACTGCTATTTAATACCCGAGCAACGCCGGGTACCTCTGCTAGTATATATATATGTTGGAAAATGTGTGAGATCCTTGGTACAATTAGGTATATTTGAAAAAAAGGAAAAGAATGACTTCACTTGTAGTGTTAACAAATTTTAACAAAGAACTTACTGGATCTACTAACTCAGAATATTATAATATTATAACAGTAAATCATAAATTTTTTTAACACTACAAGTGAAGTCATTCTTTTACTTTTTTTCAAATATATATAAATATACATACATATATATATAAGAAGCTGTCTGGTGATATCATAGCACTGGGTATGCGGAATCGCATGGCCATTCTCGCCATTGAAATATGTATCACAGCCTTATCAACAAAGGACTTTAACATCTGAAACTACTTCGCATTTTATTTGGCAGTATCGGTAGAGGGTCGGACGCCATGTTTTGACGTATAGAGTAACGGCTCTTGCCATTCTGAGTTCAAATCCCGCCGAGGTTAACTTTGCCTTTCATCCATACGGGGTCGATAAAATAAAGTACCAGTAATGCACTGGGTAATTGCTGGCCTTGTGCTAAAAGTAGAAACAATTATTCTATATATCTATATCTATATATATATATACATGTGTGTGTGTGTGTATATATATATATGTGTATGTGTGTGTATTCATTTTATTACAGAAATGACTCCTTCAAGACTAGAACTTCTTCATTCGTAAGAAATAACGGTGCAGAGGGACGGAACCCATAACCACAGGGTTGCGAAGTGAAGTCCTTATTTGCAAATCTAAGCCCGTGCTTATATTTATTTTTAATATGTCTCTCTGTTAAAACATTAGCTATATCTGTTAATAAGAATTATCTTTCTTGATAAGTTCGTGTTTTTCGACTAAATTCCAACTATCTGAAACAAAAAGCTCTCTGAATAACCATCTGTTGACCAAGGTTTAGTGTGTTGTTAAGAAATACGAAATATATGATATGTGACATCTGACTGATAAAATGACAAGTCAGTCAATCATATAAGTGGCCTCCTCAGAGCCCCGGCGGACAGAATGGAGAAGGCGTTTCCCCGGAGGACGGCAAGGGAGACGCGCCGGAAAAGCCATTCCAACTCGCGAGGCACACACCTGCAGCTGGCCAGCTACTCACCACCATAGGGGCTGAGCTGGCCAGCCACTATCTCTGTTTCTATGTTAAAACATTAGCTATCTCTGTTTATCTACATTGAGAGCTCACCTCTTCCTAAGTCTGAAGTCAGTTTCAAGCCAGGAGGCTCGTCAGGCTGGTGCTTATCCAACCCAGTGTCGTTGAGTGAAGCGACTGACAGTACAAGACTCACCGCTGGACAGGACGCCAGTCCATCGCAGGGTTAAATCCCCAGCTATTGCTGGTACTCGTTTTCAGCTGAGTATACTGGAGAAATGTAAAATGAAGTGTTTTGCTCAAGAACACAACAGAGAACCCAATCCAGGAATCGAACCCACGACATTATGATCGTAAGTCCAACACCCTTACCACTAAGCCACGTATAATTGTTTCTACTTTTGGCACAAGGCCAGCAAATACCCAGTACATTACTGGTACTTTATTTTATCGACCCCGTAAGGATGAAAGGCAAAGTTAACCTCGGCGGGATTTGAACTCAGAATGATAAGGGCCGTAACTCTATGCGTCAAAGCATGGCGTCCGACCCTCTACCGATACTGCCAAGCCACCGCCCACTAGGCCACGTATAATGATATCTATTTCGAGATATGTTGGACTGTTTCACGCGTGATAGTTTCACCTTTCGGCACACACACACATATCTATATATATATATATATATATATATATATATATATATATATATATATATATATATATATATATATATATATATATATATATATATATATATATATATACATATACATATATATATATATATATATACATATACATATACATATATATATATATATATACATATACATATACACATATATATATATATATATATATATATATATATATATATATATATATATATATATATATATATATATATATATATATATATCTGATGAAAGCGCACCATAATTTGACTTGGTGTCCTTGAAATATGTATAATGAAATAAATATGGTTTTATAAATATAGTTTCCATTTGTTAATATATCGTATATATATATATATATATATATATATATATATATAAAAGGATCGATCGACTTTCGTCACGAGGAAACAATGTTTTCGTCGGTCTTTTCAATTGCTAGCACTACCTATCGGTCGCAACTATATATATAGTTAAACATTATAGATATTGTTTGACAAATGTCTTTTAAACAGAAAAAACTACTATAAATAACTTAACTCTACCAAATATAAAGATATTTGTTTTGTCTATTTATAGAAAACGAGAATTTTACATACATACTTACAGATAGCGAGAGAGGGTGAGAGAGGTGTACACACTTATATAGTTAAGTATAATATATACATAAATAAATATATATGTCTGTGTGAGTGTACGAGCGTCTGTGTGTCGTTTGTTCGGACGCGCGTGATCGAATGTTTTCTTAGCAATCATTAGATTGCGTGACATCTTGGACAATTTTAACACCGCTCTAACCTAGGTGCAGAATCTGTCACCCTCTTTCCTTCCCCCCTTTCTGTGTTACTTTCTTTAGTAGTGCTTGCTCCTCCCCTCCTTTTCCTCTCATTTATAGCATTTATAGTCCTTTCCAACACTGCGTTCATCTTCTCTATGTTTAACCAAATAAAAATAAAATATTGTAATTTTAGGCAAATGTCATTTACTATAGCCCGGGGGGGGGGGGGGGGGACATTCCTTGTGAGTGACCATTCCAGTTTAGGGACCCGTCGCAAGGACAGCGCTTGTAATTGAAAGAGCCATGCTTGTTTGTTACACATCGTGCCACGCTGAATCTTCCTGAGAATTACCTTAAATTTATATGTGTCTGTGAAATGCTCAGCCAATTTTGAGCCCCCCATTGAGTTCAGCAAATTTTGAGTCGCCATTGTGCTCAGCTAGTCATGCTATTGCCGAAAATAGCGGAGGTGTATTCCGTTCTTCCAGATGAACCAGATACTGGAAAATTCCATCAAATACAATCAACGTGTTTCATTCGGTGACAGTATGTGGACGGACAAAATCAATGACGTGAATCTCTCAGATTCTTCCAGATTCTTCCACGGTATATTTAATGCTTTTGATACATCGCCAGTTTTCTTAATTCTTTCATAAAATAAATTTTATTTCCTATTTCCCAAACCTCTCTATCGTTCTGAGATTCTTCAGTTGGCGGCAATTCTCAAGTGAGACATGCTTCTAAATCTAAATTACATGTCTAATCATTCGATTATAATGCTAAATGGTTTCGCTACTTCCATCAATTTATAATTTCCGTTTTTGAACGGAACCTCTAATTAATTGCGCATTATTAACTGTTGCAGGGTTACAATGGCTCACTAGACAAGCTTTTACATTCTCGCTTATCACATAGCCTGTGAGATTATATCACGGAAAAAAATCAAGTTAACTTTAGTATACATACATACATATATACATACATATACATACATACATACATACATACATACATACATACATACATACATACATACATACATACATACATACATACATACATACATACATATATACATACATAGGACATGTGACAATGCTCCTTACATGCAAACAAACACAAAAAAACCTCACTCCTCACCAACAAAGAGTGAAAAATGAAATAGAGACGATGTTTGGTAACAGTAGAACCAGAACTCTCCAATATAAACTGATCGCCCTCAAACAAGAATTGAGAGCTGTTAGCGAAAAACGCCGATACCTGAAGAAGGTAGATGGGAGAAAAATGCTTAATAAAAGATTCAGACGAAACCAAACATCAGTCTATGGAGATATGAAGGGCAAAATAATAAGTGGCGCTGAGACCCCATCCCAGAAAGACATAGATTCCTTTTGGAGAAAAATATGGGGTGAAAAGAAGAATTTCAACCAAGATGCAGTGTGGCTAAGAGAAATCCGAAAGAACTATTGCTCCTACACTACAACAAAAACATACGAAATAAGTGAGGGTACCCTTGAGACTGTGATAGGAAAACTCCAAGATAAGAAAACACCAGGAAGAGACATGATTGTCGGCTACTGGTAGAAAAAACTAATATTCTATCGGAGGTATCTTACTGACCTCTACCAACAAGTTCTTAAGGGAGATACACTTATACCAGAATGGTTGACATTAGCACAAACGTTACTGGTCCCCAAGAACAAAGACACCCACTTGGCAAAAAACTACCGACCCATTGCATGCCAGAGCCTGATGTATAAGATGTATACAGTCTGCCTGAACCTATTCTTCCAAGATCACTGTGAAAATAATAACATCATCACAGATGAACAAGCAGCTGGAAAGAAAGGGGTTTGGGGATGTGCTGAACAACTCCTAATCAACAAAACTGCGATGTCGGAGGTGCGACAACTTAGGATGAATATGACTACAGTCTGGCTGGACTACAGGAAAGCTTCGAATCTGTTCCCCACTCTTGGATGATAGAGGCCCTCCAACTTGCTAAAGTCCCAGACATTATTGTCAGAGCCATAGAGAGGCTGTCTTCTTCTTGGGCTACTATCCTAAGGTTAAAGACAGAGAGGGAGGACTCTATTTTCACTGATAAAATAAAATATTGCAGGGGTATATTTCAGGGGGACAGTCTCTCTGTGATATTGTTCATCTTGTCATTAAACCCCTTGTCCTTTCTGCTCAAGAAATGTGAGGGATACATCATTGGCTCACAGGAGGACAGAAATACGAACCTAACCCATAACTTCTTTGTGGGCAATCTGAAACTCTATGCCAAGAACATGGATGGGATGAAGAAAAATCTTGACCTGCTTACAACGTTCTCAAAGAATATAGGAATGGAGTTTGGCCAAGATAAATGCTCATAGATGACTGTAAAGCGGGTAAAAACAACAACCCAATCTAGCAACATTGTCATCAATGGTCTAACTGTTTCACCGATATCTGATGAGGACTGCTACAGATACCTGGGGATAGATGAGAACATATCCTATAATGGTATCTGTAATAAAGAACGCGTAACCAGGGAATACTACACCCGATTAAGAAAGATCTGGTCATCGGAACTCTCTGCGCAAAACGAAACAGTGGTTCACAATGTGTTTGCTGTGCCTGTCCTAACACCAACATTTGGAATACTCAATTGGACGATAGACGAAATCCGAGCAGTTGATGTTGGAACTCGAAAAATACTAAACAACACCGGAAACTTCCACATCAACAGTGACATAGACCGCCTTTACTTGAAACGTAAGCAGGGAGGGAGAGGCCTAACATCAGTCCAAATAACATTTGAATGTCGCATCATATCTCTCCGACAACATCCACAAACCTCGAAGCGTAGGAGCCCGCTTCTCGAGCAAGTCTATCTGCATGAAACAGATAAGATCATGAGAGATGGGAAGGAACTCCTTGAGAGATATTCCCTGTGTGATAATCAAAAACTCACACCCAGGGATGTCGCTCAGCAGTATCGCAGAGAATCCATGGATGAAAAACTGCATGCCTATCAGCAAAAGATCATGCATGGTTATGTTGCCAGGAAGCTCCAGAGTGAGAGTAATATAGATAAGGAAAGTAATCTATCTTGGACCAAGAACCGCTATATTGGCTCCCACTTTGAAGGATACGCTTTTTCAATCCAGGAAGAGGAGATTAGCACGAAATACCTGATTCACAAAAGAGATAGGGATGCAGGCAAAACACCTAGATGTGATAACAAGTGCAGACTCTGCAGAACTAACATCGAGGATATCACCCATGTCATCAGCAGCTCTCCAAAGATGTCATCGCGGTACTATCTACCTATGAGGCATGATGTAGTGGCCAAAACACTGTACAATGCAGTTCGTAAAAAAGATAGCCCCGATAATAAACACATTAAAAGCTACAACAATGTGGAAGACATCCATGTACATAATATGAAAGAGTACTGGTGGAATGTTCCAGTAAAAACCCCAATAAAATGCAAGCATAACAGACCAGATATTATGATATGGGACAGGGAGAAGAAAACATGCACAGTAGTGGAAATTAGCTGCCCAGCAGATGCCAATATAATATCAAAGATTAGTGAAAAGGAGAATATTTATGCAGAACTGATGAGAAATCTGCAGATACTCCACCCTGATTACACCTTCAGATTTATGCCTGTGATTATTGGGGCACTGGGATATGTTAGTAACTGCCTCAATACAAATCTTGAGAAGCTAGGCTTCACAGGAACAGAAAGAACACAACTAGTTAGGAAATTACAAGTACAATCCATTAATGGAACAGTAAAAATATGTAAAACATTCCAAAAATGTTGCATCTAATAACTGCATATACACATGTACAGATACAAAGCATATACACATGCACACATACAACTCAAAACATCCACATCCACACATACAATAACATCCATATCTACACATGCATGCATACATATCTACCTAGTTGATGTTGTGTAAATTCCAATGAGAGAGTCTTGTGTCTATATTAGAAACCGACTCTCTCTCTATTGGTAAAATTTTGTGAAATTATAAAACCAGAAGAACATAAATACATACATAAATACATACATACATACATACATACATACATACATACGCACACACATACATACATACATACATACATACATACATACATACATACATATATACACACACACATACATAAATACATACATACGTACACACATACATACATAAATACATACATGCATACATACATACATACATACATACATACATACATACATACATACATACTTACATACATACATACATACATACATACATACATACATACAAGACATACACAGTAGTGGAAATCATCTGCCCAACAGATGTCAATATAATTCTAAAGATTAGCAAAAAGAATAACATTTCTGCTGAACTAATGAGGTATCTGTAGATACTCCACCCTGACTATACCTTTAGATTTGCACCTGTGATTATTGAGGCTCAGTACAAATCTTGAGAAGCTGGTCTTCACAGAACCAGAAAGAACATGACTAGTTAAGAAGTTGTAAGTACAATCCATTAATGAAACTGTAAATATATGTAAAACATTTCATAAATTCGGCAGTAATAACTGTAACTGTATATACACTTATATAGATACAGAAACGTATGCACGTGTACATAAATAATTCAAAACATCCACATCCACACATAGCACAACATACATATCCGCAGACACACTCACTCACTCACTCACACACACACACACACACACACACACACACACACACACACACACACACACACACACACACACACACACACCCACACACACACACACACAAACACAGCCGGACATGTATCTACCTAATTGATGAAAGAGTCTTGTGTCTATGTTAGAAACCGTCTCTCTCTCTCTCTCTCTCTCTCTCTCTCTCTCTCTCTATCTATCTATCTCTCTCTCTCTCTCTCTCTCTCTCTCTCTCTCTCTCTCTCTCTCTCTCTCTCTCTCTCTCTCTCTCTCTCTCTCTCTCTCTCTATTGGTGAACATTCATAAAATAATGGTTTATAAAATAATGAAAATTTATAAAATAGAGGCCAGCAATTTTGAGGGAGGGGAAAGTCTATTAAATTGACTCCAGTGCATTACTAGTACTTTATTTTATCGACCCCGTAATGATGAAAAGCAAAGCTAACCTCGGGGGTATTTGAACTCAGAATATAAAGGGCCGTAACTCTATGCACCAAAGCATGTTATCCGATGCTCTAATGATACTGCCTATCAATAACAATAATAAGAATTATTATTTCTAAGATTGACACAAGGCCAACAAGCTGGTGGGGGGAAGGGAAAGTCAGTTGTGTCGAACCCAGTACTGAATAAATCGTATTTTATTTTATCGACCCCTGAAGAATGTAGGACAATGTTGACGCCGGCAGGATTTGAACTCAGAATATAGAGACTCAGAAGCATTTGATCAACGATTTAATGACTCCGCCAAAAAACAATAACGATATTAATTTAATTAAGAGGAAGCTTTAGAATGTGAACTCATGACGCTTGCGCCATCACACAAAGCTCTTAATCTTAATATTAACTAGGTCAGCTTGTTAAGCTCAGCTTGTAATAGAATAAAAAATACAAGTTAATAATTCGGCCGACGTCAACATATTAAGATAGACATCAGAAAACAATGAAATCCTACAAGCTGTAATTGTAATTTCGCTATTTCATGAATAAATGAATACTAAAATGTATAAAGTGTTTTAAAATGGCTGACAAGGACAACAGTAGAAACTGTGACAACAACATGGATCGAAGATTGGATGACTGATCTGTTTATTCCCTAAAGGTAAAGAAAGAGAAATCTAAATATAACTAGTGTTTGATATAACGTTTGATTATATATCAGTAGAACTATTTAAACAGAGATCAGTGAAGAGGTCACATCTGTATTTCTCAATCTTCAGTGATTGGAGATAAAGAAATTCCTGTGGCACTATTTCACTATTATGTACAGAATAAGTACTAATTATTGAAGATAATTGGCAAAGTCGTTAGAACGTCGGCTAGAAAGCTTTGCAGTCCGGCTCTCTACGTTCTGAGTTCAAATACTGCCGAGGTCAACTTTACTTTTCACACTTTCGAGGTCGATAAATAAAATCCCAGTTCAATATTGAGGTTGATTCTTCCTCTATATCTCTTCCTTACTCTCTCTCTCTGGAGAATACCCGTTCGGACGTCACACCCTCTCCATTTCTTCAAAATTATATACACACACGCACACACATATATATATGCACATACACACGCATTTTTAATTATCTATTCCTTATTTAATAATCATCAATCCATCTTCAACCTTAGTTTTATTGATAAAGTTATTTGGTTCATTTTGACCATAACCATCAATAACAACATTACTTCTTCTCTATGAATTTACACATGATTACGCCTCTCTATACGACATTAAACCGTGCGCATGCGCAGATACTGAAAACTTCTCTGCACGGCTTATGTCCCCCTAAGGAGAAACAGTTAGCTTTTGCCTCCTTGTCGTCTGCTTATTACTGCAGTGTGGCTTATTATAGAAAGGAAGGTTTCGGATAAATTAAAAGGGAAGTATTTGGAACCAGCTCTAAAAAAATTCATTGGATTTCTTAAACCGAGAGTCTTCACAAAGGTCTTTACTCTCTCAGCCTGAAAGAAAGAAGAAAACAAATCAACCCTAGTAATTGACTGGTACATTAACGAGTTCGAAAGGTAAAGTTGACCTCGCCGGGATATGAACTCAAGGCGCAGTGATCGGGAATAAATACCGAGGAATCTTTAACAATTCTGCCAATTTACCGCCTTAACATTTTGTACACCGAAAACAAAACATAACAAGCAAAAACAGTCCCATAAATAAGATGATAATATAATAGTCATAAAAAAAAGACTTTTTTCTTTCATAATTTATGAGAGGAAATTTGAAGATCCGAAACTGAAGCTAATATTTATTTGTGATGTAGCATAGCAATGATTGCAAAATGGGCAAATATAGGAGAGGTGGAGCTACCCTAGAGGATAGAAATATGGGAGAGGGGATGGGTTTGTTGGATATACAAACAAAAAGAGGATAAAAATAATAATAATGATAATAATAATGGAGCATGAATGAAAAGAAAAGAAAGTCAAAGCAATAAAATTATAAACAAATCAACAAACTAATAAATAAATAAATAAATAAAATGAAAAGGAAAGAAAGAAAGAAAGAAAGACGTAAAAGGAAAATTGAACAATACTGGGAAAAGAAAGAGGTTGAGAAAGATAAAAGAGAAGAAATATTGGAATAGCAAAAAGGAATGAGAGGGAGAAAATATTGATTTGGCAGTTGGTGGAATGGAGGGAGAATATTGAGGAAAGAGAAGGGGGGGGGAGATGATGGGAATGTGAGATAACACATGGGAAAAAGAAATAAACAAGAGAAAGAAAAAGTAAAATAAAGTGTAAGGTATGAATCACAACACATTATTGATGTAGTTGTCTCCTATATTTTCATCATTCATATCAATTTCCATGTTTTATTTCGCTCGGAAGTGTGTAGAGAGCGGAAAGGAAGCAATCTTGTGTCGCCATATTTCAAGAATTGATTCTGTTGAAGCCACATGACCTGCTGTATGACAAGATATGTACTTTAATGTTTCTTAGACCAGATTCCTTAAGTTTTACCAGATAAAAACATAGAGTGGAAAATACACGGCAGTCAGGCCGTCATAGATGCTTATATTTACTTATATCAAATCTACATTTCCCCCTGCTCTCTCTAGCTTACTGAAATATTTTCTGTTCTTTTGCTAAGTGCATTCTTATGACCTTCACCGAATTTCCCTTTCTCTCTTTTACCCCGGATTAATGGTTCTGTCAAGTAATCCGTCATATTAATCAAACGTCTTTCTACAAATTCAAATCTCAACATCTCCAGCAAATCCTTCGATGACCTCTCTGACAATTGATTTTCTAATCTTACATAGGAACATGCTACAACAGAAGGAAGTAAATAGATGTTTTATTATTTATTAGAAGGGCGGTGGATTGGCAGTATCGGTAGAGGGTCGGACGCCATGCCATGCTTTGCAACAAAGAGTTACGGCCCTTTATGGTCTGAGTTCAAATCCCGCCGAGGTTAACTTTGCCTTTCACCCTTACGGGGTCGGTAAAATAAAGTACCAGTAATGCACTGGGTAATTGCCAAAAGTAGAAACAATTATTTATTAGAAGGACAATGATGGTGCATTGGCGGTAATCGATAGATCATCAGACATAATGCTTCGCGGCATAGAGTTACGGTCCTTTACGTTCTGAATTCAAATCCCGCCGAGGTTATAGCCTTGCCTTTCATCCTTACAGGGTCGATAAAATAAAGCACCAATAACGTACTGGGGGTTATTTAATCGACTTTTCTCGAACAACACCAACATCATCACCAACACCACCAACACCATCACCACCACTAACACCACCACCACCACCAACACGAACAACACGAACAACACCACCAACACCACCAACATCACCAAGATCAACAACACACCAACAACACCAACAACACCACCAACACCACCAACACCACCATCACCAACAACACCACCAAAACCACCAACAACACCAACAACACCACCAACAACACCACCAACAACACCAAAACCAACAACACCAACACCAACAACAACACCACCAACACCACCAAAACCACCAACACCACCAACACCAACAACACCACCAACACCACCAACACCAACACCACCAACAATACCAACAACACCACCACCAACACCACCAACACCACACCAACACCAACAACACCACCAACAACACCAACACCAACAACACCAACACCACCAACAACACCAACAACATCAACAACACCAACACCACCAACACCACCAACACCACCAACAACAACACCACCAACACCACCAATACCACCAACACCACCAACACTAACAACACCACCAACACTACCAACACCACCACCAACAACACCAACACCACCAACACCAACAGCACCAACAACAACACCACCACCAACAACAACACCACCAACACTATCAACACAAACAACACCACCAACACCACCAACACCAACACCAACAACACCACCAACAACACCAACACCAACAACACCAACACCACCAACAACACCAACACCACCAACACCACCAACACCACCAACACCACCAACAACAACACCACCAACACCACCAATACCACCAACACCACCAACACTAACAACACCACCAACACCACCAACACCACCAACACTAACAACACCAACAACAACAACACCACCAACACCAACAACACCAACACCACCAACACCACCAACACTAACACCACCACCAACAACACCAACACCACCACCAACACCACCAACACCACCAACACCACCAACACTAACAACACCACCAACACCACACCAACAACACCAACACCACCAACATCACCAACACCACCAACACCACCAACACTAACAACACCACCAACACTATCAACACCAACAACAACAACAACAACACCAACACCAACACCACCACCAACAACACCAACACCACGAACACCACCAACACTAACACCACCACCAACAACACCAACACCACCACCAACAACACCACAAACACCACCACCCCCACCAACATTATCACTACTACTGCCACCATCACCAACTCCACCTTGTGTCTAGATGATCAGAAACCCTTATTTATAAGAAGGACAAGGGAGATAATCAGTGTGGTTGTGTTGGATGGTTTATGAAATGTGATTTCAATAAAACACTTGTGAAATGCATGAACATCACAACTTCCCATTTCATTTCACTGGAAAAAAATGTTTTACGTTAGAAACTACCAATATATTGATATTGATTTTACTTAACAGAAAGCCAATTTTATTTATTTATTTATTTGTTGTACACACTTGATGCAATCGACTCAAGTGGCTTGCTGGAGTTTATTTTATCTACCTAGCAGGCAAATAAGAGGTAAAAAAATCGATCTAGAAATAATTTGAATTCCGATCAGTGAAATACCGATCTGGTTACCATAAATTTCAATTCTGGCATCTTGCTGACTCGGTCATCTATAAAGATCTGGAGAAAATTGCCTACATATTAAAAGTTACTTGTATTAACAGTTTGACTTATGTGTACTTTACCAGTGGTTTCAGATACATCTGAAAGGTTAGACGTGGTTATATCTATGAAAGCACTGGTAATGCACGAATAAGTCAAAATGTTCATATAAATATTTTTCCATCTATATCATGTTTACATAGTTCTTTCCCTTCGTTTGTACTTGCATCTGTATATTTTGATTTCTAATTTAAGCACAAGACCAGCAAATTTGAGAGGGAGGCAAATACAGGTAATATATCCTATTAATGTGGGTTTAGACTGGTTTGAGATAAGGCATGGGATTGGTGTGGGTTTTAAACTGGTGTGAAATAAGGCATGGGATTGGTGTGCGTTTTAAACTTGCTTAAGATAAGACATGGGTTGGTGTGGGTTTTAAACTGGTGTTAGATAAAACATGGGATTGGTGTGGGTTTTAAACTGGTGTGAGATAAGGCATGAAATTGGTGTGGGTTTTAAACTGGTGTGAGATAAATCATTGGATTGGTGTGGGTTTTAAACTGGTGTGAGATAAGGCATGGGATTGGTGTGGGTTTTAAACTTGCTTAAGATAAGACATAGGGTTGGTGTGGGTTTTAAACTGGTGTGAGATAAGGCATGGGATTGGTGTGTGTTTTAAACTTGCTTAAGATAAGACATAGGGTTGGTGTGGGTTTTAAACTGGTGTGAGATAAGGCATGGGATTAATGTGCGTTTTAAACTTGCTTAAGATAAGACATGGGGTTGGTGTGGGTTTTAAACTGGTGTGAGATAAGGCATGGGATTAATGTGCGTTTTAAACTTGCTTAAGATAAGACATGGATTGGTGTGGGTTTTAAACTGGTGTGAAATAAGGCATGGGATTGGTGTGCGTTTTAAACTTGCTTAAGATAAGACATGGGTTGGTGTGGGTTTTAAACTGGTGTGAGATAAAACATTGGATTGGTGTGGGTTTTAAACTGGTGTGAGATAAGGCATGGGATTGGTGTGGGTTTTAAACTGGTGTGAGATAAAACATGGGATTGGTGTGGGTTTTAAACTGGTGTGAGATAAAACATGGGATTGGTGTGGGTTTTAAACTGGTGTGAGATAAGGCATGGGGTTGGTGTGGGTTTTAAACTGGTGTGAGATAAAACATGCGATTGGTGTGGGTTTTAAACTGGTGTGAGATAAAACATGGGATTGGTGTGGGTTTTAAACTGGTGTGAGATAAAACATGGGATTGGTGTGGGTTTTAAACTTGCTTAAGATAAGACATGGGATTGGTGCCGGTCTTAAACTTGCTTAAGATAAGACATGGGATTGGTATGGGTTTTAAACTTGCTTAAGATAAGACATGGGATTGGTGTGGGTTTTAAACTGGTGTGAGATAAGGCATGGGATTGGTGTGCGTTTTAAACTTGCTTAAGATAAGACATGGGATTGGTGTGGGTTTTAAACTGGTATGAGATAAGGCATGAGATTGGTGTGGGTTTTAAACTGGTGTGAGATAAGACATGGGATTGGTGTGGGTTTTAAACTGGTGTGAGATAAAACATTGGATTGGTGAGGGTTTTAAACTGGTGTGAGATAAGGCATGGGGTTGGTGTCTTTTTAAAACTGGTGTGAGATAAGGCATGGGATTGGTGTCTTTTTAAAACTGGTGTGAGATAAGGCATGGGATTGGTGTGGGTTTTAAACTGGTGTGAGATAAGACATGGGGTTGGTGTGGGTTTTAAACTGGTGTGAGATAGAACATTGGATTGGTGTGGGTTTTAAACTGGTGTGAGATAAGACATGGGTTGGTGTGGGTTTTAAACTGGTGTGAGATAGAACATTGGATTGGTGTGGGTTTTAAACTGGTGTGAGATAAAACATGGGATTGGTCTGGGTTTTAAACTGGTGTGAGATAGAACATTGGATTGGTGTGGGTTTTAAACTGGTGTGAGATAAGGCATGGGATTGGTGTGTTTTAATGATTACTATCAACATCTGTTGAGTCTGTTATTGTATGGATCAGATACTTGGACCCTGACACAGGCACTTGAGAAGAAACTAGATAGTGATACACTAAAATGTTTAGGGTTGTCCAATCCATAAACTGGCGTAAACGTATAACAAATGAAAATTTATATAGAAACTTGCCCAATATAACAACTACAATTGCTCAAAGACAGTTATGATTTGGAGGACATAACTGGAGAAGTAAGCAGCAAGTTATACACAGGTTACTGTTGTGGGAACCAACTCGGTAGGTTATATACAAGTTACTATTGTGGGAACTAACTCAGGAAGTTATACACAGGTTACTATTGTGGGAACCAACTCAGTAGGTTATATACAAGTTACTGTTGTGGGGACTAACTCAGGGAGTTATACACAGGTTACTGTTGTGGGAACCAATTCAGCAGGTTATACACAGGTTACTGTTGTGGGAACCAACACCTCATCAGGTTATACACAGGTTACTATTGTGGGAACCAACTCCTCATCAGGTTATACACAGGTTACTATTGTGGGAACCAACTCCTCATCAGGTTATACACAGGTTACTGTTGTGGGAACCAACTCCTCATCAGGTTATACACAGGTTACTGTTGTGGGAACCAACTCCTCAGCAGGTTATACACAGGTTACTGTTGTGGGAACCAACTCCTCATCAGGTTATACACAGGTTACTGTTGTGGGAACCAACTCCTCATCAGGTTATACACAGGTTACTGTTGTGGGAACCAACTCCTCATCAGGTTATACACAGGTTACTGTTGTGGGAACCAACTCCTCATCAGGTTATACACAGGTTACTGTTGTGGGAACCAACTCTTCAGCAGGTTATACACAGGTTACTGTTGTGGGAACCAACTCTTCAGCAGGTTATACACAGGTTACTGTTGTGGGAACCAACTCTTCAGCAGGTTATACACAGGTTACTGTTGTGGGAACCAACTCCTCATCAGGTTATACACAGGTTACTGTTGTGGGAACCAACACCTCATCAGGTTATACACAGGTTACTGTTGTGGGAACCAACTCCTCATCAG
>OZ024743.1:330897345-330909845 GCA_964016885.1 Eledone cirrhosa
CACCACACAGGATTACTTTGGTCAGTCTGAGTGGCCCAACGTAAAATGGAGCGAATCATGCTCGGTATCACCTTACGTGACAGGAAGGGCAGTACCTGGATTATGATGACGTGAGTTAAGGACATGATCGAGACCATCAAGAAGGGTAAACATAGTCTTAAAGACAATAGATGGATTATTGGAGTGACAGAGGAGACCACCAAGAAGGACGAACATAGGCTGGTCACATCTCTTGTCTCGGGATAACAGGTGGACTATTGGAGTGACAGAGGAGACCATCAAGAAGGACAAACATAGGCTGGTCACATCTCTTGTCTCGGGACAACAGGTGGACTATTGGAGTGACAGAGGAGACCACCAAGAAGGACAAACATAGGCTGGTCACATCTCTCGTCTCAGGGACAATAGGTGGACTATTGGAGTGACAGAGGAGACCATCAAGAAGGACAAACATAGGCTGGTCACATCTCTCGTCTCGGGACAACAGGTGGACTATTGGAGTGACAGAGGAGACCATCAAGAAGGACAAACATAGGCTGGTCACATCTCTCGTCTCAGGGACAACAGGTGGACTATTGGAGTGACAGAGAAGACCATCAAGAAGGACAAACATAGGCTGGTCACATCTCTTGTCTCGGGACAACAGGTGGACTATTGGAGTGACAGAGGAGACCATCAAGAAGGACAAACATAGGCTGGTCACATCTCTTGTCTCGGGACAACAGGTGGACTATTGGAGTGACAGAGGAGACCATCAAGAAGGACAAACATAGGCTGGTCACATCTCTTGTCTCGGGACAACAGGTGGACTATTGGAGTGACAGAGGAGACCACCAAGAAGGACAAACATAGGCTGGTCACATCTCTCGTCTCAGGGACAATAGGTGGACTATTGGAGTGACAGAGGAGACCATCAAGAAGGACAAACATAGGCTGGTCACATCTCTCGTCTCGGGACAACAGGTGGACTATTGGAGTGACAGAGGAGACCATCAAGAAGGACAAACATAGGCTGGTCACATCTCTCGTCTCAGGGACAACAGGTGGACTATTGGAGTGACAGAGAAGACCATCAAGAAGGACAAACATAGGCTGGTCACATCTCTTGTCTCAGGGACAACAGGTGGACTATTGGAGTGACAGAGGAGACCATCAAGAAGGACAAACATAGGCTGGTCACATCTCTCGTCTCGGGACAACAGGTGGACTATTGGAGTGACAGAGGAGACCATCAAGAAGGACAAACATAGGCTGGTCACATCTCTTGTCTCAGGGACAACAGGTTGACTATTGGAGTGACAGAGGAGACCATCAAGAAGGACAAACATAGGCTGGTCACATCTCTCGTCTCGGGACAACAGGTGGACTATTGGAGTGACAGAGGAGACCATCAAGAAGGACAAACATAGGCTGGTCACATCTCTTGTCTCAGGGACAACAGGTGGACTATTGGAGTGACAGAGGAGACCATCAAGAAGGACAAACATAGGCTGGTCACATCTCTCGTCTCGGGACAACAGGTGGACTATTGGAGTGACAGAGGAGACCATCAAGAAGGACAAACATAGGCTGGTCACATCTCTTGTCTCAGGGACAACAGGTGGACTATTGGAGTGACAGAGGAGACCATCAAGAAGGACAAACATAGGCTGGTCACATCTCTTGTCTCAGGGACAACAGGTGGACTATTGGAGTGACAGAGGAGACCATCAAGAAGGACAAACATAGGCTGGTCACATCTCTTGTCTCAGGGACAACAGGTGGACTATTGGAGTGACAGAGGAGACCATCAAGAAGGACAAACATAGGCTGGTCACATCTCTCGTCTCGGGACAACAGGTGGACTATTGGAGTGACAGAGGAGACCATCAAGAAGGACAAACATAGGCTGGTCACATCTCTTGTCTCAGGGACAACAGGTGGACTATTGGAGTGACAGAGGAGACCATCAAGAAGGACAAACATAGGCTGGTCACATCTCTTGTCTCAGGGACAACAGGTGGACTATTGGAGTGACAGAGGAGACCATCAAGAAGGACAAACATAGGCTGGTCACATCTCTCGTCTCGGGACAACAGGTGGACTATTGGAGTGACAGAGGAGACCATCAAGAAGGACAAACATAGGCTGGTCACATCTCTTGTCTCAGGGACAACAGGTGGACTATTGGAGTGACAGAGGAGACCATCAAGAAGGACAAACATAGGCTGGTCACATCTCTCGTCTCGGGACAACAGGTGGACTATTGGAGTGACAGAGGAGACCATCAAGAAGGACAAACATAGGCTGGTCACATCTCTCGTCTCGGGACAACAGGTGGACTATTGGAGTGACAGAGGAGACCATCAAGAAGGACAAACATAGGCTGGTCACATCTCTCGTCTCGGGACAACAGGTGGACTATTGGAGTGACAGAGGAGACCATCAAGAAGGACAAACATAGGCTGGTCACATCTCTCGTCTCGGGACAACAGGTGGACTATTGGAGTGACAGAGGAGACCATCAAGAAGGACAAGCATAGGCTGGTCACATCTCTTGTCTCGGGACAACAGGTGGACTATTGGAGTGACAGAGGAGACCATCAACAAAGGTAAACAGATGGGCTGGCCACATCTCATCTCAGAGACAACAGATGGATTATTGGAGTGACAGAGGAGACACCAAGGCAGTGGACACTAGAGGGTGGCCAAAGGGAAGATGGCTCGACGATCTGACCCGATATGGCCAGAGATAGGAAACAGTAGAGGTCAACTAGGTAGAGATTCCTCCAACAGAAGTGAGAAGGCCATGCTTTTGGGATTTGGCATTTGGGATCTTCGAACCTCAATACTGAACTGGTACTTTATTTATCGACCTCTTAGAGATGAAAGGTAAAGTTGACGTCGGCGGGATTTGAACTCAGAACAGAATGAGCTGGAACAAATACCGTAGCATACTCTCTGGTCCCAAATATTAGTGAGGTTGAAATAGAGAGGGGGTATTAAGCGGGTGGTGAGGGAAGAATCAATAATTTTTCTAGGTTGTCTCCGTTGATTTTTTTTTAAACCAGTCGTTTAGTTTACATATTGAGACTCCAGCCAATGCTATTTATTTTATAAAGTATGGGATTTCTTATAATATACTTTTTGTCATGTATAATGCTTTTTAACATATAAAGAAAATTAATAGTCGCGGAATGTTACTAATTAAAATAAAATTTCGCCGGAGATAGATTAGCAAAATTTAATAATCAGGGGGTTGTGGGGGGGAGGGTGAATATGTTTGTTTGGGGGTACGATTATTTGAGAGCCGAGAGTAGATTAATGAACCACCATAACAACTCCACCAATTGGTCGCCTTGTTTATCTGACATTTCTGAAATCAGTGAAAATTCTAGAAAATTTGCTGAGTTGGGAATATTCTGTCTAGATGATATTTCCACGTTACTGATTTTTGTCATCGATCCTGTTTCAATTGGACATTAATAATTCGCTGACCTTCTTCGCTCAGATCTTATATTCGGCTTTCGGCATATGACGTCATCTCTATTACAGAATGGGCAGTATGTTGGTGTGTGTATGAATGTATATGTATGTATTTATGTGTGTATAAAGTTACAAATAAACACATATTTTCATATATATGCACACACACACACACGTATATATATATATATATATATATATATATATATATATATATATATATATATATATATATATATAAAAATAGATATAGATATAGCTATAGATATATATCATACTTGATATCAAAATAGCTTCTACAGGACTAGAACTGTTTCAGTCGTACGAAATCATCAGGGCATTCCTGATAATTTCATACAAATAAAACAGTTCTAGTCCTGTAGAAGTCATTTCTATATTAAATATGATGTTTACACTCTACTAATGTACTGAGAACCTTCTTAACTGTGGCTACCGCCAATTTAACACCGGATCTACATATACCCATTTTCACAAGAGAAGACATCTCTCACCCAGATCAAAGTCCCATTTTGGGACACCTTTTTTCATAGTACTCCCGCTTGGGTTTTTAGAGTTTCGCAGGTCTGAATATGTGTTGTATCGAATTTAACCAATAATAACATTGACTTAAGTACGAGAATGTCTTCAACTATTCAGGTTGACTTGTAGTAATATGTGTTGTATCGCATGCATCAGAACAGTAACAGCATTGACTTAAGTACCAGGATTTCCTCAACCATCCAACCATCGTCAGATTAACTTGTAGTAATATGTGTTGTATCGCATGCATCAGAACAGTAACAGCATTGACATAAGTACCAGGATTTCCTCAACCATCCAACCATCGTCAGATTAACTTGTAGTAATATGTGTTGTATCGCATGCATCAGAACAGTAACAACATTGACTTAAGTACCAGGATTTCCTCAACCATCCAACCATCGTCAGATTAACTTGTAGTAATATGTGTTGTATCGCATCCATCAGAACAGTAACAACATTGACTTAAGTACCAGGATTTCCTCAACCATCCAACCATCGTCAGTTAACTTGTAGTAATATGTGTTGTATTGCATGCATCAGAACAGTAACAGCATTGACTTAAGTACCAGGATTTCCTCAACCATCCAACCATCGTCAGGTTGACTTGTAGTAATATGTGTTGTATCGCATGCATCAGAACAGTAACAACATTGACTTAAGTACCAGGATTTCCTCAACCATCCAACCATCGTCAGGTTGACTTGTAGTAATATGTGTTGTATCGCATGCATCAGAACAGTAACAACATTGACTTAAGTACCAGGATTTCCTCAACCATCCAACCATCGTCAGGTTGACTTGTAGTAATATGTGTTGTATCGCATGCATCAGAACAGTAACAACATTGACCTAAGTACCAGGATTTCCTCAACTATCCAACCATCGTCCGGTTGACTTGTAGTAATATGTGTTGTATCGCATGCATCAGAACAGTAACAACATTGACCTAAGTACCAGGATTTCCTCAACTATCCAACCATCGTCAGATTAACTTGTAGTAATATGTGTTGTATCGCATGCATCAGAACAGTAACAACATTGACTTAAGTACCAGGATTTCCTCAACTATCCAACCATCGTCAGATTAACTTGTAGTAATATGTGTTGTATCGCATGCATCAGAACAGTAACAGCATTGACTTAAGTACCAGGATTTCCTCAACTATCCAACCATCGTCAGATTAACTTGTAGTAATATGTGTTGTATCGCATGCATCAGAACAGTAACAGCATTGACTTAAGTACCAGGATTTCCTCAACCATCCAACCATCGTCAGGTTGACTTGTAGTAATATGTGTTGTATCGCATGCATCAGAACAGTAACAACATTGACTTAAGTACCAGGATTTCCTCAACCATCCAACCATCGTCAGGTTGACTTGTAGTAATATGTGTTGTATCGCATGCATCAGAACAGTAACAACATTGACTTAAGTACCAGGATTTCCTCAACCATCCAACCATCGTCCGGTTGACTTGTAGTAATATGTGTTGTATCGCATGCATCAGAACAGTAACAACATTGACCTAAGTACCAGGATTTCCTCAACTATCCAACCATCGTCAGATTAACTTGTAGTAATATGTGTTGTATCGCATGCATCAGAACAGTAACAACATTGACTTAAGTACCAGGATTTCCTCAACTATCCAACCATCGTCAGATTAACTTGTAGTAATATGTGTTGTATCGCATGCATCAGAACAGTAACAACATTGACTTAAGTACCAGGATTTCCTCAACCATCCAACCATCGTCAGATTAACTTGTAGTAATATGTGTTGTATCGCATGCATCAGAACAGTAACAACATTGACTTAAGTACCAGGATTTCCTCAACTATCCAACCATCGTCAGATTAACTTGTAGTAATATGTGTTGTATCGCATGCATCAGAACAGTAACAACATTGACTTAAGTACCAGGATTTCCTCAACTATCCAGCCATCGTCAGTTAACTTGTAGTAATATGTGTTGTATCGCATGCATCAGAACAGTAACAACATTGACTTAAGTACCAGGAATTCCTCAACCATCCAACCATCGTCAGATTGACTTGTAGTAATATGTGTTGTATCGCATGCATCAGAACAGTAACAGCATTGACTTAAGTACCAGGATTTCCTCAACCATCCAACCATCGTCAGATTGACTTGTAGTAATATGTGTTGTATCGCATGCATCAGAACAGTAACAGCATTGACTTAAGTACCAGGATTTCCTCAACCATCCAACCATCGTCAGATTAACTTGTAGTAATATGTGTTGTATCGCATGCATCAGAACAGTAACAGCATTGACTTAAGTACCAGGATTTCCTCAACCATCCAACCATCGTCAGATTGACTTGTAGTAATATGTGTTGTATCGCATGCATCAAAACAGTAACAACATTGACTTAAGTACCAGGATTTCCTCAACCATCGTCAGATTGACTTGTAGTAATATGTGTTGTATCGCATGCATCAGAACAGTAACAACATTGACTTAAGTACCAGGATTTCCTCAACTATCCAACCATCGTCAGATTAACTTGTAGTAATATGTGTTGTATCGCATGCATCAGAACAGTAACAACATTGACTTAAGTACCAGGATTTCCTCAACTATCCAACCATCGTCAGATTAACTTGTAGTAATATGTGTTGTATCGCATGCATCAGAACAGTAACAACATTGACTCAAGTACCAGGATTTCCTCAACTATCCAACCATCGTCAGATTAACTTGTAGTAATATGTGTTGTATCGCATGCATCAGAACAGTAACAACATTGACTTAAGTACCAGGATTTCCTCAACTATCCAACCATCGTCAGATTAACTTGTAGTAATATGTGTTGTATCGCATGCATCAGAACAGTAACAACATTGACTTAAGTACCAGGATTTCCTCAACTATCCAGCCATCGTCAGTTAACTTGTAGTAATATGTGTTGTATCGCATGCATCAGAACAGTAACAACGTTGACTTAAGTACCAGGATTTCCTCAACCATCCAACCATCGTCAGATTGACTTGTAGTAATATGTGTTGTATCGCATGCATCAGAACAGTAACAGCATTGACTTAAGTACCAGGATTTCCTCAACCATCCAACCATCGTCAGATTGACTTGTAATAATATGTGTTGTATCGCATGCATCAGAACAGTAACAGCATTGACTTAAGTACCAGGATTTCCTCAACCATCCAACCATCGTCAGATTAACTTGTAGTAATATGTGTTGTATCGCATGCATCAGAACAGTAACAGCATTGACTTAAGTACCAGGATTTCCGCAACCATCCAACCATCGTCAGATTGACTTGTAGTAATATGTGTTGTATCGCATGCATCAAAACAGTAACAACATTGACTTAAGTACCAGGATTTCCTCAACCATCGTCAGATTGACTTGTAGTAATATGTGTTGTATCGCATGCATCAGAACAGTAACAGCATTGACTTAAGTACCAGGATTTCCTCAACCATCCAACCATCGTCAGATTGACTTGTAGTAATATGTGTTGTATCGCATGCATCAGAACAGTAACAGCATTGACTTAAGTACCAGGATTTCCTCAACCATCCAACCATCGTCAGATTAACTTGTAGTAATATGTGTTGTATCGCATGCATCAGAACAGTAACAGCATTGACTTAAGTACCAGGATTTCCTCAACCATCCAACCATCATCAGATTGACTTGTAGTAATATGTGTTGTATCGCATGCATCAGAACAGTAACAGCATTGACTTAAGTACCAGGATTTCCTCAACCATCCAACCATCGTCAGATTGACTTGTAGTAATATGTGTTGTATCGCATGCATCAGAACAGTAACAGCATTGACTTAAGTACCAGGATTTCCTCAACTATCCAACCATCGTCAGGTTGACTTGTAGTAATATGTGTTGTATCGCATGCATCAGAACAGTAACAACATTGACTTAAGTACCAGGATTTCCTCAACTATCCAGACCTCGTCAGACTCTAGCGTGTAGCAAGTTTATCTTTCTGAACCAATAACGAGGAAAAAGTTCCAACAGAAATATCTCAGAAGAAAGCGTCAACAACGGAATGTTTGTGTAATGTGTAAAATCTGAGCGAAAGAGAAACAGGCGCAATTTCTGTTTACATAACTGTTACATCAAAGAAAGGAAACGAAATTAACAACAGAACTCTACCGACATTATTATTTACAATGTTTCCTGGTGGGTGGGCCATGTCTAAATAATTTAACGTACGCATGGTTAGTTAAGTGTGTTAGTTAACAGGGAATATTTCTACAGTTTGTAATGTTTTTTCTAGAAGACAGAACCATTATCTCTATGTTCTTACCTTCTTCATTATTTAATGGGACACACAACAACCATAAACTCCTTCAACTGAGACATATCTCAACACCTGTGTAAGTGTGTGTGTTTACAGGAGAGGGTGCGCTCGTGTGTGTATGTGTGTGAGGGGCGGCCGCGCTCGTGTGTGTATGTGAGCAAGTGTGTGTGTGCATGTGAATATGTATCTGTGTGTATGTAGTATGTGCGTATGTGTGTATATGAGTGTGTGTGTATGTGAGTATTTGTGTATGTGCGTGTGTGAGTATGTGTGTATATGCGTGTGTATAAGTGAGTATGTGTGTATGAGTATGTGAGTATGTATGTACCTGTGAGTACGTATATGTGAGTGTATGTGGGTATGTATATACGTGTGTGTGTATATGTGTGTATGTGCGTGTGTGTATATATGAGTATGAGTATGTATGAGCGCGTGTATGTATGTATGTGTTAGTATTTGTATGTGAGTATATATGTGCGTGTGTGTATTTGAGTATGTGTGCATGTGCGTCCGTGTGTATGTGTGAGTGTATGTGTGTGAGCATGTGTATGTCTGTGTGTATGTGAGTATGTATGTGCGTCTGTGTAAGTATGTGTCTATGTCAGTATGTATGGGAGCATGTATGTAAGTGTGTGTGTGTGTGATTATGTGTGTGCATGTGAGTATGTATGTGCGTGTGTGTATCTGATTGTGTGTGTGAGAGTGTGTGTATGTGAGTATGTGTGTATGTGAGTATGTGTGTGTGTGTGTATCTATGTATGTGCGTGTGGGTATATGAGTATGTGTGTGTGTACTTGATTATGTATGTGTGTACGTGTGTGTATGTGAGTATGCATGTGAATGTGTGAGTAAGTGAGTATATGTTAGTGTGTGCGCGATTATGTGGTCGTGCTTGTGCGTGTACGTGAGTATGTGTATGTGCGTGTGTATGTGAGTATTATGAGCGTGTGTGTATGTATTTGAGTATTATATGTGTACGTGTGTGTGTGTGTGTATGTGTGTGTATATATGTGTATGTATGTATATGTATGTGTGTATGTGTGTATGTATATTTGTGTATGTGCATGTGTGTGTGTATGTGTGTGTATGTGTGTTTATATGTGAGTATGTGTATGTATGTGTATGTATGTGTATGTGTGTGTATATGTGAGTATGTGTATGTATGTGTATGTATGTGTATGTGTGTGTATATGTGAGTATGTGTATGTATGTGTATGTATGTGTATGTGTGTGTATATGTGAGTATGTGTATGTATGTCTTTGTATGTGTATGTGTGAGGCAAATGAATTCTTCCGACTAACCGATGTACTTCATACAACCAAGTTTTATAGCGTCTGGGAAAGAGAAGTATTGTATTGTAGTAGCAGGGATGTCGTAGGAAAGGTGACTGTGCCACACCATACCACCATACATCACACATGGGTTACACACCACAGCTTTGTCACACACCACTCCACACCACACCCTACCACACCTCACCTTTGTCACTTACCACACCACTCCACACCACTCCACACCATTCCACACCACACCACACATGGGTTACACACCACACCACTCCACAACACTCCACACCACTCCACACCACTCCACATCACACCACACCACTCCACATCACACCACGCCACTCCACACATGGGTTACACACCACACCACTCCACAACACTCCACACCACTCCACACCACTCCACATCACACCACACCACTCCACATCACACCACACCACTCCACACATGGGTTACACACCACGCCACTCCACAACACTCCACACCACTCCACACCACTCCACACCATTCCACACCACACCACTTCACACCACTCCACACCACTTCACATCACACCACACCATTCCACACCACACCACTCCACACCACACCACATCACTCCACACATGGGTTACACACCACACCACACCACTCCACACCACTCCACACCACACCACACCATTCCACACCACACCACTTCACACCACTCCACACCACTTCACATCACACCACACCATTCCACACCACACCACTCCACACCATACCACATCACTCCACACATGGGTTACACACCACACCACTCCACACCACACCACACCACACCACTCCACACCACACCACACCACACCACACCACTCCACACCACTTCACACCACACCACACCACTCCACACCACTCCACACCACACCACACCACACCACTCCACACCACACCACACCACACCACACCACTCCACACCACTTCACACCACTTCACACCACACCACACCACTCCACACCACTCCACACCACACCATTCCACACCACACCACTTCACACCACTCCACACCACTCCACATCACACCACACCATTCCACACCACACCACTCCACACCACACCACACCACTCCACACATGGATTACAAACCACACCACTCCACACCACACCACACCACACCACACCACTCCACATCACACCACACCATTCCACACCACACCACTCCACACCACACCACACCACACATGGGTTACACACCACACCACACCATTCCACACCACACCACTTCACACCACTCCACACCACTCCACATCACACCACACCATTCCCCACCACACCACTCCACACCACACCACACCACACCACACCACACCACTCCACACATGGGTTACACACCATACCACTCCACACCACACCATACCACTCCACACCACATCACACCATTCCACACATGGGTTACACACCACACCACTTCACACCACACCACTCCACACCACACCACACCATTCCACACCACACCACACCAGTCTACTCCACATAACTCCACACCACACCACTCCACACCACATCACTCCACACCACACCACACCACTCCACACCACATCACTCCACACCATACCACTCCACACCACACCACACCATACCACACCACGCCACACCTCACCACACCACACCTCATCATAACACACCACACCTTTGCTACAAACATCTCGCTAGTGATTTTTCTCTTCCGAGTTACCAGAGTCAATTGAGAGATGAACTTACTTCACCTCAAACTGACCAGCCAGTCCAAACAAAATGACACCAATCGAGATAAAGAGAAATAGAGGCCAGATGTCATTCGGAGGTCATTACGAAAAGATTTCGTTACACACTTAGCTAATTAAGGATCAAATGGTATTTTTTTACCTTTGAGTCAGGGAATGAAGGGGAACGTCTATTATCCTTTATATTCCCGGAACTTGCAATAAATAAACCTCCACTAAAGACACCTGATGACAATGTCGTGGTACTAAGTCAGGAGACAGATTAAGTTTACCATCCAAGAAACAGGCAATGATGTTAAACCAAGTGACAGATTAAATCTACCACTCAAGGACCAGATAATGATGGTAAACCAGGTGACAGATTAAATCTACCACTCAAGGACCAGATAATGGTGTTAGACCAGGTGACAGATTAAATCTACCACTCAAGGACCAGATAATGATGTTAAACCAGGTGACAGATTAAATCTACCACTCAAGGACCAGATAATGATGTTTAACCAGGTGACAGATTAAATCTACCACTCAAGGACCAGATAATGATGTTAAACCAGGTGACAGATTAAATCTACCACTCAAGGACCAGATAATGATGTTAAACCAGGTGACAGATTAAATCTACCACTCAAGGACCAGATAATGATGTTAAACCAGGTGACAGATTAAATCTACCACTCAAGGACCAGGTAATGATGTTAAACCAGGTGACAGATTAAATCTACCACTCAAGGACCAGGTAATGGTGTTAGACCAGGTGACAGATTAAATCTACCACTCAAGGACCAGATAATGATGTTAAACCAGGTGACAGATTAAATCTACCACTCAAGGACCAGATAATGGTGTTAGACCAGGTGACAGATTAAATCTACCACTCAAGGACCAGATAATGATGTTAAACCAGGTGACAGATTAAATCTACCACTCAAGGACCAGATAATGATGTTAAACCAGGTGACAGATTAAATCTACCCCTCAAGGACCAGATAATGATGTTAAACCAGGTGACAGATTAAATCTACCACTCAAGGACCAGATAATGGTGTTAGACCAGGTGACAGATTAAATCTACCACTCAAGGACCAGATAAGGGTGTTAGACCAGGTGACAGATTAAATCTACCACTCAAGGACCAGATAAGGGTGTTAAACCAGGTGACAGATT
>OZ024743.1:330914845-330919845 GCA_964016885.1 Eledone cirrhosa
CTGCTAGTATATATATATATATGATGAACTTGTTGTTTTCGAGTTCTGAGGAATTTGGGTATTCATATGTAGATCGTGAGTTAAATCTGGGGTAACCGGTGTTAAAAAGGTACTCAAAACATCATTAAAGTATAAATAAACATATTTAATATAGAAATGGCTTCTACAGGACTTGAAACTGTTTCATTCGCATATACAAATGAAACAGTTCTAGGCCTGTAGAAGCCATTTCTATATTAAATATGAGGTGTATATATATATATATATATATCACAGAAAAAAAGAGAATCAGTGTTGCGACGAATGGAATTTATTGGACATATTACAATCGTTTCTCTGGCGACCAGCTCGAGGCACGATCGATGTGATGATCGAACTTGACTCTGAAAATCGCAAGGACCTCAGATACGTCTTGATTCTACGAAGCATATTTTCCTATCTCTATATATATATCCCTCGTTTGGGTGAAAGCACGTGACAGCGAAACAGTCACTCCTGCTATTAATAGCTGCCTACTGCTACATTTCACGCCGGTTTGAGGCATAAAACGGAAACCTGTTGACAACGTGAGTCTGCGTTTCGGTCTTCAAATACTTCAGACTTGCATATTGCCCAAGTAGGATTGTTGATTTGGTTTCATAGAAACCTATCGGAGGTATTGCATAATACCCTTCGATACGGTCAAGGTTTGTTATCTAGCCTGATTGTATTTTCGTTCCTTTGGTGTATTATGTGACTAGGCTCCCTTGCCGCAGTTTTCAATTTGTCACGCTATCTAACGTATGTTAATTACTCTAAGGTGCACCCTATCGATTCATCGATACATCCTTATCGAGTGCTTTCGTGCAAACCTAATTGTATCTCGTAAGCTTGATCACTGCCATTACTTCGATTTTACTAACCTTCCATTTGTGTGTGTGTATATATATATATATACTACTACTACTACTACTACTACTACTACTACTACTACTACTACTACTACTACTACTACTCTGTGATTGTGTGATTGTCTGTAATTTAATACAGCCAAAGCGGTGCATAATAGAAAAATACTTTGAAAGGGAGTTGCCTCTGAAATGGGAATACAAATGGAATAAAACAAGTTTCTCGTAAATGGGAGCACGGGTTCTGGAAATACGGGGTTTTTTCGGATACCTTCATAAATAGAGAGAGAAAGATACGTACATACATACATACATACATACATACATACATACAATAACATCCATACCTCCACACACATGCATACATATCTACCTAGTTGATGCTGTGTAAATTCCAATGACAGAGTCTTGTGTCTATATTAAAAACCGACTCTCTCTCTATTGGCAAACATTTGTGAAATTATAAAACCAGAAGAACATACATACATACTTACATACATTCACACACACATAAACACTCACGCACACATACATTACATAACTGTGAACATGTGGTGAAAAAGTTTTATATTGTCTGCATAGCTATATGTTAGCTAATAACATGGCATCCGTAATGTTACCGTTTGGGTTTCCTGCGAGAATTAGCTGCTAATCTTTAAAAACAAACTTGTATAATATTAATAAACTACATACAAGTCTCAAAATCTGTTCAGTGTACCTCGTATACATGGTTTGCTTGGTCCAATCTGACAATCGGCTAAAATTGATAAATTCGTCAGATTTATATTTAACACCTCCTTCTTCGTTTACTGATTCCTGTGAAGGTCTTGGGGGTAGAGTCGTGAAATACACCTTCCATCGGATCCTGTCAGAAGCAAGTGTTTCCAATTGATCCGGCTGGATCCCTAAGTAAGACAAGCCGAACTCATGGATGTTATCCAATTATTATGCTCGGTGTTTACCACTGGATCTCCTACCGGTTGGTTTGGCCCGTAAAATCTATCCGGCAATTCTTTCCTGAAACATTCTGACCACATGTCCGTAATATCGCAGTTGTGATCTCTCAATTCGGATAAGTAATGACTCTACGTAGAGCGACTCCATGATCTCCGAGCCAGGCACTCTATCGAATAATCTTACTTCAAACACACTTCGGAGAAACCCCATTTCGGCCGCTTGTATGTGCTATGGTCTTCTTTCGGTCATTATCGAAGATTCGTGATCATATGTAGAGATTGGCAAGAAACTCGAATTGAAGAGAGCATGTCTAGTTTCTAATTCTATTCCCCTCCTTCTGATTACTGAATTCTGAAGCTGGCGCATTACTAATTTCCATTCCTACCGTACAGCACTCGTCAGCCAAACTATCAATGAATGTATGCATGTATTTATGTATGTATGTAAGTAACAAAACCTGTCAAAGGGCAAAGGAGCTCTTAAGAGTCAATGGCCATCCAAAATCACCGGGAGAGATGACCCCTTAGCCTTTGTCAAGGCAGAATTCTAGGAGAAGGAAAACTCTGATATAACACCTGCAACCCTGGTGGTATCCAATGATGTTGACTCGTTCTTCTTTTTGGTAAATATCATCTTGATTAAGAGAGTGGGGCTGGCTTTGTGCAGTGCCTTTGCTCACTATAAAAGCTTCACGGCACAGGCATTGTTTATATCTGGAGATCTTTCTGCACTTGTCATCACATGGTACCATGGGCCTAGCACTGTGTCAATAATTGTCACATGTGTAGTGTTTGTACCAGAGTTTTCAAGTCGCTGGCTGGACTAAAGAGTCACACTCGTTCAGCGCATCGGTAGGGGTTCTCCTACATGGATATAAAGTAGTGGCCGTACTCTAAAACGAGTTGGCAGCCACCATGTATGTATGTATACAAGTATGTATGTGTGTATGTGAGTCTATGTGTGTATGTATACAAATATGTATGTCTGTATATATGTATACAAATATGTATGTATGTGTGTATGTATGTATGTATATATGTGTATATGTATGGATGAATGTATATGTGTTTGTATGTATGTATGTATGCGTGTATGTATGTATGTATGAATCTATGTGTGTGTATGTATATATGTATGCATGTATGTATATATCTCGGGTCACTCTTGAGTGATACTGGTAACATGAAACCCAGTACAACCTATCACATGGTGGGGTCGTCGGCGACTAAACCGGCAACCCCACCAAGTTTACTTGGTAAGGAGGGTGATTTTGGACACGTAGCTGGACGCAAAACAAAACCTGACAAAAGGCGGAAGAACTCAGAAGAGTCAATGGCCATCCAAAAAATGTGTAAATATATATATACATGTATGCATGCGTATGTATATGTATATGTGTATATATACATGAATCCATGCGTATGTATATATATATATATATATGTATATACATGTATGCATGCGTATGTATATATATATATATATATATATATATGTATATACATGTTTGCATGTGTATGTATATGCGCGGGACATAGAAATAATCGGGCTGGATACCCGATCGCGCGGTTAAACCACTAGGAGTGAAGGACCCCTAGCCTTTGTCAGAGAATTCTTCTAGGAGAATGCAACTCAGGAAACTGGGATAACTCCGATATAAAACCTGCGACTCAGTAGTTACCGATGATGTTGATCTTTTCTTCCTTTCGGGTTATAGCTACTGTCGCTCAGAGAGTGGGATTGACTCAGTGCACAGTCTTTCCTCACTTTAAAAAAAAATCTTCACGCACAGGCATTGCACGATAGAATTAATTAATAATTATTAATAATGTTATATCGTGCAATGGCCATACTCGATGTAAGTATGTATGTATACATTTATGTATGTATGCATGTATATATGTATGTATATATGTCGCTCTCGAGTGCTACTGGTAACATGTCACCCAGTACAACCTGTCTCATGGTCGGGTCGTCGGTGACTAAACCGGCAGCCCCACCTAGTTGCTTGGTGAGGAGGGTGATATTTGGACTCCCTGCGGGATGAAATACAAGATCCGGCGAAGGGCGGAGGAACTCAGCAGAGTCAACGGCCATCCAAATATTATTTTGTTTTTTTTTACTTGGGAGTAAAAGGCCCCCAGTTGTTGTCCCAACACCTTTCTAGGAGAGGGAAACTCTGAAAATAAACCTGCTGTTTCGGAAGCATCCGATGATGTTGACCAGTTCTCCTTTTCGGGTAGTGTTTTCGATGCTCAGAGAGTAGAATTGGTCGAGTGCAAGGCCTTTCCCCACTTAAAAAAATCTTCAAAGCACAGGCATTGCTTTTTCAGGATATTTTACAGGTTCGTGTGGCTGGCCGTAGCCTAAAAGTGCACCAAACTCTATAATCTGACAAGCGATTGAAGTACTCGTAGCAGAGTTTGCAGCCATCAGGTATGTATATATGTATGTATCTACGTATGTGTGTATGTATGTGTATATGTATGTATATGTGTTTGTATGCATGTATGTATGTATGCATCTATGTATTAATGCATCCATGTATGTATGTATGTGTGTATGTATGTATGCATGTGTATGTATGTATGTATGTATGTACGTATGACATGTAATGACCAACAGTAACAGTACAAACCCGTCAACAAAAGATTGTCACATTCTTTCATTCACTCGTTCTGTCTCTCTGAGGGGCAGAATCTCAAATGGATGTTACCACGAACTCACAGGGGACAGAATTAAAAAGACATTACCTCTTGGGAGTATAGCACCAGAGAACAATTGGTAATATTACTGTTACTTTGGAGATATTATTTGAAATGTGAAATCTCTCTAAAAGACACCATGTAATAATATTAAAGATTTAGTGACAATTTCCAGTGAAAACCCAAGAGATAAAATATTCAAGATGTCTTATTATATATCGATTCTTCCCTCATTTTTGTAAGTAATAAAATATTTATATACTGTCTGATGTCTTAAAATGTCTTATTGTTGGTACTAGTGTTGTTACTGTAATGTATAATATACCTGCCATAGTTTCTTCAGGGTCTTTTTTTATTAGTTAATAAAAATCAAGAAACATGAAATCATTGGTTTCCACCTTTTTTCTTGTTAACCATCTTTCTCCCTTCTTCTCTCGTTCTCTTTATATTT
>OZ024743.1:330922345-330959845 GCA_964016885.1 Eledone cirrhosa
TCGAGTGCTCTGAATCAGTTATAAACATTATTAAGTAATTATTAAATAATTTTGTTGGTTGCTGGAGGTAGCAATGCTATTACTGGGATGACTTCCAAGGAAGTGGATTCTTTTGGCGGAATCGGTGCTGTCTGTTTGTAATTTGCAGAGTATATATATATTATATATGAGATAACGAAGTTTCATTTTAAAATGCTTTTATTCCATATCGAATGTTACATATGTTTCACAAATGATTGGCTCGAGGCCTGTATCACTGTGGTAGACCTGACTTCAGTCGTATAGATTCATATCAAAGAATTTTTTATTTGAATGGTATCATAGCATACAGTCCTCGGATATTGGTAATATATAAACAATATATAAACAGAAAAATTAACTTCGACTGACTATAGCAATGATAGCATTAGTCTTCAGGGAGATTGAGCGTGACATGATATGCAACAAGACTTGTCATTTGAATTACACGTACAACTCATTTTAGCTATATGTATGTATTTATGCAGCGGTATTCTGACGTAGCATGCAATGAATCGTCTAGCGCTCAAATTCCACACCCAAGCACCCTTGATCACTGCCCAAGACTTAGACTAGCACTTCATATATCAACTTCGTTAACATGAATGGTGAAGTTGGCCTCGGCGAGATTTGAACTCAGAACGCAAGAACAAGGCATTTCATCCGACGCTCTATCGCTTCTACCAGTTCATCGTCACGGAAAAGCCGTTCCAAATATATCGATGGTATAGTCACAGTTGGAAGATCTTTATTTATAAAGTCTACTCGTTCAGAACTGATATGAGACAAACCAGCATAGATGCTGTCGTTCCTACTCCGATTAATTTATAGCACACAAAATAATTGTTTCTACTTTTCGCACAAGACCAGCAATTACCCAGTGCATTACTGGTACTTTATTTTATCGACTCCGTAAGGATGAAATGCAAAGTAAACCTCGGCGGGATTTGAACTCAGAATGGCAAGGACCGTAACTCTATGCGTCAAAGCATGGCGTCCGACCCTCTACCGATACTGCCAATCCAATGGTTTCTCATTTTGAGAGAAGACCAATAATTCGGGGGTCAATTAAAATGATCTTATAACATTACTGGTACTTTATTTTATGGATCCCGTTAGGATGAAAGATCTCGGTGGGATTTGAATTCAGAACGTAAAGGGATGTAACTCTATGCCGCAAAGCACGTTGCCCGACACTCTACCCATTCTTCAGCCAATCTGCCGCCCTCACAAAATAATAATCTGATTTGAAAGATTTAAATCTATCAATATTCGTGTCTGTTAATTTACATCATTAAGTTTATCATTTATCACTCCAGGGTGGACAACTACAGTAACAACTACAGTAACAACTACAGTAACAACAACTACAACCACAGTTAGTCACAACTACAGTAACAACAACAACAACTACAATAACAATAACTACAATAATAACATCAGCCACTAGAAGAAGAAGAAGAAGAAGAAGAAGAAGAAGAAGAAGAAGAAGAAGAAGAAGAAGAAGAAGAAGAAGAAGAAGAAGAAGCGAGATGTTAAAGGTCCAGTTATTTATATCTACCCATGGAGTTAAACTGTATTTACCCATCTGTGGTAGCTGCGTAAAACTAGACGAAACGAGATGTTAAAGACCAAATCACTTAAAGACCAAATCACTTAGATCTACCCACGGTTTAAACTGTATTTACCCATGTGTGGTAGCTGTGTGAAGCTACGTGAAACGCGAGATTAAAGATCCAGCTGTTTAAATCTACTCGCGGGTTAAACTGTATTTACCCATGTGTGGGAGCTGTGTTAAGCAAGATGAAACGAGAGATAAGATCCAGCTGTTTAGATCTACCCGCGGTTTAAACTGTATTTACCCATGTATGGTAGCTGTGTAAAGCTACATGAAACGAGAGATTAAAGATCCAGCTGTTTAGATCTACCCGCGGGTTAGACTGTATTTACCCATGTGTGGGAGCTGTGTAGAGCTAGATGAAACGAGAGATTAAAAATCCAGCTGTTTAGATCTACCCGCGGGTTAAACTGTATTTACCCATGTACGGTAGCTGTGTAAAGCTAGATGAAACGAGAGATCAAAGATTGAACTATTTAGAGAATGCAGATAATGTAGTGTCGGAGATACGACAGAAACCGTCATCCCTTCCGTTGACTTACACCATTTCTCCGATTCCATACACTAGTGTGTAAGGTAAGGAATATTTCATCTATATTAACGTGTATATCTTTTATCAAGAAACAGCGCCATTTTCTTCATTCTTTCATTTATATATACGTTAATATGTAGATATTAACCTCAGCATGTTGCAGCCTTTTACACGTGTTCTTGTAGAGATAGCTGGCAGCTCTAGTTTAAATGTTACATTATTGATTTCAAAGATAAACAACGTAGGATATCGAATATTTACAGCCAGGAAATATGAGTGGTTTACATTTATGACCTTCTCTCGACATAAGAGAAGTAAATGGTTACAGGAATGAGAAGCTCAAGTGTTTACTTCAACTCTTCCATGCTTAGACAGAAGAGAAATTGAGAAAAAGCGAGGAATATATTTTATTCAGATCATTGTAGTGTATAGTTGTTACTTATTTTACTTAAGTCGTAGAAATTAAAACGAAGGTGAACCTGGTGGAATTTGAACCCAGAATGTTAACATACAAAATTAATTCCTCTTAAGCATTTTTGTCTAACGTTCTTTCATGTATGCCAAGTGAACTCACCGTAGGTCATATGTCATATAACTATGTTTAGGGAAGGGCAATGGCTCTGAAGTCACAGAAAAATGGGAGGGTGATCGGCTCTATGCCTAGGGCGCGGTGGTTTGGAGGCTGCGCACCACGGACAAGACTGTGGTGGAGATGAAGGAGGATGTAACAAACACCCTGGACACTTTGGAGGACTACAAGAGAGCCTTCCAGAAGTAGCTGAAGCACTACAACAAGTCAATTGAAGGTAGAGGATCCTACATTGAAGGAGACTAGAGTTTTGTGTTGATCTGAGTTAAATAAATCTCTCTCAAAAGTCTCAAATCTTCTTGAGTGTACTTCGTACAATTTGAATTAATATATAAATATTTATTTTATATGTGGTAATGACATATATGTGTGTGAAGTATTTAAAGAAAATTAATACATTATAATGGAATATAAGTTATTCAGGTTAAACCTAAAGGGGGTAAGAAGTGATAAGATAATTTTTATTGTTAATAATATATGAGTGTCATATTCTATATATGATGCAGTAGACTACTGATAAATTATTAAAATACAATAAACTTAACGT
Organism: Eledone cirrhosa; assembly: GCA_964016885.1. Lineage (NCBI taxonomy): Eukaryota > Metazoa > Mollusca > Cephalopoda > Octopoda > Eledonidae > Eledone > Eledone cirrhosa. Next base: position 330,925,650 of record OZ024743.1, read on the forward strand.
AAGATTAAGTACTAGTTGAATTATACAGACACGATTAAATTTATAAGATTTGTATTGATATTTCATTAATAGTTTTGGATTTTAATTAAACTTTGATGTCTATAGTCTATGCTAACTGATAGCACATTATTAAATAAAATAATTTGCTGTCTGTGTTATCTTCCTATAGCAAGAAGCAATTGACAGTGATTAAATATGTTGGACTATTTCTCTCGATGTATCATCATACATAAGATTCTCTTCCAGTTTAGTCGAGGTTTACGCTATGGCATGAGTGTGTGCAATTTACTCTATGACATGATTGTGTGCATGAGTCGAGCGTGTAGTAACCGTGGGTTGATTATCATGTGTTAAATAGTTGTTGCCGAACTTCGACTAGTGAGAAGTTATATATTTCTATTTTCTCATCGATATCAAACAGTTTCGTGATAAGTGATTTGGGGAATAAAGTGATAATGAGATTCAAGTGGAAGGGTTTATTGTTAAACACTGAGTATTCTATCTATAATAGACATATTCTATGGATATAAGTATGGATCTTTCATCGATTGCGATGATGCACATTCTGTTGTTTGATCAACTAAACATCTAATTCGTAAATTAGTAAGTAGTTCACAGACACGAGTACCTAACGTAATTCTCAGAGAGAATCAACTCTTTCACATCTTAACAACTTAATAGTAGCCGGAACTTACTAACACTTTGTACTTGTACTTGTGGTAGCGTTCACCCGAGTAGGTTGAGCGGGCTCCATCGAAGGAATTCATGGTGTAAGTTTATTTCAATGGAGTTTCTTCGGCCAATTGGTTTCACAAGCGGTGCCCAGCTGCAAGTATATGCACTTTAGTGCAATCCAAGCATTGCATCAGTTATATTGCTGAACTCTCGCTTTCACACACAACCCAATTTGGTGAAGCCAGTGCCACGATGGGAAGGTAGGCCGGTAAAGGTGATAAACACAACCTATTTGAGCATCTCGTAGGCCAGCAGGGGCTCACCCACTGTCCAGATCAAGCATACCGACCCTCGACACTAACTCGATGTTCATTAAACGGCTTTCTTTTTGTTTCGATTAACTTAGGACTTTTAATGATGTTGTAAACTTTTCCAAAAGCCGTCCAGCCAAGCACGATCCTTCTTTAGACCACCGGAAGTAGAATATCATTTCTTGCAATCTTCTTTCCGAGGTACACATGAGTGTCTACTTCCTTGATGATCTTTCCATTTACAATAATTGGTGAGGGTTTAACGTGGTTATTAAGCATGGCCTTGGTTTTTCCAAAATGGATGTTAAGGCCTACTGTGGCTGCTGACAATAGAGGAGAATCAGGAGGTGGCGAAAAGCAAGATGACTGGTACTTTATTTTATCAACCCTGTAAGGATGAAAGACAAAGCTAACCTCGGCTCAAAGCATGTTGTCCGACGTTCTAATGACTCAGCCAATTCACCATCCTTACGGAATAATAATAAAACAACTGTAGACAACATACAGAACATGTAGGCTTTATCATAGAATCTAAGAAAAATTCTAATGACGACAGTTGTTGTTTAGTCCAACGTCCAACTTTAAGCCAGGTTGTGATACACATAACCAAACTCATTCAATCGATGTCTATTCTGTGTCCTTAGATGAATGTGACATTACATGACTGCAGGAGTCTTATTTTATTTTTCATTCAAGAGGGTAAGGGTGAGCTATTTGAAGGATAATTGGCTGCTGCGTCTAGCAGGCTGAGTGAGTAGCAGTAAATAGAGGTGAAGTGTATATGCGTGGCTTAGTGGTGAGAGAATTAGATTCGCAATCATGAATAGGTGGGTTCGAATCATGAGTAAGATGTGTCCTAAGATGCATTATGTCGTTGAGTAATTGCGACCGATAGTATCAGCAATGAAAGGATGAAAGGAAACATTGTTTTCTTGGCTCGATTTGAAGAGTTCCCTCGTGTAGAGGGTCTTTTTTGTGCAGAAATGTTAATACACTTTACTGCTGCTTTTCTTTCCATGTCTGGTGTGACATTCCAACTGTGACCCTCCATTTTATTGAGATATAGTTAGTATTTGTAGATATATTATCCAATGTGTGATTTGATAAGGGTTTGGCATTGTTATCGGTTCAGGAGAGTGGGCAATGTCCATAACATTTTTCAAGGGCTCTGAGATTGGTAAGGGTGAGAGAGAAGTGCGTATCCACAAACTGGAGACCTAATCCGAATGTTCTTTTTACTATAAAGTGGATTCTCCTAAATGAGCCCAAGGAGCAACTGGTGGTGCTAAAACTGGTGACAGATTAAGTCAATATTAGTCCACAGCGGGATTTGAACAGAGGTCAGAAGGGGTCAGAACAACTACCGCAAGGTATCTGTTTCATCCGATTCTCTAACGGTCCCGTAGACCCACCACCTTAGACTAGTATTTATTTATTTTTATTGAATCCGGACGGATGAAATGCAAAGCTGACCTGGGCGAGATTTGAACTCAGGTCGCAAGCATCCGGAATAAACACTGCAAAACGTTTCTCACGATGTTTTAACGCTTCTTCCAACCACGTGACCTAGATTTACGATCATAATGTCGTGGGTTCGATTTCTAGACCGAATAGTGTGTTGTATTCTTGAGCAAAACACTTCATTTCACGTTGCTTCAATATACTCAGCTGAAAATAAGTACCAGCAATAGCTGGCGGTTTAACTCTGCAATGGACTGGTGTCCTGTCCGGGGGTGGGAGAGTATCACGAATTCTTAGTCGCTTAACGCCTCGGAGCATCGGTCTCATGAGCCTCCGGTCTCGAGACAGATTTTAGTATTTTTATTTTTAGAACAGCCGTATAATGGCTCGCTCGTTTGTCTCCTAGGTTTTACTTTTAAAGCAAGGTGGGCAATAACGGGAGATCAAACGCTTAAATGGTAGAAATTTGTCTAGGAAAAAAAATCCGTCTTTGTAGTTTATGTTAATTGTTAGATATTTCCAAGATCACGCCATCTTAAAGCGAGACAGATTTTACTTTCCTATTTCCAACACTAATACGAATTGATTTATCTTATCTACAACACAAAATGTTTGTTTTATTTCAAAAGTTCGTTTTGATGTCTCTAAGTAATTACATAGCCTAGTCTTCATAAATATCATATTTCTCGTCATGCAAGATTGAAAATATTTGTTTGGGAATCGTGTTGAGTTTTAGAAATGATAGAATTAAATTATTTGAATATTCAAACATCCAGTGTAGAATCTATATACGCTATCACTTCGGAATATCAGTGCAGTCATCACTATTAACATCTATACACATATAAACCTACACTCACACATACTTATACATACATAATATACGTACGCATACACACACACATACACACACACACACACACACACACATATATATGTATGCCTGTATGTATGTATATATATATATGTGTGTGTGTGTGTGTGTGTGTGTGTGTGTGTGTGTGTGTGTGTGCGTTTCCCTGTGTCTGCTTGTAAGATTGCAATGATCAACTGGATAAACTTGGAAGAGTGTGGTGTTTTATAATAAATAGATCATCTAAAGATGTAACTTATATTACATGACAGAGGGTGGTTTGGCCTTACATCTCTACTCAACTACTACCAACTTACAACCACTATTTACACACATATTGTGTGTAAACGGTGGTTGTAAGTTGGTTAATGTGTTTAATTCAATATTTGAGGAGAAATGGCGGTCATAGTAAGTTGACATAATACATTAAAACTACAGTCATCACCAGCAATCAAATATGGTTTGTTAATATCCACCATGTTTTTACTAAGGGTGTTGAGTGCTGACGGTCGTAACTCCAGTCAAATGAGGAAAGTTGGGAAATAAAGCAATACAGAAACCCTTTAATTACTAGGCAGTGGCTAGGGTATCGGATTAAACAGCTCGGTGTTAGTTCCTGCACACTTATTCTTTTCTGAGTTCAAATCCAACGTATGTCAACGTTTCTCTTCAGCCATTGGGAAGGTCGATAAATAAAATACCAGTCAAGCGCGTAGGGTTGCTTTGCAGTATCTGATCTGGCTCAGGGCATTCTGGGTACAAATCCCACGTCCTTCTTCTTCGGGTTGTGACCAGCACATAGCACCAGCTGTGGAAAGACCAATGGCATCATTGTTTCCTTAGTCCGATTTAACCATCAGCTCCTTTCCTGTATGGGGTTTTTTTTTTGGGGGGGGGGGGGGGCTTTTTTTCAGTTGACCTTATACACTTTTGGAGATGACGAAAGTTGTTAGAACGTCGGATAAAATGCTTTGAGGTATTCGTTCCAGCTCTCTGCTCTCTCAGTTCAAATCCCACCGAGGTCAACTTTGCCTTTCTTACTTTCGAGGTCGATAAAAAAAGGGGCTAGTCTAATACCAGGGTCGATTCTTCCTCTTTATCTCTTTCTCACTTCCTCTCTCTCATTTTCTTTCCTTCTCTGGAAGAAATCTGTTGTATTCAAACCTGGAAAGGAATGGGCTCTGCCAGATTTAAAATACCCAAGAAATGCCTTATGCCACTACAGCACCCCTCCACCGTATTGTCGTTAGCTCTCTTGGGATAGAGATAAAATCTAACACATCTTAGAACGCAGTAATGCTGCGAAGCGCGTTGGCTTGCCTCTAATATTTTCCGGCGACTCTTGAGGTATGCGGCTGATTGTCGCAGTTGGTGGTGAATTGATGGTCGTTTTTGTTTCTTGTTCTTTCCTTTTCTTTTTCTCTCGCTTTGACCATATGTTTTTGTGCATTACATTTGTGAGTTTCCTAGCAATAATTAAGTGTATTTATTATATGTGTTTATATTTTTATTTATATTTTCGTTCTGTAAGACTTATAAACAATTTGTAATGACCCCGGTACTGCGGTCCGCAATGCAGAGGACAGGAAGACAAGTAAATACCGGGGCTTGTCCAGCCGCTTCCTGTTCGCACTGGTCGCCGTCGTGACCTCATCTGTCCTCGGATCCCGTAGAGCCGAGCTCCTCCGCAAATTCGGAACGTCAGCGTCGGATGAAGGAGCCCCGCGAGGTAGGGTGGCTGTTGCAGCGGGTTTTGCAGGCCATTGTCCACGGAAATGCCTTTGCAGCTTTGTCCGCGGGGCGCAGCCCAAGATATTGAGCCCATCACCCTCTACGCTTCCTCCTCCCTTTCTTCTGTGGCCTAACAGTCCTTACTTTTTCCTCTCATTTATAACATTTATAGTCCTTTCCTCTACTTTCCTATACAGCCAGATCTGCCCTTCTTTACCCCCTCTCCTTTTTTTCTTTACTTAATTTTGGTTTCATCTTTCTTTTTCATATTTCCATCATTGGAAATAACTGTAAATAATTGTTTCTACTTTTGGCACAAGGCCAGCAATTACCCAGTACATTACTGGTACTTTATTTTATCGACCCCACAGGGATGAAAGGCAAAGTTAACCTCGGCGAGTTTTGAACTCAGAGCGTAAAGGCCATAACTCCATGCAGCAAAGTTTGATATCTGACGCTTTACCGATACTGCCAATCCACCGCCCTAATATCTGTAAATAATTATTTCTACTTTTGACACAAGGCCAGCAATTATCCCAGTGCATTACTGGTACTTTATTTTATCCACCCCGTAAGGATGAAAAGCAAAGTTAACCTCGGCGGGATTTGAACTCAGACCATAAAGGGCCGTAACTCTTTGCTGCAAAGCATGACTTCCGACCCTCTACCGATACTGCCAATCCAAAATAATAAAAATATTTATATCTTAGAACTAAAATGTCTCTCATATTTTACTTCAAAACACAATAACACCGCTGTCTTAAATAGAGGGCATATTGATAACGTAACCTTGGACAATGTCTTTCGAAAGAAGGGGTGAAATGCAATTGTTCATAGATCTACTTGATCAAATCTGAGCAGGTGTTATAACCTCCGTTGGTATCGATTATGAGTGTTCTAGTGGATTCGATTAACGGAAGAGCCAGTTCGTAAATTAGTGGGTAAGTGGCTGAACATTCCACAGACACTGGTACACAAAATGTAGTTTTCAGGGAGATTCTATGTAACACAGGGTCTGATTTATGCTGGCCCTTTGAATTACAGGGAGAACTCTTCTTTTTTTGTAACTGACTGGTTAGAATGTCCCAGGAAAGAATCGCTGGGCAGATTTTAGGGGCAAAACCAACCGGTAGGAGACCCAGGGGTAGACCCCGAGCAGGATGGTTGGTCTCGCTTGGGGATCCAGCCATACCAGTTGGAGACGGTTGCTTCTGACAGAAGAGGCTAGAAGGAGTGTTTGAGGACTCTGTCCCTACAACCTTCTCAGAAATAAGTGGAAGAAGAAGAAGAAGACGAAGAAGAAGACGAAGAAGAAGAGTGAACTGAAGGATATAATGCGCCATTATGATCGAGTGCTGGATTGGCAGTATTGGTAGAGGGTCGGACGCCATGCTTTGACGCATAGAGTTACAGCCCTTGCCATTCTGAGTTCAAATCCCGCCAAAGTTAACTTTGCCTTTCATTCTTACGGGGTCGATAACATAAAGTACCAGTAATGCACTGGGTAATTGTTGGCCTTGTGCCAAAAGTAGCAACAATTATATGTATAAATATTTCGTATCTCCAAAGTAATACGGTTTTAGGAAGCCGTAGCTATGCAAACACCGGGGGGGGGGGGGCTAACGACCTCTGGTGATGTCCAGCAGAAGCAAGGGGGACAGCCGTCTATGCATTTCAGGCTTAACTGGCCTTCGTCGGGACGGTCCCTCCCACCGCTTGCGACTGCTGGACTTGAAGACAGGCGCGAATATATACTTTTCTCGTCTGTGTAAATGAGGTGATTAATCTCATTTGCATATGAAGCTGCATAAGTTGGCTCAACTTATAATAAAAAAAGAAATAGGATTTCGCTTCAAGCATAGCTTTATACAATTTGTATAAATAGTTCGTATCTCCAAAGAAATACGGTTTTAGGAAGCCGTAGCTATGCAAACACCGGTGGGACTAACGCCCTCTGGTGATGTCCAGCAGAAGCAAGGGGGACAATCGTCTATGCTTTTCAGGCTTAACTGGCCTTCGTCAGGACGGTAAGTTGAGCCAACTTATGCAGCTTCATATGCAAATGCGATTAATCACCTCATTTACACAGACGAGAAAAATATATATTCTGGCCTGTCTTCTAATCCAGCAGTCGCAAGCGGTGGGAGAGACCGTCCTGACGAAGGCCAGTTAAGCCTGAAATGCATAGACGGTTGTTGGACATCACCAGAGGGCGTTAGCCCCCCCCCCCCCCTGGCGTTTGCATAGCTAAGCCTTCCTAAAACCGTATTTCTTTGGGATACGAAATATTTATACATATTGTATAAAGCTATGCTTGACGCGAAATCCTATTTCTTCTTTTATATTATATTATATTAATTATATAATATATTATATTATATATTATATTATATATTATATCATATCATATTATATTTTATATTATATTACAATATATTATATTATATATTATATTATATTATTTTATATTATATATTATATCATATATTATATCATATTGTATCTATTATATTATATTATATATTATATTATATTATATTATATTATATTATATTATATATTATATTATATTATATTATATTATATTATATATTATATTATATTATATCATATTATATATTATATTATATTATATATTATATTATATTATATTATATTATATCATATTATATATCATATTATATATTATATTATATTATATTATATATTATAATCTGAGTTCAAATCCCGTCGAGGTTAACTTTGCCTTTCATCCTTACGGGGTCGATAAAATAAAAAGTACCAGTAATGTACTGGATAATTGCTGGCCTTGTGCCAAAAAACAGAAACAATTATATTATATTATATTATATACATTATATTATAGAACCACCATCTATATTTATTATCTGAAATCTTTAATTAAAATCAATGTAAACGTAAATATATAAACGATGTATATATCATTGCCTTTACCACCTGCTCCATTCTCAAAACGTTTTAATTAAATCTAATAATAGATTGGTTTGTTTCAGCCATTGAATTACAGCATGCAGGCCATATATTGCATTGATAACTTTCTGAAAAATATGTTGATTTTGTGTTTACAACTGTCCAGTGGATTTAATTAAGTTTAATTAATTTACACACATATGTTAGCTGAAATCTATAGTTTTATTCTGTAATATGATATAGGCTCAAAATCGAACACTGTCCACACTTCAGTAATATATCAACTAAACTAGAGTGCGTTATTTATGCAAATCAGTCTATCCAATTTAATGAAGTCCTTGCTAATGGTTTCTATACACAGCATTCGCCTGTACATTTAGAGAAAGATACGGATGAGTAGTTAGTTTCTGATAAATTCTAAATAAAGATTGAAACTTGACCAATTTATCTCGCTTTTTCAGTACAAAGTAAGATTGTTGTTTGCAAATGTACAGTAGGTTTAGTTAATTTCAGTTCCCACTCGAGTATTAGTTGAAATCTATAGATTACTGTATACATCTTTAAAATGCAGGGGCGGTGGATTGGCGGTATCGGTAGAGGGTCGGACACCATGCTTTGACGTTACGGCCCTTGCCATTCTGAGTTCAAATCCCGCCGAGGTTAACTTTGCCTTTCATCCTTACGGGGTCGATAAAATAAAATAAAGTACCAGTGATGCACTGGGTAATTGTTGGCCTTGTGCCAAAAGTAGAAACACTTATTTTTATTGCATTATGTCACATGTATTTTATGACATTAGCTTAGATTTTTACGCAATGAAAATAATAGGAATGTGTTTTAATTAAATACAGAATAATGTATAGCTTTCAGCTACAAGTGGGGACTGAACATAACTAAACCCATTGGACATTTACAAACAACAATCTGTTTCAACAATCTCACTTGGGAGAGAAAACGTGAGATAAGCTGAACTAGTTTCAATCTTTATTGAGAGTTTATCTGTACCTTTCTCTAAATGTCCATGTGGATGATGTATATATAGAAGCCATTAGCAAGGGACTTTATTAAATTGGATAGACTGATTTGCATAAATAACGCATTCTCGGTAACTAGTTCGATTGCTATATGACCCAGGTGTTAGCAATGTTCGTTTTCATCCTATATCAGAGAATAAACATGGAGATTTCAGCTAACATGTGTGGAGATTAATTACATCCACTGGACAGTTGTAGACACAAAATCAAACATATCTATCAGAAATTTATCAATTCAGTATCATGGAGAGACAGGCTAAGAAATAATGAGGTGATGAGGCATAAAAAGTCAAATAAACTGAACGAATTATTTGCCGAAAAGCACATCCAGTTTACTGGCCATATCTTGCATCTCCCTGGTAGTCGCCCTGTTAAGATTGCCAAGAACTTGATACCACCTGGGGGCAAGAGACCTAGAGGTAGTCTAAGAACCATTTGATGTGCAACTGTGAAAGAACACCTGAGAAAAAGAATGACCAAAACTTGCTCAAGACCGATCAAAGTGGAGACGGATTGTGGCCCTTTACTGAACATCAGCTTCAGGAACAAGGCAGCAAGAGATGTCAACATGAATGGACCTGTTATTTTTAGGTAAAAACATATTTTCCAATTCCAACCCGCCCGTTCCCTCATGTCTATCTTATTTCTCATTCTTTCTTCTGATGTAGGTCTAGCGTCCGAAAGGTTAAGACCCTCTCCCTGCTATATCAAGCGTTAACCTAATATATCCCTTCCATATACTGTACCGAGTGTGTTGTTATTTCTGTTTACCTTTTACATACACACACATATATATCTACATATAAATATATATATATATATGTGGGGGGGGGGGGGGCATAAAATTGATACCACCTGGGGCAAGAGATCTAGAGGTAGACCAAGAACCATTTGGTGTGCAACTGTGAAAGAAGACGTGAGAAAAAGAATGACCAACAAGTACCAGGCTCAAAACCTGGCTCAAGACCTATCAACGTTGGAGAGGGACTGTGGCCAGTTGGTGTACATCGGCTTCGGGAATAAGGTAGCAAGGTAATCCAAGGTATTTCCGATGGTTAACAGTAAAGAGGACTGTTTGAAACACTCTCTCTCTCTCTCTCTCTCTCTCTCTCTCTCTCTCTCTCTCTCTCTCTCTCTCTCATTCTCTCTCATTCTCTCTCTCTCTCTCTCTCTCTCTCTCTCTCTCTCTCTCTCTCTCTCTCCGACTGGGGAATTGGTTCGTGTACTAGTTCCGGGCACATTATTCCAAATTTTGACAACACTAAACAGCAACAACAAAAACTACAACATTTACCACAATAACAACAACAACAACTACAACATTTACCACAATAGCAACAACAACAACAACTACAACATTTACCACAATAGCAACAACAACAACTACAACATTTACCACAATAGCTGCAACAACAACAACTACAACATTTACTACAACAGCAACAACAACAACTACAACATTTACCACAATATCAACAACAACAACTACAACATTTAACACAATAGCAACAACAACAACTACAACATTTACCACAATAGCGACATCAACAACAACAACCTTTACCACAATAGCAACAACAACAACTACAACATTTACCACAATAGCAACAACAACAACTACAACATTTACTACAACAGCAACAACAACAACTACAACATTTACCACAATAGCAACAACAACAACTACAACATTTACCACAATAGCTGCAACAACAACAACTACAACATTTACCACAACAGCAACATCAACAACAACAACCTTTACCACAATAGCAACAACAACAACTACAACATTTACCACAATAGCAACAACAACAACTACAACATTTACTACAACAGCAACAACAACAACTACATTTACCACAATAGCAACAACAACAAGTACAATATTTACCACAACAGCAACAACAACAACTACAACATTTACCACAATAGCAACAACAACAACTACAACATTTACTACAACAGCAACAACAACAACTACAACATTTACCACGATAGCTGCAACAACAACAACTACAACATTTACCACAATAGCAACAACAACAACAACTACAACATTTACAATAATAGCAACAACAACAACTACAACATTTACCACAATAGCAACAACAACAACTACAACATTTACCACAATAGCAACAACAACAACTACAACATTTACAACAATAGCAACAACAACAACTACAACATTTACTACAATAGCAACAACAACTACAAAATTTACAACAATAGCAACAACAACAACTACAACATTTACCACAGTAGCAACAACAACAACAACAACATTTACTACAATAGCAACAACAACAACAACAACTACAACATTTACTAAAATAGCAGCAACAACAACTACAACATTTACTACGATAGCAACAACAACAACAACTACAACATTTACTAAAATAGCAGCAACAACAACTACAACATTTACTACGATAGCAAAACAACAACAACTACAACATTTATTACGACAGCAACAACAACAACAAGTACAACATTTACCACAACAGCAGCAACAACAACAACTACAACATTTACCACAACAGCAACAACAACAACAACTACACCATTTACCACAATAGCAACAACAACAACTACAACATTTACCACAATAGCAACAACAACAACTACAACATTTACTACAATAGCAACAACAACTACAACATTTTCCACAATAGCTGCAACAACTACAATATTTACCACAATAGCAACAACAACAACTACAACATTTACCACAATAGCAACAACAACAACTACAGCATTTACCACAACAGCAGCAACAACAACAACTACAACGTTTACCACAATAGCAACAACAACAACTACAACATTTACAACAATAGCAACAACAACAACTACAACATTTACCACAATAGCAACAACAACAACTACAACATTTACCACAATAGCAACAACAACAACTACAACATTTACCACAATAGCAACAACAACAACTACAACATTTACTACAATAGCAACAACAACTACAACATTTTCCACAATAGCTGCAACAACTACAATATTTACCACAATAGCAACAACAACAACTACAACATTTACCACAATAGCAACAACAACAACTACAACATTCACTACAATAGCAACAACAACAACTACAACATTTACTACAAAAGCAACAACAACTACAACATTTTCCACAATAGCTGCAACAACTACAATATTTACCACAATACCAACAACAACAACTACAACATTTACCACAATAGCAACAACAACAACAACTACAACATTTACAACAATAGCAACAAAAACAACAACTACAACATTTACCACAATAGCAACAACAACAACAACTACAACATTTACTACAATAGCAACAACAACAACAACAACTACAACATTTACCACAATAGCAACAACAACAACAACTACAACGTTTACCACAATAGCAACAACAACAACTACAACATTTACCACAACAGCAACAACAACAACTACAACATTTACCACAATAGCAACAACAAGAACTACAACATTTACCACAATAGCAACAACAAGAACTACAACATTTACCACAATAGAAACAACAACTACAACATTTACTACAATAGCAACAACAACAACAACTACAACATTTACCACAAAAGCAACAACAACAACAACTACAACGTTTACCACAACAGCAACAACAACAACTACAACATTTACCACAATAGCAACAACATCAACAACAACATTTACCACAACAGCAACAACAGCAGCAACAACAACAACTACAACATTTACCACAATAGCAACAACATCAACAACAACAACATTTACTACAACAGCAACATCAACAACAACAACGTTTATCACAATAGCAACAACAACAACTACAAATTTTACTACAATAGCAACAACAACAACTACAACATTTACTACGACAGCAACAACAACAACTACAACGTTTACCACAATAGCAACAACATCAACAACAACAACATTTACTACAACAGCAACATCAACAACAACAACGTTTACCACAATAGCAACAACAACAACTACAACATTTACTACAACAGCAACAACAACAACAACTACAACGTTTACAACAATAGCAACAACAACAACTACAACATTTACTACAATAGCAACAACAACAACTACAACATTTACTACAATAGCAACAACAACAACTACAACATTTACTACAACAGCAACAACAACAACTACAACGTTTACCACAATAGCAACAACAACAACTACAACATTTACCACAATAGCAACAACAACAACTACAACATTTACTACAACAGCAACAACAACAACTACAACATTTACAACAATAGCAACAACAACAACTACAACATTTACCACAATAGCAACAACAACAACTACAACATTTACTACGATAGCAACAACTACAACATTTACCACAATAGCAACAACAACAACTACAACATTTACCACAATAGCAACAACAACAACTACACCATTTACCACAATAGCAACAACAACAACTACAACATTTACCACAATAGCAACAACAACAACTACAACATTTACCACAATAGCAACAACAACAACTACAACATTTACTACAATAGCAACAACAACAACTACAACATTTACCACAATAGCAACAGCAACAACTACAACATTTACCACAATAGCTGCAACAACAACAACTACAACATTTACCACAATAGCTGCAACAACAACATCTACAACATTTACCACAACAGCAACAACAACAACAACTACAACATTTACCACAACAGCAACAACAACAACTACAACATTTACCACAACAGCAACAACAACAACTACAACATTTACCACAACAGCAACAAGAACAACTACATCATTTACCACAATAGCTGCAACAACAACATGTACAACATTTACCACAACAGCAACAACAACAACAACTACAACATTTACCACAATAGCAACAACGACAACTACAACATTTACCACAATAGCTGCAACAACAACTACATTTACCACAATAGCAACAACAACAACTACAACATTTACCACAATAGCAACAACAACAACTACAACATTTACCACAATAGCAACAACAACAATTACAACATTTACTACAATAGCAACAACAACAACTACAACATTTACCAGAATAGCAACAACAACAACTACAACATTTACCACAATAGCAACAACAACAACTAGAACATTTACCACAATAGCAACAACAACAACTACAACATTTACCACAATAGCAACAACAACAATTACAACATTTACTACAATAGCAACAACAACAACAACTACAACATTTACCACAATAGCAACAACAACAACTACAACATTTACCACAATAGCAACAACAACAACTACAACATTTACCACAATAGCAACAACAACAACTACAACATTTACCACAATAGCAACAACAACAACTACAACATTTACTACAATAGCAACAACAACAACTACAACATTTACTACAATAGCAACAACAACAACTACAACATTTACTACAATAGCAACAACAACAACTACAACATTTACCACTATAGCAACAACAACAACTACAACATTTACTACAATAGCAACAACAACAACAACTACAACATTTACCACAATAGCAACAACAACAATTACAACATTTACTACAATAGCAACAACAACAACTACAACATTTACCACAATAGCAACAACAACAACTACAACATTTACCACAATAGCTGCAACAACAACAACTACATTTACCACAATAGCAACAACAACAACTACAACATTTACTACAATAGCAACAACAACAACTACAACATTTACCACAATAGCAACAACAACAACTACAACATTTACTACAATAGCAACAACAACAACAACTACAACATTTACCACAACAGCAACAACAACAACAATAACAACATTTACCACAATAGCAACAACAACAACAACTACAACATTTACCACAACAGCAACAACAACAACAACTACAACATTTACCACAATAGCAACAACAACAACTACAATATTTACCACAATAGCAACAACAGCAACTACAACATTTACTACAATAGCAGCAACAATAACTACAACATTTACCACAACAGCAACAACAACAACAACAACTACAACACTTACCACAATAGCAACGACAACAACTACAACATTTACCACAACAGCAACAACAACAACAACTACAACATTTACTACAATAGCAGCAACAACAACAACTACAACATTTACCACAATAGCAACAACAACATCTACAACATTTACCACAATAGCAACAACAACAACAACTACAACATTTACTACAATAGCAACAAAAACAACTACAACATTTACCACAATAGCAACAACAAGAACTACAACATTTACCACAATAACAACAACAAGAACTACAACATTTACCACAATAGAAACAACAACTACAACATTTACTACAAAAGCAACAACAACAACAACTACAACATTTACCACAAAAGCAACAACAACAACAACTACAACGTTTACCACAACAGCAACAACAACAACTACAACATTTACCACAATAGCAACAACATCAACAACAACATTTACCACAACAGCAACAACAGCAGCAACAACAAAAACTACAACATTTACCACAATAGCAACAACATCAACAACAACATTTACTACAACAGCAACATCAACAAAAACAACGTTTACCACAATAGCAACAACAACAACTACAAAATTTATTACAATAGCAACAACAACAACTACAACATTTACTACAACAGCAACAACAACAACTACAACGTTGACCACAATAGCAACAACATCAACAACAACAACATTTACTACAACAGCAAATTCATAAACAACAACGTTTACCACAATAGCAACAACAACAACTACAACATTTACTACAACAGCAACAACAACAACTACAACGTTTACAACAATAGCAACAACAACAACTACAACATTTACTACAATAGCAACAACAACAACTACAACATTTACTACAATAGCAACAACAACAACTACAACATTTACTACAACAGCAACAACAACAACTACAACGTTTACCACAATAGCAACAACAACAACTACAACATTTACCACAATAGCAACAACAACAACTACAACATTTACTACAACAGCAACAACAACAACTACAACATTTACAACAATAGCAACAACAACATCTACAACATTTACCACAATAGCAACAACAACAACTACAACATTTACTACGATAGCAACAACTACAACATTTACCACAATAGCAACAACAACAACTACAACATTTACCACAATAACAACAACAACTACACCATTTACCACAATAGCAACAACAACAACTACAACATTTACCACAATAGCAACAACAAAAACTAAAACATTTACCACAATAGTAACAACAAGAACTACAACATTTACTACAATAGCAACAACAACATTTACCACAATAGCAACAGCAACAACTACAACATTTACCCCAATAGCTGCAACAACAACAACTACAACATTTACCACAATAGCAACAGCAACAACTACAACATTTACCACAACAGCAACAACAACAACTACAACAATTACCACAATAGCTGCAACAACAACAACTACAACATTTACCACAATAGCAACAACAACATTTACCACAACAGCAACAACAACAACTACAACATTTACCACAACAGCAACAACAACAACAACTACAACATTTACCACAACAGCAACAACAACAACTACAGCATTTACCACAATAGCTGCAACAACAACAACTACATTTACCACAATAGCAACAACAACAACTACAACATTTACTACAATAGCAACAACAACAACTAAAACATTTACCACAATAGCAACAACAACAACTACAACATTTACCACAATAGCAACAACAACAATTACAACATTTACTACAATAGCAACAACAACAACTACAACATTTACCGAATAGCAACAACAACAACTACAACATTTACTACAACAGCAACAACAACAACTACAACATTTACAACAATAGCAACAACAACAACTACAACATTTACCACAATAGCTGCAACAACAACATCTACAACATTTACCACAACAGCAACAACAACAACTACAACATTTACCACAATAGCAACAACGACAACTACAGCATTTACCACAATAGCTGCAACAACAACAACTACATTTACCACAATAGCAACAACAACAACTACAACATTTACTACAATAGCAACAACAACAACTAAAACATTTACCACAATAGCAACAACAACAACTACAACATTTACCACAATAGCAACAACAACAATTACAACATTTACTACAATAGCAACAACAACAACTACAACATTTACCAGAATAGCAACAACAACAACTACAACATTTACTACAACAGCAACAACAACAACTACAACATTTACAACAATAGCAACAACAACATCTACAACATTTACCACAATAGCAACAACAACAACTACAACATTTACTACGATAGCAACAACTACAACATTTACCACAATAGCAACAACAACAACTACAACATTTACCACAATAACAACAACAACAACTACACCATTTACCACAATAGCAACAACAACTAGAACATTTACCACAATAGCAACAACAAAAACTAAAACATTTACCACAATAGTAACAACAACTACAACATTTACTACAATAGCAACAACAACAACTACAACATTTACCACAATAGCAACAGCAACAACTACAACATTTACCCCAATAGCTGCAACAACAACAACTACAACATTTACCACAATAGCAACAGCAACAACTACAACATTTACCACAACAGCAACAACAACAACTACAACAATTACCACAATAGCTGCAACAACAACAACTACAACATTTACCACAATAGCAACAACATCAACAACAACAACATTTACCACAACAGCAACAACAACAACTACAACATTTACCACAACAGCAACAACAACAACTACAACATATACCACAACAGCAACAACAACAACTACAACATTTACCACAATAGCTGCAACAACAACATCTACAACATTTACCACAACAGCAACAACAACAACTACAACATTTACCACAATAGCAACAACGACAACTACAACATTTACCACAATAGCTGCAACAACAACTACTACATTTACCACAATAGCAACAACAACAACTACAACATTTACTACAATAGTAACAACAACAACTAAAACATTTACCACAATAGCAACAACAACAACTACAACATTTACCACAATAGCAAAAACAACAATTACAACATTTACTACAATAGCAACAACAACAACTACAACATTTACCAGAATAGCAACAACAACAACTACAACATTTACCACAATAGCAACAACAACAACTACAACATTTACCACAATAGCAACAACAACAACTACAACATTTACCACAATAGCAACAACAACAATTACAACGTTTACTACAATAGCAACAACAACAACTACAACATTTACCAGAATAGCAACAACAACAACTACAACATTTACCACAATAGCAACAACAACAACTACAACATTTAGCACAATAGCAACAACAACAACTACAACATTTACCACAATAGCAACAACAACAACTACAACATTTACCACAATAGCAACAAAAATAACTACAACATTTACTACAACAGCAACAACAACAACTACAACATTTACTACAATAGCAACAACAACAACTACAACATTTACTACAATAGCAACAACAACAACTACAACATTTACCACAATAGCAACAACAACAACTACAACATTTACTACAATAGCAACAACAACAACAACTACAACATTTACCACAATAGCAACAAAAACAATTACAACATTTACTACAATAGCAACAACAACAACTACAACATTTACCACAATAGCAACATCAACAACTACAACATTTACCACAATAGCTGCAACAACAACAACTACATTTACCACAATAGCAACAACAACAACTACAACATTTACTACAATAGCAACAACAACAACTACAACATTTACCACAATAGCAACAACAACAACTACAACATTTACTACAATAGCAACAACAACAACAACTACAACATTTACAACAATAGCAACAACAACAATTACAACATTTACTACAATAGCAACAACAACAACTACAACATTTACCACAACAGCAACAACAACAACTACAACATTTAGCACAACAGCAACAACAACAACAACTACAACATTTACCACAACAGCAACAACAACAACAATAACAACATTTACCACAATAGCAACAACAACAACAACTACAACATTTACCACAACAGCAACAACAACAACAACTACAACACTTACCACAATAGCAACGACAACAACTACAACATTTACCACAACAGCAACAACAACAACAACTACAACATTTACCACAATAGCAACAACAACATCTACAACATTTACCACAATAGCAACAACAACAACAACTACAACATTTACTACAATAGCAACAACAACAACTACAACATTTACCACAATAGCAACAACAACAACTACAACATTTACCACAATAGCAACAACAACAACTACAACATTTACTACAATAGCAACAACTACAACATTTACTACAATAGCAACAACAACAACTACAACATTTACTACAATAGCAACAACAACAACTACAACATTTACTACAATAGCAACAACAACAACTACAACATTTACTACAATAGCAACAACATGAACTACAACATTTACCACAATAGCAACAACAAGAACTACAACATTTACCACAATAGAAACAACAACTACAACATTTACTACAAAAGCAACAACAACAACAACTACAACGTTTACCACAACAGCAACAACAACAACTACAACATTTACCACAATTGCAACAACATCAACAACAACATTTACCACAACAGCAACATCAACAACAACAACGTTTACCACAATAGCAACAACAACAACTACAACATTTACTACAACAGCAACAACAACAACTACAACGTTTACAACAATAGCAACAACAACAACTACAACATTTACTACAATAGCAACAACAACAACTACAACATTTACTACAATAGCAACAACATCAACAACAACAACATTTAATACAACAGCAACATCAACAACAACAACGTTTACCACAATAGCAACAACAACAACTACAGAATTTACTACAATAGCAACAACAACAACTACGACATTTACTACAACAGCAACAACAACAACTACAACGTTGACCACAATAGCAACAACATCAACAACAACAACATTTACTACAACTGCAACATCAACAACAACAACGTTTACCACAATAGCAACAACAACAACTACAACATTTACTACAACAGCAACAACAACAACTACAACGTTTACAACAATAGCAACAACAACAACTACAACATTTACTACAATAGCAACAACAACAACTACAACATTTACTACAATAGCAACAACAACAACTACAACATTTACTACAACAGCAACAACAACAACTACAACGTTTACCACAATAGCAACAACAACAACTACAACATTTACCACAATAGCAACAACAACAACTACAACATTTACTACAACAACAACAACAACAACTACAACATTTACAACAATAGCAACAACAACATCTACAACATTTACCACAATAGCAACAACAACAACTACAACATTTACTACGATAGCAACAACTACAACATTTACCACAATAGCAACAACAAAAACTAAAACATTTACCACAATAGTAACAACAACAACTACTACATTTACTACAATAGCAACAACAACAATTACAACATTTACCACAATAGTAACAGCAACAACTACAACATTTACCCCAATAGCTGCAACAACAACAACTACAACATTTACCACAATAGCAACAGCAACAACTACAACATTTACCACAACAGCAACAACAACAACTACAACAATTACCACAATAGCTGCAACAACAACAACTACAACATTTACCACAATAGCAACAACATCAACAACAACAACATTTACCACAACAGCAACAACAACAACTACAACATTTACCACAACAGCAACAACAACAACTACAACATTTACCACAACAGCAACAACAACAACTACAACATTTACCACAATAGCTGCAACAACAACATCTACAACATTTACCACAACAGCAACAACAACAACTACAACATTTACCACAATAGCAACAACGACAACTACAACATTTACCACAATAGCTGCAACAACAACAACTGCATTTACCTCAATAGCAACAACAACAACTACAATATTTACTACAATAGCAACAACAACAACTACAACATTTACCACAATAGCAACAACAACAACTACAACATTTACCACAATAGCAACAACAACAATTACAACATTTACTACAATAGCAACAACAACAACTACAACATTTACCAGAATAGCAACAACAACAACTACAACATTTACCACAATAGCAACAACAACAACTACAACATTTACCACAATAGCAACAACAACAACTACAACATTTACCACAATAGCAACAACAACAATTACAACATTTACTACAATACCAACAACAACAACTACAACATTTACCAGAATAGCAACAACCACAACTACAACATTTACCACAATAGCAACAACAACAACTACAACATTTAGCACAATAGCAACAACAACAACTACAACATTTACCACAATAGCAACAACAACAACTACAACATTTACCACAATAGCAACAACAACAACTACAACATTTACTACAACAGCAACAACAACAACTACAACATTTACTACAATAGCAACAACAACAACTACAACATTTACTACAATAGCAACAACAACAACTACAACATTTACCACAATAGCAACAACAACAACTACAACATTTACTACAATAGCAACAACAACAACAACTACAACATTTACCACAATAGCAACAACAACAATTACAACATTTACTACAATAGCAACAACAACAACTACAACATTTACCACAATAGCAACATCAACAACTACAACATTTACCACAATAGCTGCAACAACAACAACTACATTTACCACAATAGCAACAACAACAACTACAACATATACTACAATAGCAACAACAACAACTACAACATTTACCACAATAGCAACAACAACAACTACAACATTTACTACAATAGCAACAACAACAACAACTACAACATTTACAACAATAGCAACAACAACAATTACAACATTTACTACAATAGCAACAACAACAACTACAACATTTACCACAACAGCAACAACAACAACTACAACATTTACCACAACAGCAACAACAACAACAACTACAACATTTACCACAACAGCAACAACAACAACAATAACAACATTTACCACAATAGCAACAACAACAACAACTACAACATTTACCACAACAGCAACAACAACAACAACTACAACACTTACCACAATAGCAACGACAACAACTACAACATTTACCACAACAGCAACAACAACAACAACTAAAACATTTACCACAATAGCAACAACAACATCTACAACATTTACCACAATAGCAATAACAACAACAACTAAAACATTTACTACAATAGCAACAACAACAACTATAACATTTACCACAATAGCAACAACAACAACTACAACATTTACCACAATAGCAACAACAACAACTACAACATTTACTACAATAGCAACAACAACAACTACAACATTTACTACAATAGCAACAACAACAACTACAACATTTACTACAATAGCAACAACATGAACTACAACATTTACCACAATAGCAACAACAAGAACTACAACATTTACCACAATAGAAACAACAACTACAACATTTACTACAAAAGCAACAACAACAACAACTACAACGTTTACCACAACAGCAACAACAACAACTACAACATTTACCACAATAGCAACAACATCAACAACAACATTTACCACAACAGCAACAACAGCAGCAACAACAACAACTACAACATTTACCACAATAGCAACAACATCAACAACAACAACATTTAATACAACGGCAACATCAACAGCAACAACGTTTACCACAATAGCAACAACAACAACTACAGAATTTACTACAACAGCAACAACAACAACTACAACGTTGACCACAATAGCAACAACATCAACAACAACAACATTTACTACACCAGCAACGTTAACAACAACAACGTTTACCACAATAGCAACAACAACAACTACAACATTTACTACAACAGCAACAACAACAACTACAACGTTTACAACAATAGCAACAACAACTACAACATTTACTACAATAGCAACAACATTTACTACAATAGCAACAACAACAACTACAACATTTACTACAACAGCAACAACAACAACTACAACGTTTACCACAATAGCAACAACAACAACTACAACATTTACCACAATAGCAACAACAACAACTACAACATTTACTACAACAGCAACAACAACAACTACAACATTTACAACAATAGCAACAACAACATCTACAACATTTACCACAATAGCAACAACAACAACTACAACATTTACTACGATAGCAACAACTACAACATTTACCACAATAGCAACAACAAAAACTAAAACATTTACCACAATAGTAACAACAACAACTACAACATTTACTACAATAGCAACAACAACAACTACAACATTTACCACAATAGCAACAGCAACAACTACAACATTTACCCCAATAGCTGCAACAACAACAACTACAACATTTACCACAATAGCAACAGCAACAACTACAACATTTATCACAACAGCAACAACAACAACTACAACAATTACCACAATAGCTGCAACAACAACAACGACAACATTTACCACAATAGCAACAACATCAACAATAACAACATTTACCACAATAGCAACAACAACAGCAACTACAACATTTACCACAATAGCAACAACAACAACTACAATATTTACCACAATAGCAACAACAGCAACTACAACATTTACTACAATAGCAGCAACAATAACTACAACATTTACCACAACAGCAACAACAACAACAACTACAACACTTACCACAATAGCAACGACAACAACTACAACATTTACCACAACAGCAACAACAACAACAACTACAACATTTACTACAATAGCAGCAACAACAACAACTACAACATTTACCACAATAGCAACAACAACATCTACAACATTTACCACAATAGCAACAACAACAACAACTACAACATTTACTACAATAGCAACAACAACAACTACAACATTTACCACAATAGCAACAACAACAACTACAACATTTACCACAATAGCAACAACAACAACTACAACATTTACTACAATAGCAACAACAACAACTACAACGTTTACCACAATACCAACAACAACAACTACAACATTTACTACAATAGCAACAACAACAACTACAACATTTACTACAATAGCAACAACAACAACTACAACATTTACTACAATAGCAACAACAACAACTACAACATTTACTCCAATAGCAACAACAACAACTACAACATTTACCACAACAGCAACAACAACAACTACAACATTTACCACAATAGCAACAACAACAACTACAACATTTATCACAATAGCAACAACAACAACTACAACATTTACTACAATAGAAGCAACAACAACTACAACATTTACCACAACAGCAACAACAACAACTACAACATTTACCACAATAGCTGCAACAACAACATCTACAACATTTACCACAACAGCAACAACAACAACAACTACAACATTTACCACAACAGCAACAACAACAACTACAACATTTACCACAATAGCTGCAACAACAACATCTACAACATTTACCACAACAGCAACAACAACAACAACTACAACATTTACCACAATAGCAACAACGACAACTACAACATTTACCACAATAGCTGCAACAACAACAACTACATTTACCACAATAGCAACAACAACAACTACAACATTTACTACAATAGCAACAACAACAACTACAACATTTACCACAATAGCAACAACAACAACTACAACATTTACCACAATAGCAACAACAACAATTACAACATTTACTACAATAGCAACAACAAAAACTACAACATTTACCAGAATAGCAACAACAACAACTACAACATTTACCACAATAGCAACAACAACAACTACAACATTTACCACAATAGCAACAACAACAACTACAATATTTACCACAATAGCAACAACAACAATTACAACATTTACTACAATAGCAACAACAACAACTACAACATTTACCAGAATAGCAACAACAACAACTACAACATTTACCACAATAGCAACAACAACAACTACAACATTTACCACAATAGCAACAACAACAACTACAACATTTACCACAATAGCAACAACAACAACTACAACATTTACCACAATAGCAACAACAACAACTACAACATTTACTACAATAGCAACAACAACAACTACAACATTTACTACAATAGCAACAACAACAACTACAACATTTACTACAATAGCAACAACAACAACTACAACATTTACCACAACAGCAACAACAACAACAACTACAACATTTACCACAATAGCAACAACAACAACTACAATATTTACCACAATAGCAACAACAGCAACTACAACATTTACTACAATAGCAGCAACAATAACTACAACATTTACCACAACAGCAACAACAACAACAACTACAACACTTACCACAATAGCAACGACAACAACTACAACATTTACCACAACAGCAACAACAACAACATTTACTACAATAGCAGCAACAACAACAACTACAACATTTACCACAATAGCAACAACAACATCTACAACATTTACCACAATAGCAACAACAACAACAACTACAACATTTACTACAATAGCAACAACAACAACTACAACATTTACCACAATAGCAACAACAACAACTACAACATTTACCACAATAGCAACAACAACAACTACAACATTTACTACAATAGCAACAACAACAACTACAACGTTTACCACAATACCAACAACAACAACTACAACATTTACTACAATAGCAACAACAACAACTACAACATTTACTACAATAGCAACAACAACAACTACAACATTTACTACAATAGCAACAACAACAACTACAACATTTACTACAATAGCAACAACAACAACTACAACATTTACCACAACAGCAACAACAGCAACTACAACATTTACCACAATAGCAACAACAACAACTACAACATTTATCACAATAGCAACAACAACAACTACAACATTTACTACAATAGAAGCAACAACAACAACTACAACATTTACCACAACAGCAACAACAACAACTACAACATTTACCACAATAGCTGCAACAACAACATCTACAACATTTACCACAACAGCAACAACAACAACAACTACAACATTTACCACAATAGCAACAACGACAACTACAACATTTACCACAATAGCTGCAACAACAACAACTACATTTACCATAATAGCAACAACAACAACTACAACATTTACTACAATAGCAACAACAACAACTACAACATTTACCACAATAGCAACAACAACAACTACAACATTTACCACAATAGCAACAACAACAATTACAACATTTACTACAATAGCAACAACAAAAACTACAACATTTACCAGAATAGCAACAACAACAACTACAACATTTACCACAATAGCAACAACAACAACTACAACATTTACCACAATAGCAACAGCAACAACTACAATATTTACCACAATAGCAACAACAACAATTACAACATTTACTACAATAGCAACAACAACAACTACAACATTTACCAGAATAGCAACAACAACAACTACAACATTTACCACAATAACAACAACAACTACAACATTTACCACAATAGCAACAACAACAACTACAACATTTACCACAATAGCAACAACAACAACTACAACATTTACTACAATAGCAACAACAACAACTACAACATTTACCACAATAGCTGCAACAACAACAACTACATTTACCACAATAGCAACAACAACAACTACAACATTTACTACAATAGTAACAACAACAACTACAACATTTACCACAATAGCAACAACAACAACTACAACATTTAATACAATAGCAACAACAACAACAACTACAACATTTACAACAATAGCAACAACAACAATTACAACATTTACTACAATAGCAACAACAACAACTACAACATTTACCACAACAGCAACAACAACAACTACAACATTCACCACAACAGCAACAACAACAACAACTACAACATTTACCACAACAGCAACAACAACAACAATAACAACATTTACCACAATAGCAACAACAACAACAACAACTACAACATTTACCACAACAGCAACAACAACAACAACTACAACATTTACCACAATAGCAACAACAACAACTACAATATTTACCACAATAGCAACAACAGCAACTACAACATTTACTACAATAGCAGCAACAATAACTACAATATTTACCACAACAGCAACAACAACAACAACTACAACATTTACTACAATAGCAGCAACAACAACAACTACAACATTTACCACAATAACAACAACAACATCTACAACATTTACCACAATAGCAACAACAACAACAACTACAACATTTACTACAATAGCAACAACAACAACTACAACATTTACCACAATAGCAATAACAACAAAACAACAACTACAACATTTACCTCAATAGCAACAACAACAACTACAACATTTACTACAATAGCAACAACAACAACTACAACATTTACTACAATAGCAACAACAACAACTACAACGTTTACCACAATACCAACAACAACAACTACAACATTTACCACAATAGCAGCAACAACAACTACAACATTTACTACAATAGCAACAACAACAACTACAACATTTACTACAATAGCAACAACAACAACTATAACATTTACCACAACAGCAACAACAACAACTACAACATTTACCACAATAGCAACAACAACTACAACATTCATCACAATAGCAACAACAACAACTACAACATTTACTACAATAGAAGCAACAACAACAACTACAACATTTACCACAATAGCAACAACAGCAACTACAACATTTACTACAATAGCAACAACATCAACAACAACATTTACCACAACAGCAACAACAACAACTACAACATTTACCACTATAGCAACAACAGCAACTACAACATTTACCACAACAGCAACAACAACAACTACAACATTTACCACAATAGCAACAACAACAACTACAACATTTACCACAATAGCAGCAGCAACAACAACAACAACAACTACAACATTTACTACAATAGCAACAACAACAAGTACAACATTTACCAGAATAGCAACAACAAAAACTACAACATTTAGAACAATAGCAACAACAACAACAACTACAACATTTACCACAATAGCAACAACAACAACTACACCATTTACCACAATAGCAACAACAACATCTACAACATTTACCACAATAGCAACATCAACAACTACAACACTTACCACAACAGAAACAACAACAACAACAACATTTACCACAACAGCAACAACAAAAACTAAAACATTTACCACAATAGCAACAACAACTACAACATATACCACAATAGCAACAACAACAACAACTACAACATTTACCACAATAGCAACAACAACAACTTCAACATTTACCACAATAGCAACAACAAAAACTTCCTCATTTACCACAATAGCAACAACAAAAACTTCAACATTTACCACAATAGCAAAAACAACATCTTCAACATTTACCACAATAGCAACAACAACAACTTCAACATTTACCACAATAGCAACATTAAAAACTTCAACATTTACCACAATAGCAACAACATCAACAACAACAACATTTACCACAACAGCAAAAACAACAACAACATTTACTACAATAGCAACATCAACAACAACAATATTTACCACAACAGCAACAACAACAACAACTGCAACATTTACCACAATAGCAGCAACAACAACAACTACAACATTTACCACAACAGCAACAACAACAACAACTACAACATTTACCACAATAGCAGCAACAAAAACAATTACAACATTTACTACAATAGCAACAACAACAACAACAACTACAACATTTACTACAATAGCAGCAACAACAACAACTACAACATTTACTACAATAGCAGCAACAACAACAATTACAACATTTACTACAATAGCAACAACAACAACAACTACAACATTTACCACAACAGCAACAACAACAACTAGAACATTTACCACAATAGCAACAACAACAACCACACATTTACCACAATAGCAACAACATCAACAACAACAACATTTACCACAATAGCAACAACAACCACTACAACATTTACCACAACAGCAACAACAACAACTACAACATTTACCACAATAGCAACAACAGCAACTACAACATTTACCACAATACTAACAAAAACAACTACAACATTTACCACAACAGCAACAACAACAACTACAACATTTACCACAATAGCAACAACCACAACTACAACATTTACCACAATAGCAACAACATCCTGAACATTTACTCCAATAGCAAAAACAATAGCTACAACATGTAACAAAATAGCAACAACAACAACAGCAACATTTACCACAATAGCAACAACAACAACTACAAATTTACCACAATAGCAACAACAACAACTACAGCATTTATCACAATAGCAACAACTACAACATTTACCACAATTGCAACAACATTTACCACAATAGCAACAACAACAACTTCAACATGTAACAAAATAGCAACAACAACAACTACAACATTTACCACAATAGCAACAACAACTACAACATTTACCACAATAGCAACAGCAACAACTACAACATTTACCACAATAGCAACAACAACTACAACATTTACCACAATAGCAACAACAACAACAACTACAACATTTAGCACAATAGCAACAACAACAACTACAACATTTACCAGAATAGCAACAACAACAACTACAACATTTACCACAATAGCAACAACAACAACTACAACATTTACCACAATAGCAACAAAAACAACAACAACTACAACATTTACCACAATAGCAACAACAACAACTACACCATTTACCACAATAGCAACAACAACAACTACAACATTTACCACAATAGCAACAACAACAACTACACCATTTACCACAATAGCAAAATCAACAACAACATTTACCACAACAGCAACAACAACAACAACTAAAACATTTACCACAATAGCAACAACAACTACAACATATACCACAATAGCAACAACATCTACGACATTTACCACAATAGCAACAACAACTACATTTACCACAATAGCAACAACACCGACAACATTTACCACAATAGCAACAACAGCAAATACAACATTTACCACAATAGTAACAACAACAACAACTACAACATTTACCACAATAGCACCAACAACAACTTCAACATTTACCACAATAGCAACAACAACAACTTCAACATTTACCACAATAGCAACAACAAAAACTTCAACATTTACCACAATAGCAACAACAACAACTTCAACATTTACCACAATAGCAACAACAAAAACTTCAACATTTACCACAATAGCAACAACAAAAACTTCCTCATTTACCAAAATAGCAACAACAAAAACTTCCTCATTTGCCACAATAGCAACAACAAAAACTTCAACATTTACCACAATAGCAACAACAACAACTTCAACATTTACCACAATAGCAACAACAAAAACTTCAACATTTACCACAATAGCAACAACAACAACTTCAACATTTACCACAATAGCAATAACAACAACTACAACATTTACCACAACAGCAACAACATCAACAACAACATTTACAACAATAGCAAGAACAACAAATAGAACATTTACTACAATAGCAACAACAACAACAGCAACATTTACCACAATAGCAACAACAACAACTACAGCATTTATCACAATAGCAACAACTACAACATTTACCACAATTGCAACAACACAACACTACAACATTTACCACAATAGCAACAACAACAACTTCAACATGTAACAAAATAGCAACAACAACAACTACAACATTTACCACAATAGCATCAACAACAACTACAACATTTATCACAATAGCAACAACAACAACACTACAACATTTACCACAATAGCAACAACAACAACTACAACATTTACCGCAATAGCAACAACATCAACAACAACATTTACCACAATAGCAACAACAACAACTACAACATTTACCACAATAGCAACAACAACAACAACTACAACATTTACCACAATAGCAACAACAACAACTACAACATTTACTAAAATATCAACAACAATAACAACAACAACAACAACATTTACCACAATAGCAACAACAACAACTACAACATTTACTACAATAGCAACAACAACAACAACAACAACATTTACCACAATAGCAACAACATCTACGACATTTACCACAATAGCAACAACAACTACATTTACCACAATAGCAACAACACCGACAACATTTACCACAATAGCAACAACAGCAACTACAACATTTACCACAATAGTAACAACAACAACAACTACAACATTTACCACAATAGCAACAACAACAACTTCAACATTTACCACAATAGCAACAACAAAAACTTCAACATTTACCACAATAGCAACAACAACAGCTACAAAATGTAACAAAATAGCAAGAACAACAAATAGAACATTTACTACAATAGCAACAACATCACAACAACATTTACCACAATAGCAGCAACAACAACAACTACAACATTTACCACAATAGCAACAACAACAACTACAACATTTACCACAATAGCAACAACAACAACTACAGCATTTATCACAATAGCAACAACTACAACATTTACCACAATAGCAACAACAACAACTTAAACATTTGCCACAATAGCAACAACACAACACTACACCATTTACCACAATAGCAACAACTACAACATTTACCACAATAGCAACAACAACTACAACATTTACCACTATAGCAACAACAGCAACTACAACATTTACCACAACAGCAGCAACAACAACTACAACATTTACCACAATAGCAACAACAACAACTACAACATTTACCACAATAGCAGCAGCAACAACAACAACAACAACTACAACATTTACTACAATAGCAACATCAACAAGTACAACATTTACCAGAATAGCAACAACAAAAACTACAACATTTAGAACAATAGCAACAACAACAACAACTACAACATTTACCACAATAGCAACAACAACAACTACACCATTTACCACAATAGCAACAACAACATCTACAACATTTACCACAATAGCAACATCAACAACTACAACACTTACCACAACAGAAACAACAACAACAACAACATTTACCACAACAGCAACAACAAAAACTAAAACATTTACCACAATAGCAACAACAACTACAACATATACCACAATAGCAACAACAACAACAACTACAACATTTACCACAATAGCAACAACAACAACTTCAACATTTACCACAATAGCAACAACAAAAACTTCCTCATTTACCACAATAGCAACAACAAAAACTTCAACATTTACCACAATAGCAAAAACAACATCTTCAACATTTACCACAATAGCAACAACAACAACTTCAACATTTACCACAATAGCAACATTAAAAACTTCAACATTTACCACAATAGCAACAACATCAACAACAACAACATTTACCACAACAGCAAAAACAACAACACCATTTACTACAATAGCAACATCAACAACAACAATATTTACCACAACAGCAACAACAACAACAACTGCAACATTTACCACAATAGCAGCAACAACAACAACTACAACATTTACCACAACAGCAACAACAACAACAACTACAACATTTACCACAATAGCAGCAACAAAAACAATTACAACATTTACTACAATAGCAACAACAACAACAACAACTACAACATTTACTACAATAGCAGCAACAACAACAACTACAACATTTACTACAATAGCAGCAACAACAACAATTACAACATTTACTACAATAGCAACAACAACAACAACTACAACATTTACCACAACAGCAACAACAACAACTAGAACATTTACCACAATAGCAACAACAACAACCACACATTTACCACAATAGCAACAACATCAACAACAACAACATTTACCACAATAGCAACAACAACCACTACAACATTTACCACAACAGCAACAACAACAACTACAACATTTACCACAATAGCAACAACAGCAACTACAACATTTACCACAATACTAACAAAAACAACTACAACATTTACCACAACAGCAACAACAACAACTACAACATTTACCACAATAGCAACAACCACAACTACAACATTTACCACAATAGCAACAACATCCTGAACATTTACTCCAATAGCAAAAACAATAGCTACAACATGTAACAAAATAGCAACAACAACAACAGCAACATTTACCACAATAGCAACAACAACAACTACAAATTTACCACAATAGCAACAACAACAACTACAGCATTTATCACAATAGCAACAACTACAACATTTACCACAATTGCAACAACATTTACCACAATAGCAACAACAACAACTTCAACATGTAACAAAATAGCAACAACAACAACTACAACATTTACCACAATAGCAACAACAACTACAACATTTACCACAATAGCAACAGCAACAACTACAACATTTACCACAATAGCAACAACAACTACAACATTTACCACAATAGCAACAACAACAACAACTACAACATTTAGCACAATAGCAACAACAACAACTACAACATTTACCAGAATAGCAACAACAACAACTACAACATTTACCACAATAGCAACAACAACAACTACAACATTTACCACAATAGCAACAAAAACAACAACAACTACAACATTTACCACAATAGCAACAACAACAACTACACCATTTACCACAATAGCAACAACAACAACTACAACATTTACCACAATAGCAACAACAACAACTACACCATTTACCACAATAGCAAAATCAACAACAACATTTACCACAACAGCAACAACAACAACAACTAAAACATTTACCACAATAGCAACAACAACTACAACATATACCACAATAGCAACAACATCTACGACATTTACCACAATAGCAACAACAACTACATTTACCACAATAGCAACAACACCGACAACATTTACCACAATAGCAACAACAGCAACTACAACATTTACCACAATAGTAACAACAACAACAACTACAACATTTACCACAATAGCACCAACAACAACTTCAACATTTACCACAATAGCAACAACAACAACTTCAACATTTACCACAATAGCAACAACAAAAACTTCAACATTTACCACAATAGCAACAACAACAACTTCAACATT
>OZ024743.1:330967345-330972345 GCA_964016885.1 Eledone cirrhosa
CGGTTTCGCTTATCAAAAGATTGGAAATTCAGAGAATTTCCAATGGAAAGAATCAGCTCTTCAGACTGCTTGTTCCGCTCATTTTTATAGTTCTGGTATCTCAAATTAGTACCATTGAACAACAACTGTTATAGACACCATGTATATTTCCGTGGGTACTTAGTACCTACTGGAATATTTATATAATTTATATGTATTCTCATGTAGAGAAAAAAATGTTGTATCGTGCTATTATTTTTAGTAACATGAAATATCAACAAGCCTATAATTCCCGTTTTTTCTTACGGCCTATTTATGTGTGGGTCACTTTAACAGCCTGGCCTCATGCAACGGGCAGAAAACGATATATTTACTAACTACGAGGCTTTGTGCCCTGTGGATGGAAATAGCTGTCTGAAGAGCTGATTCTTTCCATTGGAAATTCTCTGAATTTCCAATCTTTTGATAAGCGAAACCGTCGGTCACAGCACGAGAACAGGTGAATATTTAAATCGTATTTTAATTTATTTAAAAGATTGTTTATTCTTTGCTTGTTCCGCTCATTTTTATAGTTCTGGTATCTCAAATTAGTACAATTGAACAACAAGTGTTATAGACACCATATATATTTCCGTGGGTACTTAGAACCTACTGGAATATTTATATCATATATATATATATATATATATATATATATATATATATATATATATATATATATATATATATATATATATATATGATGGCTGCAAACGCTGCTAAGAGTAATGCAATCGCTTGTCAGATTATAGAGGTTCGCTACGGCCAGCCACATGAACCTGTAACATATCCTGAACAAGCAATGGTTGTGCTTTGAAGATTTTTTAAGTGGAGAAAGGCCTTGCACTCGACGAATCCCACTCTCTGAGAATCGAAAACACAACCCATAAAGGAGAACTGGTCAACATCATCGGATGCTTCCGAAGCCGCAGGTTTACTTTTTTTCCCTGTCTTAGAAAAGTGTTGTGACAACAACTGAGGGCCTTTCACTCTCGTTGACTCTGCTGAGTTACTCCGGCCTTTCTCTGGTCTTGTATTTCATCCCACAGGGTGTCCAAGTATCACTTTCCTCACCAAGCTAGCCTGGTGGGGCTGCCGGTTTAGTTGCCGACGACCCCGACCATGAGACAGGTTGTACTGGGTTACATGTTACCAGTAGCACTCGAGAGAGACCTGACACATATATATATTATACTCTGTCAAGTTCTATACCTCGATACTGACGTGAAACATCAACTGCTCACCTGGGTGAACCTACAGTAACTATGTATATATAGTATTGAAGTAAACGAGGTATCGTTTAAGATAATCCAAATAGAGGATTTTAACGTACGGCGTTGTTTGACTCAACATGTTTACTTAGTTGTGGCGTTCGGATGACCGATGTTGGACAGTTCCTAGGTAAGCAGTTCCTGGAGTATTAATAATGGTTTCTTATATAGGCACAAGGCCAGTAATTTGGGGGAAGGGGAAAGTCGATTAAATCGACCCCAGTGCGTGACTGGTACTTTATTTTATCGACCCCATAAGGATGAAAGGCAAAGTTAACCTCGGCGGCATTTGAGCTCAAATCATAAAGGGCCGTAACTCCATGCTGCAAAGCATGGCGTCCGACCCTCTACCGATACTGCCAATCCACCGCCCTTCCTGGAGTATTAATAATGAAAGAATGAAGAATAACACGGATAAGTTATACAGTAAGGTTTATTCCTGATCAATAGCTAAACGCGCGTCACCAATCAATAAACGTAATGAAAGCGTATATATATATATATATATAGAGAGAGAGAGAGAGAGAAATTTCGTATTTCTAAAGAAACACGGTATTTAGGAAGCCGTAGCTATGCAAACACAGGGTGACAACCGTCTATGCATTTCAGACTTGACTGGTCTTCACCAGGACAGTCCCTCCCACGTTTGCAACTGCTGGACTTGAGAACAGTCGAGAATATATAGCTTTCTCGTCTGTGTAAATGAGGTGATTAATCTCATTTGCATATGAAGTTGCATAAGTTGGCTCAACTTATAAAATAGAAATAGAATTTAGCTTCAAGCATAGTTGTATACAGGTATGTATAGAAATTTCGTATTTCTAAAGAAATCTATTATAGTAGATGTTGTTAGTGGGTAGGAATGGAGTAGGAGGAATTGGAGCATAATGGTCATAGGAATAGAGGATGGCGGGGCTTATAGGTTGAAGGGTTATTTTTAAGTGAAGAATCAACAATAAAAAGTGGGTTATATAAGAAAACAAATGGTTAAAGCTATCTTACTCAATAACACCAAATATAGCACAAAGTATCGCTTATCTAATAGGACCAAACACAGCAGACACGGATCCCATGGTACAACCAACTCGACCATAGAACTATTGCCACCAACGAGAGAAGTGCTCATAGGACTCCATATTCCTAACTATTTATGCAGCGTTGTGAAGGTATGTGGCTGAGTGGTTAGAGAATTAGATTCACAATCTTGAGGTTGTGAGTTCGATTCCTGGACCGGGTGATGCGTTATGTCCTTGAGCAAGACACTTTATTTCACGTTGCTCCTTCTACCTGGAGTTGCGACCGGTAGATAGTACTAACAAATGGCAAGACCAATGGAAACATTGTTTCCTCGTTTCGATTTGACGAAAGTCGATCGATCCATTTTTTTTATGTAGTGTAGAAATGTGGGGCTACCACCAGCAGAGAAAAGTATATACCGCTATCAACCTCGTCAAACATCAATTTTGACCATTTCAAATATCATGAAACAGGAAGATATATGTTGTAGTTTAACCCTAGGTCCGCCTTGGCCAAGAAGATCTATGGTTTTATTTAACCCTAGGTCAGCCCTGACCAAGAAGATCTGTTATTATTTAACCCTAGGGTTAAATAAGGGCGGTGGATGGGCAGAATCGGTAGAGGGTCGGACGCCATGCTTTGAAGCATAGAGTTATGGCCCTTTACGATCTGAGTTCAAATCCCGCCGAGGCTGACTTTGCCTTTCATCCTTACGAGGTCGATAAAATAAAGTACCAGTCACGCACTGGGGTCGATTTACTCGAATTTCTCCTCTCCCCAAAATTACTGGCCTTGTGCCTAAATTAGAAATCATTATTTAACCCTAGGTCACTTCTGACCTAGGGTTAAATAATAAAGATAGGGTTAAATAAAGAAGATCTGTTTTTATTTAACCCTAGGTCAGTCCTGATCAAGAAGATCAGTTTTTATTTAACCCTAGGTCAGTCCTGACCAAGAAGATCTGTTGTTATTTAACCCTAGGTCAGCCCTGACCAAGATCTTTGTTGTTATTTAACCCTAGGTCAGAATAAAGGCGTATATTAACTACCCGTCTGAGGTGGGATACTGTGGCCATTGTCCGCGGAAATGGCTTAGCAGTTTTTCTGTGGAACAGCAGCCGAAACACCGCTCCGCCCTAGACATAGAGCCTATCCCTCTCTCCCCTTCTTCCGTTGCCTAATAGTCCTTGTTCTTTCCCTCCTTCCCCGCATATTTATGACGTTTATAGTCCTTTCCTCTACTGTCCTATACAACCAGATCTGACCTTCTTTACCGTATCTCCTTGTTTTTTTCGTTACTAAATTTTGATTTTATCTTTTTTTAAATATTTCCATTATTATATAACTTCTGGTTATAAAATATAGTTGACGTAATATGTTTATGTATAACATATGTCAAAATAAAATAAGGATTATATATACGTATCTAGTCTTGCTTAGAGTATTTTGACTGGAAACATATCGCAACAGCTTCGGCAGCCAGTCAAGTTTACATTATATGGAAATAAGCCTTCATCAAGAATAGATTGTTTACAAAATCAATAGGACGATATTGTTTTTCTTAGCTCAGCAGATGGGCGTATGTAAGCGTGCGTTGACCTTATGTAAAGATATTGAAATGCATCCACTTACTTATCTCTTCTTCATTTTCTTCTCTGTCCACTTATTCCTGAGAGCGGCGTGGCGTGGAAGAGGGTCAGAATCCTTAAACACTCTTTCCTGCAGGTTCTATCAGAAGCAACAGTCTCCTACAGATCCGGCTGGATCCCAAAGCGTGATAAGCCATGCTCACAGATGTTATCCAACCATCTTGCTCAGGGTTTACCCTTAGGTCTCTTTCCGTTTTGGTTTTGCGCGTAAATTCTGCCCAGCGATTCTTTCCTGAGACATTATAGCCATATGCCCATAGTATCAGAGCTGTGATCTCTCAATTCGGAGTAAGTAGTACCATGTCATCTGAAAATTCCAGCCGACAGATTGTACACCTGCCAGTCGTGATACCATTTTCAACCCGGGTGCGCATATCAATTATGTTCATGAAAATAATGAACAGGAGAGGTGACAGTACGTACCCTTGGCAGAGTCCGATTCCCACATTGAATGGTTTAGATCTAGCATCATTTATCCGAACTCAAATACTTGGACATTTGTAGATAGACATAAGGTCAACAAGAAGCTGACCATCGACCCAATACACCCGTAGAACCTTCCCCAGCATGTCCCGTGAAACGCAGTCATATGCCTTTTCGAGGTCTAAAAAGCAAGAATACACCTCTTGGTAATACTCCCACGTTTTTTCAAAGTAAGTATTTGGTCGGTTGTGCAGCGTCCGGAGCGAAACCCACACAGTTCATCAGCTAGCTTCGACTTGACTATCGCCATACATCTCTTTGCCAGACACTTAGCATAGACTTTACTGGGGAGTCTTAACAAGGAGATCTCTCTGAAATTGGAACAATCTCTCTTGTCTCTCTTTTTGAAAATTGGGATTATCACTCCCGATTGCCATTGTTTATGTGCTTTCC
Organism: Eledone cirrhosa; assembly: GCA_964016885.1. Lineage (NCBI taxonomy): Eukaryota > Metazoa > Mollusca > Cephalopoda > Octopoda > Eledonidae > Eledone > Eledone cirrhosa. The sequence goes on from OZ024743.1 coordinate 330,972,176, forward strand.
AGGGATCCAGACCACCCAGCACACACGAGTCAGTCAGAGAATACCTTCTCTATTTAAGGCTTTTAACATTTCGGGCCGAATTTCATCCTCCCCGGCGGCCTTCTACATTTCAACTCTTTAACTGCTCTTGTGACCTAAGCCTCCTAGATATTAGTCATTGCTCCCAGATG
>OZ024743.1:330977345-330984845 GCA_964016885.1 Eledone cirrhosa
TGAAAGGCAAAGTCAACCTCGGCGGGATTTGAACTCAGATCGTAAAGGGACGTAACTATGCTTGAAAGCATGGCGTCCGACCCTCTACCGATACTGCCAATCTATCCTCAAAATTACTGCTATGTGTACCTACACACACTGCCGTACACACTCACACACAGGCAGAAACATACAGATAGAGCCTGCGTGCTTGCTTTCGCGCATGTACCTACACCTTCATATACACACACGTACACAGTCACACAAATATACGTGTACATGCAGACACAGAGAGGCACACACTCACACATGCATATATGCGTGTATATACACAGACACACACATGTATGTGTACGTACATACAGCTACCCACCTACACGCACACGTGTGTGTGTGTATATATATATGTATATGTGTGCGTGTAGGTAGGTAACTGTATGTACGTAACATGTGTGTGTGTGTGCGTATATATACACGCGAATCCAGAGTCAGGTTCGATCCACACACAGATCGCACCTCGAGCTCTTCGCAGGAGAAACAATTGTAATACGCAATAAATTGTGTTCCGATGCATCACTGATTCTTCGTTTTCCATATTATCATACTTTGCTCCGTAAGAGCATAGAGTGCTGAACCGGCATACCGCCTATAGACGCACCTTAGCTACCATAAGACATATACATATATATATCAGTGGCGAAGGGTAAGCTGGAAAGCAGGGCATACAGTCCAATCGCCATGGCGGAAAGTGGGGGGCTGTGCAGCCTTATCCCCCCACCAATTCCCTCTAAATGACCCTCCCGGTCAAAGCCGCATGTAGTGTTATCTAGTGTGTGTGTGTGTGTTATCTTTTTATGTCTACGATTTAGTAAGCAGCCAAAATTCTGCTTGCTTCAACCGACGCAATTGATCAACTCAAGATTCTATAACGCATGCACTGCATGCGTTGCATGCACGCACCCTTCGCCCCTGATACACACACACACACACACATATATATATATAAGTAAAAGTAGAATTGAGATGGAGGGTTTGTGGTTTTTATGCATGGTCCAGTAATGCTCTAGAAACAATGTACTAACATACGGCATTTCAAGGGCATTTCAAAATCTGCGGAACCCAAACCTTTCCAGGTCTGAATACAGCAGATTTTTTCCAGAGAATGATAGAGAGAGCGAGAGAAAGTAATTGAGAAAGAGATATAGAGGAAGAATCGGCCCCAGTACTAGACTGGTACTTTTTTATCGAACTCCAATGGATGAAAGGCAAAGTTGACCTCGGTGGGATTTGAACTCGGAGAGCAGAGAGCTGGAACAAATACTGCAAAGCATTTTATCCAACGTTCTAACGACTGCCATTTTATCCGACGTTCTAACGACTGCCATTTTATCCGACGTTCTAACGACTGCCATTTTATCCGACGTTCTAACGACTGCCATTTTATCCGACGTTCTAACGACTGCCATTTTATCCGACGTTCTCACGACTGCCATTTTATCCGACGTTCTAACGACTGCCATTTTATCCGACGTTCTCACGACTGCCATTTTATCCGACGTTCTAACGACTGCCATTTTATCCGACGTTCTAACGACTGCCATTTTATCCGACGTTCTCACGACTGCTATTTTATCCGACGTTCTAACGACTGCCATTTTATCCGACGTTCTAACGACTGCCATTTTATCCGACGTTCTAACGACTGCTAATTTGTCGTCTTTTATACATGAATATACAAACACTTTATTTTTAGAGCCGTGGAGCGAGTTACGAATTATTTTGACTTTAAAGTTAACTTAGAATTAACAACTTCAACGCGCAGTCCAAATAATAGGGAGGGTTGGGATCGGTAATTTTTCTAGGTTGTCTCCATTGATTTTTTTTTAAACCAGAATTAGTCGTTTAGTTTACATATTGAGACTCCAACCCATCCTATTTATTTTATAAAGTATGGGATTTCTTATAATATACTTTTTGTCATGTATAATGTTTTTTAATGTACAAAGAAAATTAATTGACGCAGGAATGCGATGACTGAAAATAAAATTTTGCCGGAGATAGATTAGCAAAATTGAATAAGCTTGGATGGGGTGGAATTAGAGCGAGGGATGTGTGAACAATCTGAAGAATTAATAAGTGGAGGTGGGACAATTATTCGAGACCCGAGAGTGCAAATAGAATCTGGCCGAAGAGAGGGACAGAACCTGTATAAACTTTCAGAGAAGGAACACTGTAAAGATGTTAAACGTGTGTTGCTTGCTATCACACAATTAATTCTAAATTCGCACACAAGGTGGCTGGGATATCAGATAATGGTGTGTGAGGTACCCTGACGAAAGTAGCAGAGCATAGAGCATTCCCGAGAATTTACACAGACTGCAAAATGGACCGCCGTCTATTTTGAAGATGATCAATTAATGGAACAGCTTTCTTCTGAAGTTAATTTGTAAAGTGGCTGAGCATTCCACAGATAGATGTATTCTTAACCTAATTCTCAGGGAGATTCAGCAGGACACTGTGTGTGACAAGGCTAGCCCTTTGAATGACAGGCACAGCCTATTTGACAGGCTTTGGAATCGTCTCCGTCTACCCAATGTCCTTCACCGGCGTGGGTCAATGCGAAGCTATGGTAAATGACACTTCACCGAGATGTCACGCGGTGGGATCGAACCCGGGACCTAATGTTGGGAAGTGGGCTTCTTAACCATTTGGTCATGCTACGTCCACACACATACTTCCACTAACATACACCCATGCATATATACACAGACTGACCGACGCACATACACACACACCGACGCACATACTCACACCGACGTACATACCCACACACACATACCGACGCACATACTCACACACATACCCACACCGACACACATATATATATATATATATACACACACATACAATCACAGATAGACACATAATTATTATTGTTCGCATGTGACGTCTTCGTGATTCTAGTTTGGTCCAATGAAAGTTTGGTATCTGTCAGTAACAGATGTCTCGCTAGAACCAACGTAACAATACTAACTACTACACAGGTGTCAATCGCAGACACATTCTCACCATTATTCCAATGGCTATTGCCAATTTAGCCCCGTCGCCGCCCTCCTCTTCTCTTCATTGTAATTTATTTACAGACGTGAGAGGAGCTTTTAGGAGAGTGAGAGGGTGGAGAGAAAGAGAGAGAAGGTTATACTAGAGCGAGAGAGAAAGGTTTTCAAGAGAGAGAGTGTGAGTGAGGTTTTATGAGAGCGAGAAGGTTTTACGAGTGAGAGAGAGAGAGGGGTTTTTCGAGAGCGAGAGAGATTTTATGGGAGCAAGAGAGAGGTTTTACGAGAGCGAGAGTAGAGAGAGAAGAGAGAAGGTTTGTGTGGATTGTTGGGTGGTAAAGGGAAACGGTATGTTGTTGGTGGTGGTGGTGTATACGAGAGAGGAGGGGTGTCATTAATTGGTTAGTTAATTAAGATTACTCTGATCAGTCAGCCAGTAAATGTGTAATTAGTTGGATGTATTCAAACATGAAGAATCGATGTCAAACCCAGGTTGAGGTTCAAGAGAGTGCCAAGATGACGACTTCAGGAAAGTAAAATGGCCATATAATTGCCTCGCATTGAAAAGCTTTATGTAACTAATATATTGAAACACACGCACAGACATACACATACATTATATAATATATATATATATATATAGAGAGAGAGAGAGATAGATAGACAGATATATATATAATTATATGTGTATACACAAACATGTGTATGCAGACAGAGAAACCCGCTCACATACACAGTATACATATATGTATATACACAAAAACACAACACACACGCATATATATATATATATATAAATAATTTATAGTAGTACAGATTAAAGGCTTCAGCCTTTAAGCGGGATCATCTGAAACCGATAAAAATATATATACAATCCTTATTGAGTCCTCGTTGGATTTTGGTCATTGTATTTATTATTACCATATATATATATATATATTGTTATACTTTGGGAGGGTCATGTTGCCAATAAAAACACATGCACGTGTTGGTTTTCACTTCAATTTATTATAAATTTCTGGTTTGTTGGTTGGTTGTTTATATATTGTCAACTTATATATATATATATTTGAACCATGACGCCAAGAGACCATGACAACTTTTACCCTCTTAAATTAGCTGAATCACAGCTTTTAAATGTAAACAGACATCGTATATACGTAAACCGATCTCCCAGACTTTTATGAAGCGCTGATAGTGGTAATATAAACAGCCGGTTGCTAAAGACAAGACTAGCACCTTTTCAACGTGGCTCCAGACACGTTCCTCCTGCGTCATATCAGCAGATATACTTATGTTCAGCAATGCATGAGTTATGCTAAAATGAACGGTCATTCGCACACCACACGAAACCGTTCCGGTCGCTCTCCGACAGGTTTGCGGTCGTTCCCTTGGCAGTGGAGACTTCTGGTGTGCTCGGCCCTAGGGCTACCTCCCTACTCACCACCATAGGCACTGAGCTGGCCAGCCGCATGTGTGAGCCTCGTGAGTTGGAATGGCCCTTCCAGCGCATCTCCCTTACCATCCTCCGGGGAAACGCCTTCTCCATTCTGTCCGCCGGCCATCAATATGATTACTTAACCCTTTCATTACCATCGTTCACTGTATGTGTGTCTTTCAGTCCGCCCGTTGGAAGCTGATGAAATATCGATGCATTTTCTGTAACTGTCTGCTTTTCCCTCTTTCCCTTCGCTCACGAACATTTCTAGAAGGTATTGAGTTCGTTGGCAGTCATTGAGCACCCTGCTATGTTTTGGGCGATTTTACTCGAATTTTTATAGTAAGATTATTTAGAGCAGATGTTTTACAATTATTTCTGTGTTTGAGCTCCTCACATTTCTATAAACCATATTCCCTCAGCGCTTCACATCGATTATTTAATACATATGTTTCATTACATCTGCACGAGCCAGATATCTGTCCAAGGGCTATCAACCTATTCTTGTCTTGCTCCTCTTCTCTTTTCTACCGAGTTCTCTTACAGTTTCCAAAAGTAACTGGAGACTTTTGTTGTGATCCTTTTCTCCTAGTAACGGAAAGACCTCATATGGTTATCATAGCTTTCTCTGAACTGCTAGTCCACGAGTCCACCTATCGCATCAGACTAGACGTGTGGTCTGGGTTTGTTGCCTCATAGATAATAGCCTCTGTTTTACAGGCCCAACTAATGAGCATGTATCGCTGTTCTTACAAGAGCACCTGGTTTTGTTGGTTAATATACTTTTGAAGTTGGACATGGAGCTAAAGCTGATCTTAAGGTTATGCTTGTTCAATAGTTCCTGTGCATATGACTGTCAAGGAATTATTTGTATATTAGAGCTAGGAATGTTCTGCCGATGTTGGTTTTGAATTTTCAGCAAGAAGGGTAGTGTGGACCAGATCGTATTTTGGCTTCTGTTTCTCTTTAGCTGTCTAGAGCTGTAACAACGTTTTCCTGTATGCTTCACATGCATCGCTGTTGAAGGGGTGCTTTGTTAAATAAATGTCTGCTAGAAGGTTATATATGTATGTACACACACACACACATGCATATATATACATGTATTATATATATATATATATATATATATACATGTATATAAGTGCATATGCAAGCATCGTTAAATTATTCAAGCTCCTGGTTTAAGAAGAATGGTAAAAAGCAAAGTAAAGCAACAAAAACCTTAGACAAATGGAATATTCAACTTCTAAACTCATGAAAAATACCAAATATATGAATAATTTTACCTGAATATTGCATCTTATATCATCTAGAAGGAAGAGACAATGGAAATAATGCAGGTAATATGTCGAATGAAATGGAAGGCAGCACTAGAGAAGACGCAATATGCTCATATAAAACAGAACAACAAAGGAAGTATTTTTTTTATAAGATCCTTTTATTTTATGACCTTACCGTAAAATGGAAACCATCGCAGTTAGTTGGCGACAGACTTCAATTTGGATAAGGTTTAAAAAAAACCCAAAAAACAAACAGACCAAAAATCATTCTCTTAAACCAATAAACCAGACCGATATATGCAAACTATTCTCGTTTATTTGTCATCTCCATGGCACTTTTTCAATTCCCTTAACAAAAATTGCGTTAAGCTTCCAAATATAACCTCCTTACATAATTCTTGTATCATAACATATTATAACAAATTCTTCTATGCATATATATATATATATATATATATAAATAATGTTGTCTTGACGACATATATGAATATATATATATTGTAGACTCAATGACATATATGAATACATATATATATACTTACACGAAATAAAATAGTATACTCAATACATGTGTAGAGTAAAAAGTGAATATATGATATAGTCCGTTAAATATAATACATCGTTACTTCAAATGTGCTTCCTGGTTAAACACTAAGTTATCTTCAGGACAACGAACAAAACAGTATTGTAAAAAGATAAACAGGATATATATGGAAAAACTTCCACTTTTGTAAACTTAGACATTTTGTAAAGAGCATAACTCATAAATATTACAAAAGAGTGAGTTAAACGTTTTTCGTGAGCTTACGGGTTCGTCAAACTAGAATTAATAAGGATTTCATTTGATACTAAGTGATAGAGAGTACACTGACCAGTCCGTCACAAGGTTAACTCCTAGTTACTGCTGGTACACATTTTATTAGCTGAGTGAACTGGGACATCAGGAAGTGGTGTTTCTTGCTCAAGAACACAATATTTTGCCAGTCAGGGATTGTACCCGAGACCTTCCGATTGTGAGATCACCATCATAAAACATCAAGCTAAACACTTTCCTTTGAGTAGCTATTGAATAAAATGATACTAGAATAAGTAACACATCATGTATGGAGGTATGACCCGTATCTCCTTATTAAAACATACGGCAGTTCTTGGGCATTTCTAAAACCTGGTCTAAACATAACAGATTTCTTCCAGAGAATAGAGAGTGAAAGAAAAGAAGAGAGGGGGATATATAGAGGAAGAATCAACCCAGTACTAAACTGATACTTTTTTATCGACCTCAAAAGGACGAAAAGCAAAGTTGACTTTTGCGGGATTTGAGCTCAGGGAGTATAGAGCTGGAACGAATGCCACAAAGCATTTTATCTGACGTTCTAACTAATCTGCCAATTCGCTGCCTCAAAAGAAATATATATGGACACAAAATACAAACTAAGAGCAGAGAGCCGGAACAAATACCATAAAGCATTCTCTCCGACATTCTAACAACTCTGCTATTTGCTGCCTATAAGGAAATATATATGGACACAAAATATAAACTGCGAAAAACAGAAAATATGGAGCAGGAAATTATAAGTGGCTTTCCACAACTCAATATAGCATTTAGAACACAATATATTTTGTTATTATTATCCACAAAACTATATAGATATTTTTACAATCTCTTTCATGTTCATATATACATTTAAAAAAAAAAGATTCATATGATACTATACTAGTCAAGGGGGGTTATAAGTCACGAATG
>OZ024743.1:330989845-331002345 GCA_964016885.1 Eledone cirrhosa
CACCCTGCTGTACCACCACAACCATAGAGGGAGGTGGTAGAATGCTCCACCCTCCCCCAGAACCCTAAAGGTATGTAGTAGACTGCTCCACCAGGCTGTACTCCTACAACCCTAGAGGGATGTAGTAGACTGCTCCACCAGGCTGTACTCCTACAACCCTAGAGGGTCAACAGTGAAGTGACGACATAATATTATATCAACAGAACACTATCACCCTTACAATAATCTATTTCATTGAACAGAATCATTGAAACATTGGAAAGATGGGTTGTGCTATTTCCTCTAGGTCTTTATCTTCTCAGTTCTAATCCCACCAAGGTCAACTTTTCTTTACATACTTCTGGAGTTGATAAAATATATGCCAGCCAAGTACAAGAACTGGGATCAATTTAATTGACTAATTTCCCTCCACCCCACTTCTAAACATTTTAGGCTTTATACCTATGTAAGAAATTATTGTTGTAATTATTAATGTCAACAATGACAAAGAGAACAACATCAACAACAACAGAAAATTCCTTTTATTTTGCCTTTTTTCAGATTTTATTTGACAGATTTTTGGTTCTAACTTTGGTTGGTAAATTTTTTCCTCATCTCAACATTTCAATTCTCCTCTCTCTTATTGCAAGATCAAACAATTTAATGCTTGTTTTAACCACTTCACAAATATTTCTTCTTTGTCTTAAATCTACTTTATCATCTAAATGTATCACATCCATACCATTGCAGCCTTCTCCCTATCACACAACATCTGATTCCTCGTATGTCAAGTTTAACTCTTGGCTCACTTATGCTACATAATTCATGTGTACTATTACACATTCATTGGAGCATACTCACTTTATTTGTTTCCAGCCTTCTCACTTTTCTTGTGGTCAAAGCTCATGTTTCACTGTCATATAGCATTGCAGTTTGCACACAGATATCCTAGTCTACTCTTCACTCTGCGAGAGAAGCCCTTTGATATCAGCAGAAGTACCAAATCTATAAACTTTTTCCAAACTATTCTCATTCTGGCTATCACACTTTCAAAGTATCCTCACCAACTGCTTATTAGGTCAAAACTGTCAACAACTTCTAAGGAGCCTCCCTGGCAACTGAAGATATTTATTTCATAACTGCTCCTAGTGCATCTGTCACATACAAAGTCTATCTTTTCTGTTAATCTGCCTGAAACCCACTACAGCTCGTGAGCTCATAGATTACACTATCTGCATATTAAGGAATTTCTGCCCACCCCTTTCTGACATGTTAACCCTTTATCATTTGCATTACTCTATATATACTATTGTATTTTCACAGTAAAGGCTTTACTTCACATAATTATCTCACATAACATCGAATCTATGATTTTGATATTACTTACTTTGAGAACAATACCTTAACGGTATGAGTGGCTGGTTATAGCTGGTTTGAACAGAAAGAGGTGAGAGAATTGGGCCGGGTATGGCCAGTTTAAATGCTAAAAGGTTAAACAAGGTGACTTTCCTGTCCTCTTTTCTGTTTATTAAGACTTTCATCTTAGCTAAGTATACTTTTAGGCCTTTCAACTCTAGGATCTTCTGCCATGCTGCAAATTTTGTCTCTAACTTTCCTATGGATTCAGCTATAAGGATTAGGTCATCCACATACAGAAGATCCCACTGGGTGCCAATTTTAAGCATATATATTTATATATATATATATGTGTGAGACATGGGCTTTGTGTGCAGAGGATCTACGCAGACTGGAGAGGAACGAAGCTTGCATGCTCCGTTGGATGCGAACAGCAAAGCATAAATGAACTAAGTGAGAAATTAGGAATAAGAGGGATCAGATGCTGTTTACTCGAGAGAAGACTACGTTGGTATGGTCACATGATACGCATGAAAGACCACAGTTGTATAAAAAAGTGCAGGGCAATCAAAATTGATGGAAGTTACGTAGTAGGTAGACCCAGAAAAACCTGGGACGATTTGATAAATTCCGACCTTACACACTTATACCTCTCCAAGACAATGTCACTGGACCGAGATCTTTGGCACTATGCAGTAATACAGAAGACCCGCCTTGCCTATGTACAAAGCGAAACCTACAGTCAGTAGGCACTTCCTAACCAAATATATACCCCATCCCACTACCCCTACCCACCTACTCCCACCAACACCACCCTTTCTCCGTAAAGTTATGTTGGTACCACAGCATCCAGTCCGAAACAAATGAGGTTGTGTAGGTGTCACGACAAAAAAAAACATACAGTCCATGCTGTAATGTGGCTGTGTAGGTAACATGGTAAAAACCTCCCAGTCCACACTGTAAATGTGGTTGGTGTTAGGAAGGGCATCCAGCCATAGAAAATCTGCCAGACAGTCCTATACGAGCGAGACATGGTCACCCGACCAATCTTGCCTCAAGTAGGACAATTCCCATCTAAACCCATGCTAGCGTGGAAGATAGATGTTAGATGATGATGATGATGTATATACAGAGTGATTGAAAAGTAACTCCCTATTAAATGTCGAAAGGTACCTCACCATGCTGCAAGATAACATCTGGACAGTTATCAGTACTTGGGAGAATATTGAAGATTTGATTTTGCTATTGTTGTTCGTGAATGGCTGAATGCCCACTTCCCTGGGAGATGGATGAGAGTCGTGGTCCACATGAGTGACCAGCCAGAAGCCCTGACTTAACTTTTTTTTTTGTCTACTCTACCAAACCAATGACTTTGGAAGAACTTGAAGGGTGAATACAAGAAGTTATGTCTTCCATCCCACAAGAGTTCCTGGTGAAATCAGTTGATGTGGTTGCCGGGTGGCTTAAGAAGCTGGTGGCAAATACTGGTGGCCATATTGAATTTCAAATAAAACTCCTGCTAGACATTTTCTTCTCATATTCATTTCTTGTAAAAATTTTAGTTAAGAAATAAATTAGAAGAATTTTGAAATAGGGAGTTACTCTTCAATCACCCTGTATATATATACCCATGCAAGCATGGAAAATAGATCTTAAATGATGATGATGGTGAGGGTATATGTATCAATCTGTGTGTGTCTTTAGAATTCTAAATGTGTGATAAACATATTTAAGAAAAAAAAATTTTTTTTTTAAATGACCATACCTTTGCTTTTGGCAGGACAAACAACATTTTCTCTGTCCTGTGTTCATAGTGATGAGGTGCTGACTCTATTAATTGGTTAACAACAAGCATGAAATCATCTTTCCATCCACCAAATGTGACAACGGATTTGAAATCAAAGTTGCTGATTGGTTGCTGAAAATGGAACAGGAATAGTTAGAAATGGATGTTCCTTTATATTACTGAACAACAGGACAAAAAACAGAATGTACTTTCACCCACAACAATTCAGTATCTTATTATTGACTGAATTTCATGGCCATCAAAGAGTATATATATATATATATAGAGAGAGAGAGAGAGTATTAAATAGATTGAAGGCCATATGCACTTGTATTTAGGTTTACTTTTATCTCCATGATACATATTTCACTGGGGTCTATGGCTAGATAGTTTTCATCCAACCAATTCCGATAGCCTAAGCTTGTCAGATGATATAAAAGACATTTTAAAACAATTTTGCACAACTTAAAAAACTTAATATTAAAAAAACTTCTTCAAAAATCTTTTTTTTCTTTTCATGATACAGGGACCAATATAATGTGTTGATGTTGTTTCTATGTCAGTTGGCCACTGTTTTATAAATATATATGTGTGTAAATATATATATGTGTATATATGTGTGTATATATATATATATATATATATATATATATATGAAGGCGTGTGGCTGAGTGGTTAGGGAATTGGATTCGCAATCGTAAGGTTGTGAGTTCGATTCCTGGACCAGGCGATGCGTTATGTCCTTGAGCAAGACACTTTATTTCACGTTGTTCCTTCTACCTGGAGTTGCGACCGATAGATAGTATTAGCAATTGGAAAGACCAACGGAAACATTGTTCCCTCGGTCCGATTTGACGAAAGTCGATCGTTCCTTTATATATATATATATATATATATATATATATGGAGGAGGTTATAGTTCACTTGAAGCATTGTGTAATGAGGTATAAACGTTTGTATATGTATAATAAAGCCAAAACAATGCAGGTATGGACATAGAATAAGGAATGTAAATGCAAAAGATATTGTTGACAATTAGTCTTTTACCTTAGATTTATTTAAATGTCCTTAATTTCGAGATAATATCTCTTCTTCGGAGGGAAGTAAAGCGGTTAAACCAGTGTTCTAAATAGCTTTACTTCCCTCCGAAGAAGAGATATTATCTCGAAAATTAAGGACATTTAAATAAATCTAAGGTAAAAGACTAATTGTCAAAAATACCTTTTGCATTTGCATTCCTTATTCTATGTCCATACCTGCATTGTTTTGGCTTTATTATACATATACAAACGTTTATATATATACATATATATAAACATTGAATGTGAAGCTTGAATTTTTGAAATTACTAAGCACTGAGGAAATAAATTTATAAAATGTAGGAAGTTCAGACACAGAATATAACTGCAATTACAGTCAGTTGCTATAAAAATTGGGTAAAAACAGTAAGATGTTGTCTGGGATCCTTTAGCTCAATGGTTAGAGCACCTAACTGGTATCTGGGAATTCAATTCTTCATAGCAGCCACTGGCAACATTATTCCATCTCAAGGTCTCTTTACCCAATTTTATAAGCTATTTTATGGCAACTTGCTTTAATTGCAGTTATTTTGTGTCTGACCTTCCTACATCTTCTTATAAAATGGTCAACCTTAGGTTTATAGTACAAGACACAAGGTACTGGTCAACATTAGGTTTATAGTACAAGACACAAAGTACTGGTCAACCTGAGGTTATAGTAGAAGACACAAGGTATTGGTCAACCGGGGGCTATAGTAGAATGGTCAACCTGAGGTTATAGTAGAATGGTCAACCTAAGGTTATAGTAGAATGGTCAAGCTGTGACTAGAGAAGACACTTATCCAAGGTGTCACACCATGGACTGAACCTGAAACCATGTGGTTATGAAATGAACTCCTCAAATATACTTTCTTTATATCTCTCTCATATATGAGTACTGATACACATACATTCTCTCTCACACACACACATTGAAATTTACACTGGCAGAGACACACACGTGCCACACACAAAGACTCTCTTTTGCTCACTCTCTCCCTCACACAGGTAGACACCCACACATGCATACATTCTTTCTCTCTCACACACACTCTTACACTCACATACACATGCACTCACACACAAAAATACACACCCACTCACAGAGACTGACACTCATCCTTACACACACACACACACACACACACACACACACTTTCATGCCCCCCCCCCACATACCCACTCACGTATAAACACACCCATGCAACAAACCTTTAATCATACACAGCTCCACCAACTACACATTACCCCCTCCCCCAGGGCCCTCTGTCCAACCCTAACCCAGATCATCCCACAATAAATACAAGTTGGTCATCATAGTAATGATACCATCTTGATGATACAGATTAATGGTAGTGATGGTGGTGGTGGTGGTGGTGGTGATAGTGGTGGTGGTGGTGGTAGTAGTGATGGTGTGGTGGTGGTGGTGGTGGTGGTGGTAGTGATGGTAGTAGTGATGGTGGTGGTGGTGGTGTGGAATTGGGGGTTAATGACATTAGAATCCCAAGGGGCCACATTGCCTGCAGTATAACCTCCTTGGCTATATACAGTCAGACATGGATTGTAAATGACTCACATGGGGCAGCAAGAAGAGGTGGAAGGGGAGAAGGGGAGAACGGTTGAGAGAGAGAGAGAGAGAGAGAGAGAGAGGCAGGGAAGACAGACATTCCAAAAGACATATTCCTCTCTGGGCATATTTACAATGAGAAGGAGGGGGGAGAGTATTAGGCAAGAGATAGATAGATAGATAAATAGAGAGAGAGAGAGACCCTCAATGACACCTTTTAGAGTACATCTACATCTAGAGTGGGAGAGAAGGAAGACCAGGATATGAGTAGGAAGAAGAAAAAGAGGAGAGAGGGGCAGGGGAGAGAGAGGGGGGGTAGAGAAGATGGGAGAACCTGCTAGTCTCTTACTATGGCAACCTGTTCAATTCATGCCATAGAAAACATGAATGACATGACAATGATGATGATGATTGTGCCAAATTAACAATCATTAGCAGATCCAAAGAATGCTTTTAAGTATTTGCTCTGGTTCTAAATACTCTGAGTTTAAATCCTGCTGAAGTCAATTTTGCCTTTCATTCTTTTGAAGTTAATATATATATTACCAGTGAAGTCTTCATCATCATCATTTTACATTTGTTTTTCAATGCCTGCATGGGTTTGATGGGTTCTCTCCAGCACAACCTGCTACCACTTGTTTCATTCTTCCATCAACTCCTCAACTTTTTTGCCAGGTTCACCATTTTGAGATCCTCTCTAGCCCCCTCTAACCATGTTTTTCTAGGTCTTCCACTGCAGCAGCTTTCTTCCTCCAGCATCTTCTAGCATTTCATCACCCACAGAACAACATCTACACATGTCACATGTCCATACCTTGCACACTGCATCTATGCATTGTCGTTCATTAACATTACACACCTAACAGAGGAGCATTCTTGCTTTAATTCTATCTTGCTTCAACATATCCTCTGCCATCAACATCACACTCTCATGTGAGAAAACCCTTTTGTTATCAACAGAGGTAATAGCTCCCTGATCTTCTTCCAACATGTTTTGATTCTAGCTACAACTCCTTGTTTAAAACCATCCTTCAGGGCACAGTTGAGGGAGGGAGAAGAAGAGGTAGATAAAGAAAATCCTGGTCCAACAACATCAAAGACTGGACTGGTCACAACACTAACACCCTTCAATGCCTGATGGAGAATAGAGATCTGTGGGAATGGCTAACTACAAAAGCATCAAGAGTGGCATCCCAGCAACTGGTTGCACTAATGGCACATCTAAAGTAACATCCCTATGACTGGCTGCACTAATGGCACATCTAAAATAACATCCCTATGACTGGCTGTACCAGTGGCACATTTAAAGTGGGATCCCAAAGACTGGCTGCACAAGTGGAACCGCTATGACTGGCTGCACCAGTGGCACATCTAGAGTGGGACCCCAACGACTGGCTGCACCAGTGGACATCTAGAGTGGCACCCCAACGACTGGCTACACCAGTGGAACCCCTATGACTGGCTGCACCAGTGGCACATCTAGAGTGACACCCCTATGACTGGCTGCACCAGTGGCACATCTAGAGTGACACCCCTATGACTGGCTGCACCAGTGGAACATCTAGAGTGGCACCCCAACGACTGGCTGCACCAGTGGCACATCTAGAGTGACACCCCTATGACTGGCTGCACCAGTGGAACATCTAGAGTGGCACCCCAACGACTGGCTGCACCAGTGGCACATCTAGAGTGACACCCCTATGACTGGCTGCACCAGTGGCACATCTAGAGTGGCACCCCAACGACTGACTGCACCAGTGGCACATCTAGAGTGACACCCCTATGACTGGCTGCACCAGTGGCACATCTAGAGTGACACCCCTATGACTGGCTGCACCAGTGGCACATCTAGAGTGACACCCCTATGACTGGCTGCACCAGTGGCACATCTAGAGTGACACCCCTATGACTGGCTGCACCAGTGGCACATCTAGAGTGACACCCCTATGACTGGCTGCACCAGTGGCACATCTAGAGTGACACCCCTATGACTGGCTGCACCAGTGGCACATCTAGAGTGACACCCCTATGACTGGCTGCACCAGTGGCACATCTAGAGTGACACCCCTATGACTGACTGCACCAGTGGACATCTAGAGTGGCACCCCAACAACTGGCTGGGAACATGACATTACACTTAACCTCACTGACATTGAGAAGAATGAGGTCCAGGAATATTATTAAGAGAGGTTGATGAATGTAGGTAATGAGTGGAGGGAAGAGGGACTACTCCCACTAGACTCAACACACAACAGAGGAGTTGGCTATTGAAGTTGACAGCTAGAGATTTAAAGAAGCAATTAGGGAGGGGTGGGGCTGAAACATGGTAAAGCTGTTGGACCATCAAAGATAGTCACTGAGATGTCGAAATATTCTGGAGAATTAGTTACTTTTATCTTATTTTTATTCTTGTCCCTGTTATTATTGATGGGGGGGGGGGTTATTATGACATTGTTATACTTCCGAAAGAGTGCAGCCATTGTTTGTCTGCTTCCTCCAGGTACTGCAGTCCTCAGTTAAGTCATGTCATGTTGCGAGGTTGAAGCCAAAAGTGTTCAGATCTTCTTTAATGCAGTCATTCCAGCACTTCCATGGGTGGCCTCTGCTTATCTTGCCACTTGTTAGTTCACCAATCAGGAGTTGCTTTGGAATCTTCCATTTGGTATACATAGCCGAGCCATCTAAGATGGCTGATCAGGATCATTGTTTCAACCTTAGTTCTCCTTGTACAGCATACAACCTCTCTATTTGTCCTCATATGCCACCATCTTATTTTATGTATCTGGCACAAAAAGCGTTAATGGAAGGCTTCTAATTTACAGTTACTCGTATATTAAATGGCACTCCGTCGGTTACAAGTTTTCCAGTTGATCCAATCAATGGAACAGCCTGCTTGTGAAATTAAAATACAAGTGGCTGAGTATTCCTCAGACACATGCCCTTAATGTAATTCTTAGGGAGATTCAGCATGACACAGAATGTGACAAGGCTGGCCCTTTGAATTACACGTACAACTCATTTTTGCCAGCTCTATAGACTGCAGCAATGTGAAACAAGGTGACCTGCTCAATGACACATGTTGCTGGGAATCAAACTCAAGACTATATGATTGTGAGCCAAATACCCTCACCACAAAGCCACGTGCCTTCACTTAGTTACTACCTACTGACTAGTACAGTAGTGTAACAGTTGGTGAACCGTTAGAAAGGAAAAGGTGGTGCTCTAGAAAGGAGTACTCAATACCAAAATAGAGTTTTAATATATATTTCATTAAAGTTGAACAGTGAGTCTTGTTACTCAGGTGTTTCACCTGTTTATCAGAGGGTCTGTCATATGACCCTGTGATAAATAGGTGACACTCCAGAGAAACAAGACTCACTGTTCAGCCTTAATAAAATGAATATATATATATATATATATATATATTAATTAAAAATATTAATAAATATAGACATTCATGTGATCAAATATATTTTATTATATATATTTCTGAGGTACTGTGCTGTTTCCTCAGTACCTCCTCATCAGATAAAATAAATTGATGTCTGACATACCTCAACTGTGCTGATGGTTCAATTCAAGTCTTGGCAGTGAAGGAGCATATATATATATATATGTATGCCTTCAGCCTTGATGTTGTCGCTCTCTACACCTCAGTCCCGGCACTCCCGGCCGTCAATATACTGATGGAACGCGTCCAATCCACCGACTTCCACTGCTTCGGGCTCACCACCACTGACATCCACCAACTCCTATCCATCGTCGTCGACAACACCTACTTTGGATTCCTTGACCAAACATACCAACAAACCTCGGGATTGCCCATAGGATCAAGCCTATCAGGTGTGCTAGCGATCTCTTACATTGTCCATGTAAGAGATCGCTAGGCACTCAACGCCTGCCACCCCAACGCCGTAGCCTTTTTCTCAAGGTACGTGGACGATATCCTCATCCTCACATCTTCCCAAGACACGGTGAACAGAATCTATGAGACGTTCAACAACACGGACGAGAACATTGACTTCAGTGTTGAACACCCCAACGAAGACGGGTCACTTGCCCTCCTCGACTTCCGAATCAACATCACAGAACAGGGAAGGATCCACTGCAATTTCTACCGAAAGGCAGCCTGCAGGGACCTGTTCGTTCACTACAAGTCCGCCCTCCCTAACAGTGCCAAAAGAGGATACATCACGAACGAGATCGCGCAAATCAAAAACATGCAGCGATCCCGCGAGTGGTGTCACTCATACCAAGCGATTCCTCGAGGTGCTGGAGACGAACGGGTACCCTACCTCGATCACAGACAGAATAGGAGACACCAGACACAAGAGACAGAGAGGCACCCAAGGCAAGTGCTTCCTTAAAATTCCACATCTGGGCGAGAATACCACCAACGCTATCCACAAGGCTATACAGAGGGAGGGCCTCGACATCCACCTGGCCCACTCGGGCCCCTCCCTGCGAAGATGCCTCTCCAAGAAACCCGGGAAATCTACCGACGCATGCTCCCTCAGAGACTGCCCGATACGCCGAGATGGCTGGTTTAAGTTAACAAACGATGTAGCAACATACAACACACGCACACACAAACGAGACAACTACACACACACACACACACAGTAGCATTCCACCATACGAACATACTACACTGCCAATACAGAGGAACAAGGCAACTACACATGCACACACACACACTCAAGCGAGACAACACACACACACACAGTAACATTTAACAATCAGGCAGAGAATGGACTGACAGCTAGCGCCACCCCACTCCCTCATTCGGCCGCTGACATCTGCCCGACCGACCCCATTTCACGTGCACGCGCGCTCTGCTGAATACCTCAGATATTCAAAACAACAAACAGCGGAGGACGCGTTTTGCACCTGTCCAACAGACAACCTTTACCCCGGAAAAAAAAACCCAGTTGATGGATGTGAATCCGAAATATATAGGGACTATTAAATCTCTCCCAAGGTAACTCTTTCTTGTGTTGTTATTTTTATTTTATCCTTTATACTCTTCCCTTCTTTCTTCTACACATTTACACACCACGCATCTCAACGTACACCCACTTACATCTCTCTCTCTCCACCACCGGATCTTGTTACCCGGAGATTTACCCTTTTGCATTGTCGAGGCTTCCAAACGACTTAAAGATATTTATATATGTATATATATATATGCTCCTACTCATCATCATCATTATTGGTTTACATCTGCTTTACCATGATATCCTTCTATAAAAGGGTGTGCATGCACACGCACACACATACACACACACACACACATATATATATATAGTGGCAGAACACTGGTGGATTACATCCGCAGTAGTAGAGCCCTCAGTCCATGGGACGAGTATGGTTGATGTACTTCAAACCGAGCTGATGATCTGTTATGGTGGAACAAATTGTCTTCAGAAATGGTTTTCTAACTGTTGTGGAACTACTTATCATCATCATCATCATCGTTTAACGTCCATCTTCCACGCTTGCATGGGTTTGGACGGGAGTTTTCCCACTTGAGGCAAGATTGGTTGTCTCGCTCGTATAGGACTGTCTGGCGGGTTTTCTACGGCTGGATGCCTTTCCTAACACCAACCACGTTTACAGTGTGGACTGGGAGGTTTTTACCGTGTTACCTACACGGCCACATTACAGCGTGGACTGTGTGTTTTTTTTTGTCGTGACACCTACATATATATATATATATGTAGAGACACCGTTTTAATGTACATTGGAATAATAAATTTAGTTATAGAAATCAGCTAGTTACCTCCCCTCACGCATTAACTCCCCTTAATCACACACACACTTCCGGAAAATAAAACGATGTTAATTCTCGCAACAAAAACAACCTGCTCTATAAAATTGGATTAAAGAACAACAAGCTGTAATAATCTAGCCTAATTCATCAAGCATCCAATACTGAATCATCGTTGATTATGTGAAGGACATATAATCTATATATTACGTTTCCTGGATTGTGAAAATGGTGGTGTATACGAAAACTATAACATTATTTTGCTTCTCATTTTAAATATTTCTCTGCACACAAGCTTCTTTATCATACATAAAAAATACTTTAACAATACAACCCCCATAATACTCTTGATTGCCCGCTTAAAGTGCTTGTATTACATATAACACCTTGCCGCACTATAATCTTATATAAATAAGACACACGTGCATGCCCCACGTGTAACTATTGCATACACTAACTACTTCAAACTATCCTCTTGCATTATCCTCGTAAACTGCCGATGTTGTATTTTAACTTTAATTTTCTTTTAATATGATTTTAATTTTTGAATGTAAAGTGCCATGCTATAATATTATAATGGATGTCACCCCACTGTGCATCGATATATACATATGTTTCTGTATGTCTCTTGTGTTGAAAAGGAGGTCATGTATGTAAACAATCATTGAAAAATTGCTCCGAAGACTCCAAACCTCGGTTTGGACGAAACAATTGTAAGCTAATAAATGGTTTGAACAGAACTTTGATTCATGTAATTTCTATATATATATATATATATATATATATATATATATATATATATATATATATATCATGATGATTATGATTATATATAAGGTATCTTTACCAAAACACTGCCACTGTACTTATTTAATAACTATTATGTGTGCACTCTGAACCTTGGGATGCAGTTTCACAACCGCAAGCTTATTGTCTCATTGAGTGAGTGGATCATGGCCGGAGGTCGTTGAAATAACTTCAGTG
>OZ024743.1:331009845-331024845 GCA_964016885.1 Eledone cirrhosa
TATCACAACAGCAGCAGCTATAATGAAATATAATAACAACAGCAGCTATAATGAAATATAATAACAACAGCAGCTATAATGAAATATAATAACAACAGCAGCTATAATGAAATATAACAACAGCAGCAGCTATAATGAAATATAACAACAGCAGCAGCTATAATGAAATATCACAACAGCAGCAGCTATAATGAAATATCACAACAGCAGCAGCTATAATGAAATATCACAACAGCAGCAGCTATAATGAAATATAAAAACAGCAGCAGCTATAATGAAATATAACAACAGCAGCAGCTATAATGAAATATCACAACAGCAGCAGCTATAATGAAATATAACAACAGCAGCAGCTCTAATGAAATATCACAACAGCAGCAGCAGCTATAATGAAATATAACAACAGCAGCAGCTATAATGAAATATAACAACAGCAGCAGCTATAATGAAATATAATAACAACAGCAGCTATAATGAAATATCACAACAGCAGCAGCTATAATGAAATATCACAACAGCAGCAGCTATAATGAAATATCACAACAGCAGCAGCAGCTATAATGAAATATAACAACAGCAGCAGCTATAATGAAATATAACAACAGCAGCAGCTATAATGAAATATCACAACAACAGCAGCTATAATGAAATATAACAACAGCAGCAGCTATAATGAAATATCACAACAGCAGCAACTATAATGAAATATCACAACAGCAGCAGCTATAATGAAATATCACAACAGCAGCAGCTATAATGAAATATAACAACAGCAGCAGCTATAATGAAATATAACAACAACAGCAGCTATAATGAAATATAACAACAGCAGCAGCTATAATGAAATATCACAACAGCAGCAGCTATAATGAAATATCACAACAGCAGCAGCTATAATGAAATATAACAACAACAGCAGCTATAATGAAATATAACACAGCAGCAGCTATAATGAAATATAACAACAGCAGCAGCTATAATGAAATATCACACAACAGCAGCTATAATGAAATATAACAACAGCAGCAGCTATAATGAAATATCACAACAGCAGCAGCTATAATGAAATATAACAATAGCAGCATCTATAATGAAATATCACAACAGCAGCAGCTATAATGAAATATCACAACAACAGCAGCTATAATGAAATATAACAACAGCAGCAGCTATAATGAAATATAACAACAGCAGCAGCTATAATGAAATATCACAACAGCAGCAGCTATAATGAAATATAACAACAGCAGCAGCTATAATGAAATATAACAACAGCAGCAGCTATAATGAAATATCACAACAGCAGCAGCTATAATGAAATATAACAACAGCAGCAGCTATAATGAAATATCACAACAACAGCAGCTATAATGAAATATAACACAGCAGCAGCTATAATGAAATATCACAACAGCAGCAGCTATAATGAAATATAACAACAGCAGCAGCTATAATGAAATATAACAACAGCAGCAGCTATAATGAAATATCACAACAACAGCAGCTATAATGAAATATAACAACAGCAGCAGCTATAATGAAATATAACAACAGCAGCAGCTATAATGAAATATAACACAGCAGCAGCTATAATGAAATATAACAACAGCAGCAGCTATAATGAAATATCACAACAAAAGCAGCTATAATGAAATATAACAACAGCAGCAGCTATAATGAAATATCACAACAACAGCAGCTATAATGAAATATAACAACAGCAGCAGCTATAATGAAATATCACAACAACAGCAGCTATAATGAAATATAATAACAGCAGCAGCTATAATGAAATATAACAACAACAGCAGCTATAATGAAATATCACAACAGCAGCAGCTCTAATGAAATATCACAACAGCAGCAGCTATAATGAAATATCACAACAGCAGCAGCTATAATGAAATATCACAACAGCAGCAGCTATAATGAAATATCACAACAGCAGCAGCTATAATGAAATATAACAACAGCAGCAGCTATAATGAAATATCACAACAGCAGCAGCTATAATGAAATATCACAACAACAGCAGCTATAATGAAATATAACACAGCAGCAGCTATAATGAAATATAACAACAGCAGCAGCTATAATGAAATATCACAACAGCAGCAGCTCTAATGAAATATAACACAGCAGCAGCTATAATGAAATATCACAACAACAGCAGCTATAATGAAATATAACAACAGCAGCAGCTATAATGAAATATAACAACAGCAGCAGCTATAATGAAATATCACAACAACAGCAGCTATAATGAAATATAACAACAGCAGCAGCTATAATGAAATATCACAACAGCAGCAGCTATAATGAAATATCACAACAGCAGCAGCTATAATGAAATATCACAACAGCAGCAGCTATAATGAAATATAACAACAGCAGCAGCTATAATGAAATATCACAACAACAGCAGCTATAATGAAATATAACAACAGCAGCAGCTATAATGAAATATCACAACAGCAGCAGCTATAATGAAATATCACAACAGCAGCAGCTATAATGAAATATAACAACAACAGCAGCTATAATGAAATATAACAACAGCAGCAGCTATAATGAAATATAACAACAGCAGCAGCTATAATGAAATATCACAACAACAGCAGCTATAATGAAATATAACAACAGCAGCAGCTATAATGAAATATCACAACAGCAGCAGCTATAATGAAATATAACAACAGCAGCAGCTATAATGAAATATCACAACAGCAGCAGCTATAATGAAATATCACAACAACAGCAGCTATAATGAAATATAACAACAGCAGCAGCTATAATGAAATATCACAACAGCAGCAGCTATAATGAAATATCACAACAGCAGCAGCTATAATGAAATATCACAACAGCAGCAGCTATAATGAAATATAACAACAGCAGCAGCTATAATGAAATATAACAACAGCAGCAGCTATAATGAAATATCACAACAACAGCAGCTATAATGAAATATAACACAGCAGCAGCTATAATGAAATATCACAACAGCAGCAGCTATAATGAAATATCACAACAGCAGCAGCTATAATGAAATATAACAACAGCAGCAGCTATAATGAAATATCACAACAGCAGCAGCTATAATGAAATATAACAACAGCAGCAGCTATAATGAAATATAACAACAGCAGCAGCTATAATGAAATATCACAACAGCAGCAGCTATAATGAACTATAACAACAGCAGCAGCTATAATGAAATATAACAACAGCAGCAGCTATAATGAAATATAACAACAGCAGCAGCTATAATGAAATATCACACAGCAGCAGCTATAATGAAATATCACAGCAGCAGCTATAATGAAATATAACAACAGCAGCAGCTATAATGAAATATAACAACAGCAGCAGCTATAATGAAATATAACAACAGCAGCAGCTATAATGAAATATAACAACAGCAGCAGCTATAATGAAATATAACACAGCAGCAGCTATAATGAAATATAACAACAGCAGCAGCTATAATGAAATATAACAACAGCAGCAGCTATAATGAAATATCACAACAACAGCAGCAGCTATAGTGAAATATCACAACAAAAACAACAACAAGGGTGGATAACAACAACAATAATATTGTTAGACAACAACAAAAACAATGATAGGGGACAACAATAAGAGCAATACCAGCAACAACAATGGTGTACAAAAACCTCAACAACAACAATAAGAGCAACAAAAACAACTGTAACATCAACACTAGCAACAATGATGTATGAAAACCTCAACAACAACAATAACAACAGCAGCAACAACAGTAACAAGTACATTGTAGTTATAAAGATTTGATATATTCTAAAAGATGGTGAGGACCAAGGGACCCTAAGCTTAATGGTTAACACACTCAACCAGCATCCAAGAGATGCAGGGTTCGATTTCTTACAGACACCCACTGTCCATTTTATGTCTCTAGTGATATTTTAACTGATTTTGTCAACTGTTATTTTTGGAAAACAACTATTATAATCACCAGCAGAAGGGTGGTTTTCTGCTGGCATATGTAGTGTGCATATTGATATTATACGAAAGTATATATGCATATATATATAAGTATGTATACGTACATACTTATATGTATACAGACGTACAGTAGTATGTATATATATACATACATGCACACATATATATATGTACGTATTGGTTTACCGAACATTTATTATAATGTTCGGTTTGTTTGTAAACAAACAGCCAGAATTACGCCGTACAGTGTTTGGCAACCATCGTTGGCCTTTTGTTCAACACTGACAAAGGAACAATGAAGTAGTTTCAAGCTTATTTGCTATCGTCAGCATCGTATACCTTCCTGACAGATGATTGAACGTTTGAAAGTATATACTTTCCTTATGCATATTAACGGCTGAGCAAACCATACGTACATATACGTAAACCCATATGTACATATATATATGTGTGCATGTATGTATAAAAAAGTGCAGGGCAATAAAGATAGACGGTAGCTACGGAGTAGGCAGACCCAGAAAAACCTGGGACGACCTGATAAATTCCGACCTCACACACTTACACCTCTCCAAGACAATGTCACTGGACCGAGATCTCTGGTGGTACTCAGTAATAGAGAAGACCCGCCTTACCTAAATACAAAGTAAAACCTACTACAGTCAGTAGGCACCTCTAACAAAATACACCCCCCGTCCCACCACCCCCACCCCATCCACGCCGCCCCTTTCAATGTAAAGTTATGTTGGTGCCACAACATCCAGGCCGAAACAAATGAGGTCGTGTAGGTGTCACGACAAAAAAACACACAGTCCACGCTGTAATGTGGCCGTGTAGGCAACACGGTAAAAACCTCCCAGACCCACACTGTAAATGTGGTTGGTGTTAGGAAGGGCATCCAACTGTAGAAAACCTGCCAGACAGTCCTATGCGAGCAAGACAATCACTCTTGCCTCAAGTGGGAAAACTCCCGTCCAAACCCATGCAAGCGTGGAAGATGGACGTTAAACGATGATGATGATGATGATGATGATGATGATACATACTAGTGTACGTCTGTATACATATATGTATGTACGTATACATACTTATATTTAAGTATCAGCCGTACTAAGAGTGAGAAATTTCATTTCATTTCATTTTTTTCCATTTATATGCATATAGGTATATGTAAATTGAAAAGTAAACGGACAATATCTTCTTCTTCACCCACTTATTTCTGAGAGGGTCGTGGGGGAAAATGTGGGGGCAAACTCCTTCCAGTGGGTCTGTCAGAAGCAAACATCTCTAACTGATCCAGCTGGATCCCAAAGCATGATCAGCCAAGCTCATGGATGTTATCCAACTATCTTGCCCAGGGTCTACCTCTGGGTCTTTTGCCGGTTGGTTTTGCCTGTACCATCTGTCCAGTGATTCTTTACTGAGACATTCTAACCACATGGCCATAATATCAGAGCTGTGGTCTCTCAATCCGGAGGAGTAGCGGCTATACCTGGAGTGACTCTCTGACCTATGTCTTTTATCAAGTAACGTTACTCCAAAGACTCTTCGGAGGAACCCCATTTCTGCCGCTTGTATTTGCAATTGTATTCTTTCGGTCATTACCTCGGTAAGGGTTGGCAAGAATACCAGGAAGACTTTCCCCTCCCCCAAATTACTGGCCTTGTGTCTATACTAGAAATCATTATTATTATTCAGACAACCTCCTTCGCAACATTGAGTTACATCCCTTTACATTCAGAGTTCAAATCATGTCGAGGTTAGCTTTTCCTTTTAATATTACAGGGTTGATAAAACAAAGTACCAGTCACGCACTGGGGGCGATTTAATAGACTTTCCCCTCCCCCAAAATTGCTGGCCTTGAGCCGAAATCAGACATCAGTGTATTGGCAGTATCGGTAGAGGGTCGGACACCATGCTTTGCAGCATAGAGTTACGGCTCTTTAGGATCTGAGTTCAAATCTCGCCGAGGTTAACTTTGCCTTTGATCCTTACAAGGTCGATAAAATAAAGCATCAGTAATACACTGGAATAATTGCTGGCCTTGTGCCAAAAGTAGAAACAATTATTATTATATATATATACATATAAACTTCATTATCTCATACATGATACTTGTATGTATGTGTTTGTATATAAACACAAGTAAGATGTCTATTAAGTCATGATGACGATGATATATATATATATATATATATATATATATATATATATATATATATATATACACACATATATACGTATATATATATATACATATATAGATATATATTGATCAATTATTGAAATTGTTCTTAGAGTGTTTTACAGATGTGTTTTGATTTCTTTATATTATATTTTGTTTATTTACATAATTGTTTATTTGTTGACATTTTCAGTATCAGTTGAGTTAATTGTCATCATTAACCTGACATAAAAGTCAATTATATATCTTAATATTGCTTAATTAATTCATATTGCACTAGTCAGCTCAGCACTATTTATGGTGGTGAATTGACATATAAGCTATGACTTTTAATAAACATACCACAGGTGTGGCTGTGTGGTTAACAGGTTTGTTCCACAACCATGTGCATTCAGGTACACTCCCACTGGGTAACACATTGGGCAAGTGTTTTCTACTATAGCCTTTGGTTGTGACTGGAATTACATAGGTACACATTTTGTGGTAGCCCATGGTATATATATATACTAACACAAACACACATGGATATATCATCATCATCATCATCATCATCATTTAACGTCCATCTTCCACGCTTGCATGGGTTTGGACGGGAGTTTTCCCACTTGAGGCAAGAGTGGTTGTCTCGCTCGCATAGGACTGTCTGGCGGGTTTTCTACGGCTGGATGCCCTTCCTAACACCAACCACGTTTACAGTGTGGACTGGGAGGGTTTTACCGTGTTACCTACACGGCCACATTACAGCGTGGACTGTGTGGTTTTTTTTGTCGTGACACCTACACGACCTCATTTGTTTCAGACTGGATGTTGTGGTACCAACATAACTTTACATTGAAAGGGGTGGTGTGGATGGGGTGGGGGTAGTGGGATGGGGATGTATTTTGTTAGAGGTGCCTACTGACTGTAGTAGGTTTCACTTTGTACTTAGGTAAGGCGGGTCTTCTGTATTACTGTGTAGCGCCAAAGATCTCGGTCCAGTGACATTTTCTTGGAGAGGTGTAAGTGTGTGAGGTCGGAATTTATCAAGTCATCCCAGGTTTTTCTGGGTCTGCCTACTCTGTGGCTACCGTCTATTTTTATTGCCCTGCACTTTTTTATACAGCTGTCGTCTTTCATGCGCATCACGTGACCGTACCAACGTAGTCTTCTCTCGAGTAAACAACATCTGATCCCTCTTATTTCTAATTTTTCCCTTAGTTCGTTTATGCTTTGCCGTTCATGTATATTACTATTACACATCCAGCGGAGCATGCAAGCTTCGTTCCTCTCCAGTCTGCGTATATCCTCTGCACACAATGCCCAGGTCTCACTGCCATGTAACATTGCTGTTCGTATGCAGGCATCATATAGCTTGCCTTTCATTTTTAGAGAGAACCCTTTAGCGGCCAATAGTGGTATAAGCTCTCTGAACTTTTTCCATATATATATATATATATAGAAGGAACAAGGGGCTGTGTGGTTACTTGATAAAGTGTATTTAGAAATAAAAGGAAAGCACAAACAAGGGACAGGTCCCCCTCTTCAGTTGTCTGCTGGAGGTTTCTGACATTTCAATGCATTAAAGACAAATATATATATATATATATATATAATTGGCTGGAGAAAGAGAGACAGGTAAACAAACATGACTGGTGAGGCAACGTAAAGAGAGGAAAAAATGAGACAATCAAGTCAATGATTTATTTGAACATAAGAACTTGCGAATATTGACGAGAAGACCAAGACACATCTTAACTGTGCGATCCCTTACTGCTATCCTCTTTCTCTCTCCTTCTTCCTCACACTTTCACTCACTCACTCTCTGCTACTCACCCTCTCTCTCACTTCCTCCATCATCCCACACCGTACAAAATTCTTTCCTCACTCACTTTCGCACAGTTAAGATGTGTCTTTGTCTTATCGTCAATATTCGCAAGTTCTTATGTTCAAATAAATCACTGACTTGATTTTCTCATTTTTTCCTCTCTTTACGTTGCCTCACCATTCCTGTTTATTTACCTGTCTCTCTTTCTCCACCCAATTCTTTTTATCTCAATAACTTATTTTAGTTATTGTATCGCGCTAGCTTGCGGTATCTGGTCTTTAATACAAAGAAATCCCTATGATGGCTAGTACACAACTGATGATGGATAGTCCTGGCTACTATTTCTAATTCTTCATTTTATTTATATATCACATTTGCAACAACACAGCATGTCATTTTTCATTCCTATATATATATATATATATATATATATATATATATATATATACCGTTGCCACCCTGCCCATCTCCTCAATCTTTCTATTTCTTCTTTAATCTTCTGATGAAGGACTACCGTCCAAAACATTAAGAGTCTTTGCTATGAATTTTGAAGCTTGTAACCAATGTCACACACCTAACCTCAGTAAAAGCAAGGGGAGGTAATCGATAATATTTTTTTTTTTTCTCTCTTCTGTGTTTTTCAAGACTAAATATCTCTCCACTTCTGCTGGGGTTAAAATAAGCTAGAGTCATATAGACTTTTGCTGTGTTTATGAGCTACTGCTCTGTATGTAAATGACAGATACATGCCTCTGCACACACACACACACACATATTGAGGTAAAAAATAGCCACACAGATAGATACATAACCACACAGATGTACATGTACACACACAGACACACATTTTAAAGTAAATAGAACTGACAGCCATAAATCTAGACACATATACAAACAACGACACACACACATAACCAAACAACTACACACATTGACCACATACAAATAACCAGACACACACACACATATAACCACATACACACACATATATATCCAAACAACCGTAGACACATTCACATACATGTACAAACAACTACATACACACCTATACATAAACAACCACACACACACACACCTATACATAAACAAACACGCAGACCTATACGTATAGAAACAACGACACACATATATAGAAATAACCAGACACACATATATAGAAATAACCAGACACACATACAAATAGAAACAACCACACACACACATATACAGACAACCACACACACACACATACAAACAACTACACACACACACACATGCAAACAACCACATGCACACACACTCACATACAGACAACCACACACATACACAAACAACCACACACACACATACAGACAACCACACACACACACACATACAAACAACCACACACACACATACAGACGACGACACCCACAGACAACCACACACATACAAACAACCACACACACACATACAGACAACCACACCCACACAAACAACCACACAGTTTTGAAAGTACTTACACCATAGTTAATGAGACAATTAACGATGAAATAAACATAATTAATTTAAAAATCTGTTTTCAATGACAACTTGCTCACTTAGACATGATTTGCATATAAAATAGATTTTTAACGAAACCACAAGAAGCAACGTCTTAACCCTTTTATCTTATTTCTAATGAATTGGTCAGAATTTAGGAAAATAACTAAGCTCGGGTCTCAAATAATGAGTGGAGGGGGGGGGAGCAAGACACGGTCACCTGACCAATCTTGCCTAAAATGGGACAATTCCTGTCTATCCCCCCCCATGCTAGCGTGGAAGATAGACGTTAAATGACGATGATGAAGACTAGAAAGTGAGAAAGAAATATAGACGAAGAATCACACCCAGTACATTACTGGTACTTTTTTTTATTGACCTTGTAAGGATGAAAGACAAAGTTGATCTCAGTGGAAATTGAAATCAGAAACCAGAAAGCAAGAACGAATATCACAGAACATTCTATCTGACATTCTAACGACTCTGCCAATTCAGTGCTTTACATACATGGTGCTATGACAAGAAGCACTCAGCCCGCTCTGTAAAGTGGTTGTGTACATCTCACGACAAAAAGCACCCAGTCTGCTCTGTAAAGTGGTTATATAGGTGCTATGACAAGAAGCACCCAGTCCACACTGTAAAGTGGTTGTGTACATCTCACGACAAAAAGCACCCAGTCCGCTCTGTAAAGTGGTTATATAGGTGTCATGACAAAAAGCACCCAGTCTACACTGTAAAGTAAGTGAGGGTTCACGTGTCACAACAAAAAGTACTCAGTCCACACTGTGTGGTTGGCATTAGGAAGGGTATCCAGCTATAGAAACCAAGCCAGAAACAGTTCTGTATGAGCAAGACAGTCATCAATCTGGCTTTTGCCGCTGCCACCACCATCATCATTTTAAGTCTACTTTCTATAATGGCATTGGTTGCAGGTGTTTACACACATGGAGTTAGACAGGTAAGAGAAGCTCATCTCATTCCAAGTTAGGCATGGCTTTTATGGCTGGATGCCCTTCCTAATGCCAACCACATTACAGAGTGTACTGGGTGGTTTTTATAATGGCACTAGCATTAAAGGATTCATTACCTTCTCAGTAAGATTAAAGAGGTCCTCTCAACCCAACATGGTCTCTGTTTGGTTACTACCACTTTACAAGGTATATTTGGGATAATTCTACCATGGCATCAGCACTAGAGAGTTTGTCATGTCCTAAACAAAACTAAAGGGTTTTCTCCACACTAAAGGATTTTGGTTTTGTTACTACTACTTTACAGAATGTACTGGGTGTATTTTATCAAGGCACCAGCACTACCACTTTACAGAGTGGACTGGGTGTATTTTATTGTGCCACCAACACTAGTAAATTTACCTTAGGACTAACAAGACTAAAGGGTACTGGCTACCCTAAGTAATGTCTCTTCAATTAAGGTAAATTATAAGAAATATATTTTAATACCAAATTACTGCAAAGAACACATTAAACATCATCACGTTTTCTTCTTCATCACCACCACCACACCTACTACAGCTACTACCACCACCACAGCTGTTGCTACTACTACCACCACCACTACACCTACTACAGCTACTACCACCACCAGTGCTGCTACTACTACTACCACCACCACCACCACCACCACACCTACTACAGCTACTACCACCACCACCACACCTACTACAGCTACTACCACCACCACTGCTGCTACTACTACTACCACCACCACACCTACTACTGCTACTACTACTACTACCACCACCACCACCACACCTACTACTCCTACCACCACTGCCGCTGCTGCTACAACTACTACTACTACTACTACTACTACTACTACCACAACAACAACAACTACTTCTACCAGTAGTAGTGGGTTATAGTGGTGGTGGTAGCAGTGGAGGGAATAGTAGTAGTAGTAAGTTTTGTGTGGTAGGTGATATGAGAGCAGTACTCTAATGTGAGTCACACCTTTTCGTTTTTTTAAGTGCTTAGTCAGTACACACACACACACACATTTAGTCAGTACATATGACCCCTATTCAGGGTCCATGTGACTGGAAGGATAAAGGGGAGGGAGTTATCTGTAACACTTAACGTCCTGTACCACATGAAACCGCATTAGCAAGACATTCTTGAAAGTAGAAAACAGCACTGTGACCACATCACATTAGATATTAAAGTCTTTACTTTAAACCAGCAAATTTCCACAACAATCTGTCCAAAAATAAAAAATATTATAAACATTTGAATTAACAAACCACATTAAGTAAACCCCTATACTTAGCTTTTGTTGACTTGGAGAAAGCCTTTGACAGAGTCCCTCGCTCCATTATCTGGTGGGCTCTTAGAAAACTAGGTGTTGATGAATGGCTTGTGAGAGCTATACAAGCCATGTATTAAAAAAACAGTCAGCAATGTTAGAATTAAAAATAAATATAGTGAAGAATTTAGCGTAAAAGTTGGTGTTCATCAGGGCTCTGTCCTTAGCCCCCTCCTATTTATTATTGCCCTTCAGGCTATAACAGAGGAATTCAAGACCGGCTGCCCATGGGAACTTCTATATGCAGATAATCTAACGCTCATAGCTGAATCGATAGCTGAACCAGAGAAGAAATTCCAAACATGGAAGCATGGTTTAGAATCAAAAGGCCTTAAAGTTAACATGTCTAAGACTAAAGTTCTAGTATCTAGGAAGGAAAATAGGGCACTGGTCCCCTCTGTGAAATGGCCATGCTCAGTGCGTAGGAAAGGAGTAGGCAGAAACTCCATTTTATGTCCCAAATGCAAAGTATGGGTACATAAAAGATGTGGGATCACAGGTAAGCTAAGAACATAAATTTTAAATGTGGTCAGTGCTCAGGTGCAATAAGTAGCAGCAAGTGCCCACAGGATACTAGCTCCTTCCATTGCCCAGATGGTTCTATAGAAATAGTGGACACCTTCCGTTATCTGGGTGATAAAATCAGCAGTGGTGGAGGGTGTTCTGAAAGTACAGTAGCCAGAGTCAGAACGGGGTGGAAATAGTTCAGAGAGCTTATACCACTACTGGCGGCTAAAGGTTTCTCTCTAAAAATGAAAGGTAGATTGTATGATGCCTGCATACGAACATTTTATATGGCAGTGAGACATGGGCATTGTGTGCAGAGGATCTGCGCACACTGGAGAGCAACAAAGCTTGCATGCTCCGTTGGATGTGTAATAGTAATATACGTGAACAGCAAAGTATAAATGACCTAAGTGAGAAATTAGGAATTAGAGGGATCAGATGATGTTTACTCGAGAGAAGACTACATTGGTATGGTTACGTGATGCGCATGAAAGACGACAGCTGTATAAAAAGTGCAGGGCGGTCAAAATTGATGGAAACTACGAGTAGGCAGACCCAGAAAAACCTGGGACGATTTGATAAATTCCAACCTTACACACTTACACCTCTCCAAGACAATGTCGCTGGACCGAGATCTTTGGTGCTACGCAGTAATACAGAAGACCTGCTTTGCCTTTGTACAAAACGAAACCTATAGTCAGTAGGCACCTCTTAACCAAAAATACACCCCCATCCCACTACCACTACTCCCACCCCCATCAACACCACCCCTTTCTCTGTAAAGTTATGTTGGTACCACAACATCCAGTCCTAAATAAATGAGATCGTGTAGGTATCACAACAAAAAAACACACAGTCCACGCTGTAATGTGGCCGTGTAGGTAACACGGTAAAAACCTCCCAGTCCACACTGTAAACATTGTTGGTGTTAGGAAGGGCATCCAGCCGTAGAAAACCTGCCAGACAGTCCTATACAAGCAAGACAACCAATCTTGTCTCAAGTAGGACAATTCCCGTCTAAACCCATGCTAGCGTGGAAGATAGACGTTAAACGATGATGATGATGATTAGTAATACATTCATGCAAAGTACCAAACAGTACTGTGACTGCATCACATTAAATATTAAAGTCTTCACTCTAATACTGCACATTTTCACAATCTGTCCACCAATAAATATACAATAAATATTTAAATATTTGAATTAAACACATTTTTAGATATGTTTTGCTAAATCATTACAAGACCATCATCACCATCATCATCTTCACCACCATTATCATTTAACTTCAATTTTCCATGCTAGCATGGGTTAGACAGGTTCTTCCATTTGAGGCAAGTCGGCTCAGGTGACCATGTCTTGCACATACAGAACTGTTTCTGGCTCAGTTTCTATGGCTGGTTGCCCTTCCGAATGCCAACCACATTTACAGTGTGTACTGAGTGCTTTTTGTCATGACACCTACACAAACACATTTACAGTGTGTACTGAGTGCTTTTTGTCATGACACCTACACAAACACATTTACAGTGTGTACTGGGTGCTTTTTGTCATGACACCGACACAACCACATTTACAGTGTGTACTGGGTGCTTTTTGTCATGACACCTACACAACCACATTTACAGTGTGTACTGGGTGCTTTTTGTCATGACACCTACACAACCACATTTACAGTGTGTACTGGGTGCTTTTTGTAGTGACACCTACACAACCACATTTACAGTGTGTACTGGGTGCTTTTTGTCATGACACCTACACAACCACATTTACAGTGTGTACTGGGTGCTTTTTGTCATGACACCTACACAACCACATTTACAGTGTGTACTGGGTGCTTTTTGTCATGACACCTACACAACCACATTTACAGTGTGTACTGGGTGCTTTTTGTAGTGACACCTACATGACCATTTTACAGTGTGGGCTGGGAGCTTTTTCTTGTGTCACATACATGACCACTTTACTGTGTGGACTGGGTGCTTTAACACTAAATAAAATTGGTAATGATTAAGGTCTTTTGTGTGATTTCAACTAATCTGACCTGTGATATGCTTGCCATCAACCTTTTCTCCTAAAACAGAATGGGGGGAGAGGGGCAAGGTGAGGAAGAATATACTGCTCTTTCTAGCACACAGGTACCTTTGTCTATAATCTACAATATAATAAGAGATGCGGCTGCCTGTCTTATATATAGAGAGGAAAATATTACTCTACCTCTCACTAATTCCACCTCCCCCTCTCTCTAACTAATTAAAACATAATGTGTGTGTTTCCTTATATCCAACAATGCAACTTAAAAAAAAAGACTTTTACTATAATGACAGGTGAGTATTGTTGTTATTCTGACTCACTCACCAATGACTGCTTCCCCCAGCTCCGAAACGGGGGGGGGGGGGACCCTCAGAGCTACAGATAAGCAGTTTCCAGTTTTTTTTAATTTATAGAAAAGTATTTGCTGGGGATTGGGAAGACATTTTTTTTTCCTAGGTTTTTTTCTAATCTGATCACCGACATCCTTGCAATCACCTTTTTTCCCCAAAAGGGAATGGCCAAGGAGGGGGGGGGGGGGCTATAAAGAATGTGTACATCAACAATGGTTCCGATGCTGCCATGTTTGTGCTACAAAAGTGAAATATGTCCAACAAGGTGTCCAACTCCTAACATGGCCGATATATACACAGTAGAGAGGGGTTGACCCTCT
>OZ024743.1:331029845-331082345 GCA_964016885.1 Eledone cirrhosa
AAAATTAATGTAGATTCTATATATATTTGTGTGTATGTACACATATATGTATACTAGAATTTTTATAGCACAATGAGAATGTTTTCATGTGAAATAGGAATTTGCAGAGTTGATCACGTAAATTCACATGGAAGTCTATAGTATCGAATCTGGGATAACCTTCTATTTTCTTTTTCTTTTTCTTTTTTCATGAAAGTGCATATATACTTATGTATTTCAATTTTTTTTGAAGTTTTTTATCTCATTTTTTTTTATCTCAGTTTTTTTATCTCAGCTCTGATATAAACCTAGGAATTTTAAACTAGACATATGATCATTATTTTTCACACATTATTGATACGTGTTTCATTCATGAATACTGATATTTACATTATAATACCTAATTCATACGAACTGATATTTTTACATTGATGAAACATGTTTTAAATCTGCCTCGTTTATCTCTGGATATTTTTCTTTTCTCTCTATGTAACGGCTGTTTTCTCTCCTAACCACATATATCTCTCTCTACCTTAATACTAGAACTAAATAAATAAATAAATAAATAAATATATCATTGATACGTCATTCAACTGGTGCCCAACTACCTATTTTCTTTCTCTCTATCTCTATCTATATCTATCTCTCTCTATTTTTTCTCTCTCTCTCTTCTCTCTCTCTCTCTCTCTATCTATCTCCCTCTGTGTTTTTTCTCTCTCTCTCTATCTCTCTCTGTTTCTTTACATGAATTTCTTCTCTCTATCTATCTCTCTCTATTTAGTTGCATGCATTTCTTCTTTTTCTTCGCTTTTTTTTTTCTTTCTTTCTTTTTATAACTGTCCCTCACATTTTTCACTACCAAATCAACTTTTTAAATGGAAGTTGAAGTTGTAAGGTATGTCAAATCTATCTATTTATAAGACTGTTTATATTGTATTTTGTCTGAAGAAGGCATACCATATTTTTAATATGATATCCCTGAAATATATATAATGAAATAAATATGGTTTTATAAATATAGTTTCCATTTATTTAATATCGTATATATATATTTATATATTTATTAAAATAACAGATTAAAGTTTAAGCAAAGAATCGCTGCTTTCACCCTTAACGGGATCTTCTGAAACTAACTTGCTTAAACTTTAATCTGTTATTTTAATAAATATTTGCTCTACGGTTCTTATATATTTGATATATATTTATCCTTATCGAGCCCTCTTTGGATTTTAGTCTTCACATTTATTATTATTACTATATATATATATATATACACACACATCGCTAGAACAGCTGTTGAAACAGCCAAATGCTGTCAAAGACAGTGATGGGCAAAAATGTCTCAGAGGACAGAGACCAGCAACCTGTTGTCAACAGAGAGACAAGTCTCAAGGTGGGTGACAGGCAGATGAAATATAGAAATGACTGAAAGAGGAGAACAAGTTAGAAGTGTGTTGGCTCATAGAAATGACTGGTAAAAGGAAATAATGAAAGATGTACAAGACAAGTTTACACACACATCTTCCTCCTCATCAGCTCTCAAACCATCAAAATGGTTTCGCATGATTTAATTGAGAGTATATATATATATATATGAGTGTATATCATATGACATATGTCGGTATATATATCATCTAGACACACAAGCACACATACATGCTTACCTAGTTATATATACGTCTATTAATACAAGTAAAAACATACATTAACATAACTGCAATTAAATATATAAATTATAGCTGAAGTCATATCATATATGGAGTATGTTGATTTATATATATATTACATGCGCACACATACAAACACGTGTGTGTGTGTGTGTGTATATATATATATATATATATATATATATATATATATATATATATATATATATCATCATCATCATCATCATCATCGTTTAACGTCCATCTTCCACGCTTGCATGGGTTTGGACGGGAATTTTGCCACTTGAGGCAAGATTGGTTGTCTTGCTCGTATAGGACTGTCTGGCGGGTTTTCTACGGCTGGATGCCCTTCCTAACACCAACCACGTTTACAGTGTGGCCTGGGAGGTTTTTACTGTGTTACCTACACGGCCACATTACAGCGTGGACTGTGTTTTTTGTCGTTTATTTAGGGCTGGATGTTGTGGTACCAACATAACTTTACATCGAAAGGGGTGGATGGGGTGGAGGTAGTGTCATTTTGTTAAGAGGTGCCTACTGACTGTAGGTTTCGCTTTGTACTTAGGCAAGGCGGGTCTTCTGTATTACTGTGTAGCGCCAAAGATCTTGTATATATATATATATATATATATATATATATATATATATGTAGAAGGTGAGTAATATTGTAGAACAATAAAACTATGCAGATATCAGATAAGTCGCACTCAACAGTTGAGTTATTAATAATATCCCTAAATTATTTTTTAGGGCATTACATAACAGCTTCCCTCCTTCACATATATATAGCAAGCTTTTCAAAAGGCATACTATTAAATTCTCGTATTCTACTACTTCGAACATTTCTAAAATTATCTCAAGACATAATTCTAAAATATTAAATAATAACTCATATGCATCCAACCATGAGAGTCATAATAATAATAACACTATAAGGCCTGACGTCAATGTAAACTCTAGGCAAAATAACACAAGTATAAATACGAAGTCAAACATAATTTTGAGGAATGCATCAAATACTAATGTAAATCTGGAAACTTTAGCACCTCCTTTAGTTAATTCCACCACTCCAGTTCCTAATATAATTAATCCTGGGCCACTTGCAAATAACTCTGTAAATAATCTTAATCGTAAATGCAACTGCCCTATTAGAACTAATTGTCCTCTTAGTAATTTCTGTCTCGATAAAAACCTAGTATGCGAATGTGAAGTGGTAACTAGTACCAACACATATACCTACATTGGCTCTACTTCTACCTACTTTAAAGCAAGACTCTATAATCATTCTTCTACATTTAAATCTCTACTTAAAAGGACCAGCGCCGCACTCTCAGAACTTATTTGGTCCTTAAAAGACAAAAACATAAATTACAAAATTTCTTGGCGTAAAATCTACAACGCATCTCCATACTCCAATGCTTCCATATCTAGTGTTTGTAATTTATGTCTAGTTGAAAAATTTACCATTATCTCGAATTTCAACACAATAATAAATCGAAGAACCGATTTATTTGGACTTTGTAATCATAAATCCTACAAGACCTTTCACAAAGTATATAGCTGATGTCCTATAACATATTTCACGAGTCATGGTTATCTTTACACATCTTTCATTATATTCTACAATGTATTAATTTGGTTTTCCCATCATATTTTAAGCCTTTGATCTTTTTTTCTATAGCCTTAGATTTTTGCTCAAACCTTCGTAGATTTTCTAAACAAATTATGACGTCATATGTTTTTCTACGTTTATAAATCTTTCTAGCAATTTCCTTTATTTACTTGTTGATATAAAATAAAAATTAAATAGTATACCACACATATATAGATTTTACTAGAAATTATTAATTTTGACATAGATAGACTATTTTTTATATTTATTTTATTTTATTTTATTAATACATTTTTACACTTCTTATTCTAATTTTTAGTATTTAAACCCAATATAAAATAATATACCCAGTTTCTATATTTAGGCCTCTAATATTTGAATACCATCTATAATATTCGCACATACACCTCATCAATTTACTTTTCAACCGTTATTTACAGCTGTTTTCATTTTGACAGCGTTCCTGATCAAAAGTCTCTCTCTCTCCCTTTTTTCTTCTTTTTTTCCTTTCTTTTCTTCTCTTTCTTTTTCCTTTTTCTCATTTTCTTTCCTTTCTTCTATTTTCCTATCTATTTCTTACTATAGTTTTAACACTTATATTTCTGTCATATGTAGACTTAGCACTTTCCTGTAAACAAGTGCTATTATGCCTCATATCATGTTACCTTATTTTATCTGATGAGAACACAATTTCTGCCCCAGGATGATTTTGTATTTGAAATGCGCATAATAAAATATATGGAACTCTTTTAATTTCTTCTTTATTATATATATATATATATATATAGGCATACGTCAAGACGGCCGGTCTCAAAAGTGAAACTAATTTTTTACCGTTACGTACGCTATATTCTTAGTTAGTTTACCTGTGATCTCACTACATCTTTTATGTACCCATACTTTGCATTTGGGACATAAAATGGAGTTTCTACCTACTCCTTTCCTACACACTGAGCATGGCCATTTCCCAGATGGGACCGGTGCCCTATTTTCCTTCCTACAAACTAGAACTTTAGTCTTAGACAAGTTAACTTTAAGGCCTTTTGATTCTAGGCCATGCTTCCATGTTTGGAATTTCTTCTCTAGTTCAGCCATTGATTCAGCTATTAGCGTTAGATCATCTGCATATAGGAGTTCCCATGGGCAGCCGGTCTTGAACTCCTCTGTTATAGCCTGAAGGGCAATAATAAATAGTAGGGGGCTAAGGATGGAGCCCTGATGAACACCAACTTTTACGCTAAACTCTTCACTATATTCGTTGTTAATTCTAACCTTGCTGACTGTTTCTTTATACATGACTTGTATAGCTCTCACAGGCCATTCATCAACACCTAGTTTTCTAAGGGCCCACCAGATAATCGAGCGGGGTACTCTGTCAAAGGCTTTCTCCAAGTCAACAAAAGCTAAGTATAGGGGTTTACTTTTAGCTAGGTACTTCTCCTGTAGTTGTCGTACAATGAAAAGAGCGTCTGTTGTACTTTTACATGACACAAACCCGACCTGCATTTCGTCTAGATCAATTCGCTCTCTGATTAGTTGCGCTATTACTTTTTCTGTGACCTTCATGACCTGGTCAATTAATTTAATGCCTCTATAGTTTCCCCTATCTAGGGCATCACCTTTACCCTTGTAGCAGTTAACGATGATGCTGCTGCGCCAGTCCTTCGGAACGACCCCATTCTGTATGACTTGGTTTACTATCCGGGTGACCATAGTGTATCCCACCGTTCCAGATGCTTTCAGCATTTCAGCAACTATTTCCAAAGGCCCGGCCGCCTTGCCCGTCTTCATATCTTTGATCGCCTTACTTATTATACTACCTTCAACTTGCACTGCTGGTCCCTCTATTGGGTCGATGTGGGGGAGACTGTCTTTCTCCCAATTATTCTCCTCATTTAGTAGCCTTTCGTAGTGACACTTCCAAGCTACCTTCTTATCAGCGTCAGTGATGGCAAGCAAGTACACCATCATCATTTAGGACACACTTCTCCCCGACAATATCACTGTTTTCCTTGACACATTGCCTAGCAATCCTGAACACCTCACGTTTTTGGTCCTCACGTTGTAGAACATGCTTGAACTTTCTTTCCTCTGCTTCCCTTCTTGCGAAGTACACTTGTCTCCTAGCTTCCCTCCTGGCCACTTGATAGTCTTCTCTACTTCCCCCATCCCGCCATGCTTTCCAAGCCTGCTTTTTGGCCTTGATTGACCTCTCCATAATTGAAATTCCAGTAGGAAAGCTAAAGCAAGATGTTGAAGCAAGGATTGCATATAACTTCATAAGATACATATGTCTAAAAAAAAAAGGCAGTAAAAATAAACCAATACTACTCTTGATGATGACGCCATGAGAGTCTGGAAACACTGGTAAAATTATAGACTTAGGAATTTTATTTTTCTAACCACTGTGGGGGACTTAGAAAATAGAAGCTTTTCATAAAGGAATTGAAACTGGAAAATAGCCATGTTTTTAACAACATATATGTAATAGAAACAACTGTTCCACATAGATGTGAATATTTCATGTGTGTGTGTATCTCTATATATGTGTGTGTGTGTATATATATATATATATAATAGGTGGTTCAGTAGAATACACACACACATCATATATACATGTGTGTGTGTGTGTATATATATATATATATATGTGTGTATATAATGTGTGTGTGTGTGTATATATATATACATGCACACAAATATATATGTGTGTGTGTGCATGTGTTCTATCTGTCTACCTATTTCTCTCATTCTCTCCGCTTCTCTCTCTAAATGAACAAAATCCCTCCACACCTCCACCTCTCCCACCACTCCCACGCCCTCCTCCTCTCCCACCAACCACCCCCTTCCTCGCCCACCATCCACCCCCACGCCCTCCTCCTCTCCCACCACCCGCCTCCCCACCCTCTTCCTCTCCCACAATCCCCCACCCTCCTCTCCCACCCTCCACCTCCCCACTCTCATTATTATACCAATAACAGATACTTGGTGGATACTTGTAATTAACATCTATTGATACTAAAATGAAATGCCCAACAGCACACACACTTACTGATGTTGGTAGTGGTGGTTGTAGTGGTAGTGGTGGTTGTAGTGCTGGTTGTAGTGGTAGTGGTGGTTGTAGTGGTGGTTGAGTGGTAGTGGTGGATGTAGTGGTGATTGAGTGGTAGTGGTGGTTGTAGTGGTGGTTGTAATGGTAGTGGTGGTTGTAGTGGTAGTGGTGGTTGTAGTGGTGGTTGTAGTGGTGGTTGAGTGGTAGTGGTGGTTGTAGTGGTGGTTGAGTGATAGTGGTGGTTTTAGTGGTGGTTGTAGTGGTGGTTGAGTGGTAGTGGTGGTTTTAGTGGTGGTTGAGTGGTAGTGGTGGATGGAGTGGTGGTTGAGTGGTAGTGGTGGTTGTAGTGGTGGTTGTAATGGTAGTGGTGGTTGTAGTGCTAGTGGTGGTTGTAGTGGTAGTGGTGGTTGTAGTGCTTGTAGTGGTAGTGGTGGTTGTAGTGGTAGTGGTGGTTGTAGTGGTTGGTGGTTGTAGTGGTAGTGGTAGTGGTAGTGGTTGTAGTAATGGTGGTTGTAGTGGTTGTGTTGGTTGTAGTGGTAGTTGTGGTGGTAGTGGTGGTAGTGGTGATTGTAGTGGTAGTGGTGGTTGTAGTGGTGGTTGTAGTGGTGGTTGTAGTGGTAGTGGTGATGGTTGTAGTGGTAGTTGTGGTTGTAGTGGTAGTGGTGGTTGTAGTGGTAGTGGTAGTGGTAGTGGTGGTTGTAGTGATAGTGGTGGTTGTAGTGGTGGTTGTAGTTGTAGCGGTGGTCGTAGTGGTAGTGATGGTTGTAGTGGTAGTGGTGGTGGTAGTGGTGGCTGTAGTGATGGTAGTGGTGGTTGTAGTGGTAGTAATAGTGGTAGTGATGGTTGTAGTGGTGGTTGTAGTGGTAGTGGAGGTTGTGATGGTTGTAGTGGTTGTAGTAGTGATGGTATTAGTAGTGTTAGTGGTAGTGATGGTAGTGTTAGTGTTGTAGTGATAGTGGTGTGGGTTAAGTAATAGTTGTTATTGTTGCGATGTTGGTCTAGTAGTAGTAGTAGTAGTGATAGTATTGATAGTAGTAGTAGTGGTAGTGTTGATAGTAGATAGTAGTAGTATTAGTAGTGGTAGTAGTAGTAGTAGTAGTAGTAGTAGTATTGATAGTAGTAGTAGTAGCGGTGATGGTGGTGGTGGTAGTAGTAGTAGTCGTTTTCTTACAGTGGTACTGGAAAGTGTGACAGACCATGAAATTAATACTCCATGTTAACAAGAGTTGGGTTCCTCTCATAACTTAGAAGAGATGTAAGATCTGTCAGAACTATATCATAACTTAGAAGAGATGTAAGATCTGTCAGAACTATATCATAACTTAGAAGTGATGTAAGATCTGTCAGAACAATATCATAACTTAGAAGAGATGTAAGATCTGTCAGAACTATATCATAACTTAGAAGTGATGTAAGATCTGTCAGAACTATATCATAACTTAGAAGTGATGTAATATCTGTCAGAACTATATCATAACTTAGAAGTGATGTAAGATCTGTCAGAACTATATCATAACTTAGAAGTGATGTAAGATCTGTCAGAACAATATCATAACTTAGAAGTGATGTAAGATCTGTCAGAACAATATCATAACTTAGAAGTGATGTAAGATCTGTCAGAACTATATCATAACTTAGAAGTGATGTAAGATCTGTCAGAACTATATCATAACTTAGAAGTGATGTAAGATCTGTCAGAACTATATCATAACTTAGAAGTGATGTAAGATCTGTCAGAACTATATCATAACTTAGAAGTGATGTAAGATCTGTCAGAACTATATCATAACTCAGAAGTGATGTAAGATCTGTCAGAACTATATCATAACTTAGAAGAGATGTAAGATCTGTCAGAACAATATCATAACTTAGAAGTGATGTAAGATCTGTCAGAACTATATCATAACTTAGAAGAGATGTAAGATCTGTCAGAACAATATCATAACTTAGAAGT
Organism: Eledone cirrhosa; assembly: GCA_964016885.1. NCBI lineage: Eukaryota > Metazoa > Mollusca > Cephalopoda > Octopoda > Eledonidae > Eledone > Eledone cirrhosa. The sequence goes on from OZ024743.1 coordinate 331,038,110, forward strand.
GATGTAAGATCTGTCAGAACTATATCATAACTTAGAAGTGATGTAAGATCTGTCAGAACTATATCATAACTTAGAAGTGATGTAAGATCTGTCAGAACAATATCATAACTTAGAAGTGATGTAAGATCTGTCAGAACTATATCATAACTTAGAAGTGATGTAAGATCTGTCAGAACAATATCATAACTTAGAAGAGATGTAAGATCTGTCAGAACTATATCATAACTTAGAAGTGATGTAAGATCTGTCAGAACTATATCATAACTTAGAAGTGATGTAAGATCTGTCAGAACAATATCATAACTTAGAAGTGATGTAAGATCTGTCAGAACTATATCATAACTTAGAAGTGATGTAAGATCTGTCAGAACAATATCATAACTTAGAAGTGATGTAAGATCTGTCAGAACTATATCATAACTTAGAAGTGATGTAAGATCTGCTAGAAATATATCATAACTTAGAAGTGATATATGGATCCATTAGGGATATGTCATAACTTAGTAATGATACATGATCTGCTAGAAATATACCATAAATTAGTAGCGATGCCTGGATCGATTAGACATATGTCATAAGTTATGACATATGACTATAACTTAGTAATGATATATGGATCCATGAAAGATATGTCATAACTTAGTAATGAAGTAGGTTCCCTTAGAGGTATGTCATAAATTATGATGTATGATTTAGTAAAGACATGTCATAATATACCAATAGTGTATGATCCAATAGTGATATGACAATTTACAATTGAAGAATGATTTAGTAAAGACTAGCAGAATGGCCCGGCGTTAATCGGGATTCTGAACATAGATTGGCATGTTTATCCCTCCTTTCTGAAACAGTACAGAGAAGTACGGAATACCTCGGTCGGGGGATGGTGTCTACATTTTGTGCTTATAAAAAAATTTGTCGTAGATTGCCAGGGGTTTAACTTAATTGGGTGCCTGAGAGTAAAATGTTCAACCCACGAAAGCCAAGACCATAGGGTTAAGTAAAAAGGCATTCGACAAACCGAACATGTATTTGTTGTGCTATGGTAGAATGAAAGCAATAGTTACAGAGCAGTAAGCATGTGGGACTGCAGTGATGGAGAGCATGAAGGAATTTAGTTGGATACTTTTAAGACCCTAACACAACCAAAATACTAAACAATGCGGTCTCCAGGCAAAAATTTGAAATCTTTTTCAGTCAAGAAAATTTGTGAAACATAAGTAATGCATATGCAAAGTTTAAAAAAAATTGGTTGGGTACTTCTCGAGTTACAGGCCCTAACGCAACCAAAATGCTTTAAAAAATCATTTTTTGCCTAATGTGGTACCTGGGGCAAAAAATGAGAAAATCTTTCTTGCTCAAAACACTTTAAACTACATAAGTAATGCTAATTTTGAAGAATCGCCTGGATTATTGTTCCGTTATACCTCAAAAAAGCCTTTACAGCCTAAAATATGCAGTTTTTCACCTAATGCGGTCCCTAGGGCATTGAAAATTTGAAATATTTTTTGCTCAAAACACTCACATGACCAGAAGTATTACATGTGTAAATTTTGAAAAAAATCGGTTGGGTGGTTCTTGAGTTTTAGGGGACAGACAGACATTCTCTGTTTTCGATATATAGATATGTCATAACATGCCAATGACGTATGATCCAGTAGAGATATATCATAAGTTACTCATAATGTATGATCTGCAAAATATGTCATAACTTACCAGTATGTATGATCCAGTAGAGATATATCATAAGTTACTCATAATGTATGATCAGCAAAATATATGTCATAACTTACCAGTATGTATGATCCAGTAGAGATATATCATAAGTTACTCATAATGTATGATCAGCAAAATATATGTCATAACTTACCAATGATGTATGATCCAGTAGAGATATGCCTTCTTCCTGAACAGCAATCCAAAACTGGTTTTGGTCCCTGCCTTTAAACTGTAAAACAATAACATAACACACATTGGAGTTACTAAGCATCATCAAAACAAACCAGTAACATATTATCTATAAAATAACTATTAATTTATCTTGAAATTCTAATAAGAACCATCATAATTAATGGTTTCTGATTTAGGCACAAGGCCAACAATTTGCTTTGAGGAGAAAGTTAATTAAATCTATCCCAGTATACTACAGGTACTTTATTTTATTGACCCCGTAAGGATGAACGGCAAAGCCAACCTCAGTGGGATTTGAACTAAATACTGCCAAGTATTTTGCCCGACTCTAACGATTCTGTCAATCTACCACCCCAAGAACCATCATAATTAATAATTATTTCTACTTTTGGCACAAGGCCAGCAATTATTCCAGTACATTACTGGTACTTTATTTTATTGACCCCGTAACGATCAAAGGCAAAGTTAACCTCAGCGGGATTTGAACTCAGATCATAAAGGGACGTAATTCTAAGCTGAAAAAGCATGTTGTCTGACGCTCTACTGATACTGCCAATAATGATTAGATTCACTACCCACTGCATTCCATATTAAATTTTGCTTCACTAAAATTTCACAATTGTCTCCCCTCCCTTTTTTTGGACTAGATATGATCATTTAGAGTCTTAACATAAGTGTCACTGAGTCTCATAAGATCCAGTGTCACTGAGTCACTTAAGACTAAGGGTCACTGAGTCTCATAAGATCCAGTGTTACTGAGTTTCATAAGACTTGAGTCACTGAGTCTCGTAAGACCCAGTGTATCAGATATCTGACTCATTTAAAATCCAGTATATCTGAGTCCCTTAAGATCAAGTGTCACTGAGTCACCTAAGAACCAGTGTCCCTGAGTTTCCTAAGACTCAGTATAACTGAGTCACTCTTGGATGCCATTAATAAAGTCCATTCTGCTGGAAGTATTCAGACCAAGCCTGCAGTATGGGGATAACTTTCGCTTTTCCTCTCACTAATCTTGAAAACCCTCAATAAATGTTATGGGCACTGCTCTTCTTCTCCTCACTACCATCTAATTACTATCTTATAGGTAATTTAACACACTTAAGATTGTTGTGAAACCTGTTTCTAGCTTAACCCTTTAGTATTTACATTACTCTATATTTACTTTGGTATTTTCGTGGTAAAGGCTTTATCTCATATAATATCGAATCTATGAGATTTTGATATTTATTTTGAGAACAATACCTCAACATCAGTATGATTGGCCAGTTACAGCCAGTTTGAACAGAAAGAGGTGAGAGAGTTCTGGCTAGATACAGTTGGTTTCAATGCTAAAGGGTTAAGGCTCATGTGCACTACATGTATGTGTGTAAGATGATTTAACAGAATGTCCTGTTTATTGTATCTTTACTAATGGATAGATTGTTGTGAAAATTTGTAGTATTAAAGTAAAGATATACATTTTTAATGTGATGTAGTTTTGTACTTTTCAAGAATAGATTGCTAATGTGGTTTCATGGAGGACAAGATGATAATAAATTTTTTAAATGTAAGAGAAATTTCTTTTACTAATTTTCTTATATCCTTATATGGGCAGTCAATTGGCAGTATGGGTAGATCGTCGAACACCATGCTTTGCAGCATAGAGTTACAGCCCTTTACATTCTAAGATCAAATCCCGCCGAGGTCAGTTTTGCCTGTCATCCTTACAGGGTCGATAAAATAAAGTACCAGTAAGTACTGGGGTCGATTTACTTGGCTTTCCCTTCCCCTTCAAATTGCTGGCCTTGTGCCTAAAGTAGAAACAATTATTATGCATATACATGTTAGAAATATGTTGGCTCCATAGAAATGCTATTTTATAATAATTGTTTCTACTTTTGGCACAAGGCCAGCAATTACCCCAGTACATTACTGGTGCTTTATTTTATCGACCCCGTAAGGATGAAAGGCAAAGTTAACCTTGGCGGGATTTGAACTCAGAATGTAAGAGGCCATAACTCTATGCTGCAAAGCATGGTGTCCGACCCTCTACCAATAATGCCAATCCACCGCTATTTTTATAATAATATTACAAAATGTTTTGCTCCACATTAAGGTCATCTATATAATATTTATACATATCAGAAAAACAAATGCTACATACAAAGGTTATATTTATTATACTTACACATGTTAGAAAAACTTTGGCTCCACAGAAAGGCCATTTGCGAACGACATTAAGGTACATGCGCACACAATCATTAACACTTCGACCACGCAGTGCCGCCCATCTTTCATAGATTGTGTTTACTAAGGTTCTAGAAAAAGAGACAAAACAATAAAATAATCAATAATCCAGCTGAAAATCATTGGCAGTATTTAATTTGTTTATTAATCAAGTTATTTATTTACAAAGAAATCATCACCATCAATGTCAGGCTGTTAAGAGTCATTTAGGCATGTGACTTAGTGGTTAGTGTGTTTAGCTCCTCATCATAAGACCATGATTTGACTACCTGCAGCACATTGTATCCTTGAGCAAGATACTTTATTTCACATGGCTCCAATCCACTTAGCTGGAAAATATTAGTTCAATCTGTAATTCAAAGAGATAACCTTGTCATACTGTGTCATGCTGAATCTCCCTGAGAATTATGTTAACAATGCATATATGAGTAGAATAATGAACCACTTTCATGTTAATTTCATAGGCAGGCTGTTCCATTGTTGAAACAACTGAAATACTTGTCATTGGAACTGATAGAGGTCTAAAAACAAGATTCCAGACACTAATATATCTTAAACCTTTAGTTGCCAACCCCATTAAAACCAGCTTTGGTTCTATGAAATAAAACCATCCATTTTAAAGGCTTGCAATTTAAATTAAAATCTTTCAGCATAATTCTATATAAGAACCTTACATTAAGTTACTATCTCAGCAACTCAACCAAAACTGGTGCTAGTTCTATAAAGTAAAACCATCCATTTTAAAGGTTTCCAATTTAAATTAAAATCTTCCAGCATAATTTTATGCAAGAACCTTACATTAAGTTACTATTTCAATAATGAAATAATTAATAATTTTCGTAAATCACTCGAAATTCTTCATTAATTAATTGAAATAGAGAGTATTTCATTAGAAATATGGTCATGAAAGGGTTAATCCACTTTACATCTTTCTCAAAAGTCGGCAGAAGGTTCTGCCAACTTGGGTAGTTGCCTAGGGGCATTAACTCTAGGATGTCCTATTTCATGTATGTAGGATCTTCTAAATACAAACACAAATTAAATTATTTGGCAATTTTCTACATAAAAATTGATATAAAAAGATAGATATAGAAATTGCTATAAAAACATTTACAGATACAGATCTAAAGCCAAGAACAAAATGCTTAGGTTGGAATAATGTATGATTTTCGGCAGTTGTTCTTTTGTAAATATGTTTTAATATATTCAGAGAAAAGTTGTTACATCTACAGATCAATGGCACTCTTTAAACTTTCTCTCAACCACCAATAACCTACCAACAACGTTTGATAATAATAACAATAACAAAAATAAGTCAAGATCACCACCATTAATCCCGATATGATCTCTCTCTCTCCCATTCTCTCTCTCTCATTCTCACCCTCTCTTACACCCTTTCTCTCACTCGCTCTCTCTCATTTTCCACCCCTCTTACACTTTATCCTACTTGCTTTCTCTTTCACACTCTCCCTTTCTCTCTCTCTCACACTATCTCTCCCTTTCTCCCTCTCTCTCTCACTTGTTTTCTCTTTCCCCCTCACACTCTCCCTCAATCCCTCCCTCTCATCACACCCACTAGTTATATTAATGAAAGGATTTCAAACTTTTGATGCTGTCTTTGAACTGTTCTCTTTTACTATATATATTGTAATAAACACTTTATTCCTACATTTGCAGATTTTCTTCCTTGTGAATCACCACCCATCATCAACATCAACATGGGCATCACCCTGATCAACATCATCACCACCACCATCATCATCACCATCAACAACATCATTGTCACCATCATCATCACATTCAACAACATCATCGTCACCACCATTATCACCTTCAACATCATCACCATCGTCATCATCACCGCCATCACCATCAACAATATCATCACCATCATCATCATCACCACCACCATCATCATCACCATCACCACCATCATTATCATCATCAACACCATCAACAACATCATCGTCATCATCATCATCATCACCATCACCGCCATCACCATCACCTCCATCATCATCACCCTCATTATCATCATCAACACCATCAACAACATCATCGTCATCATCATCATCATCATCACCGCCATCACCATCATCATCACCATCATCACCATCACCATCACCATCACCACCATCACCATCATTTCATGTTGGCTTTTCATGTTGGCATGCGTTGAGTGGGTTGTCACAATCTGAGTCAGTTCATATTTGGAGTTAGCTCCCTTTATAATGGGTTGGAGGACTATGTTTCACTTGTACATACCATCATTTGGCATCGTGTCTATGGCTTTCTACCACCAACATCATCATCAGAGTGTACAGGGAGCATTTGTTGTGGTACCAGCAATAGGAAGGTTGTTATGTCCTCAACAAAACTAAAGAGCTCTCTCTATCCTATGTTGTCGCCATTCCATCAACAATCATGTATTACAGAGTGCACAGGGCGCATTTTTGTGAGACATTTTACATGTGAACAATTGATGATGAAAATCCTGCTGATTATAATGATAGTAGTGATACTGATGGTGATGGTGGTGGTGGTGGTGATGGTGGTAATGCTTGTGGTGATGATGATGATTGTGGTGATGAAGGTGGTGGTGATGATGATGATGGTGATGATGGTGGTGGTGGTGACAATGATGATGATGATGACATTGGTGGGGACAATGGTGATGATGATGATGATGATCATCATGACGATGATGATGATGATGGTGGTGGTGGTGGTGGTGGTGATGATGGTGGTGGTGGTGATGATAATGACAGTGGTGACGATGATGATGATGGTGATGACGATGGTGATGACGTGGTGATGATGATGATGGTGTTAGTGATGATCGTGATGATGATGTTGGTGGTGACGGTGATGACAGTGGTGATGATGATGATGGTGGTGGTGATGATGATGATGATGGTGGTGATGATGATGATGACGGTGGTGATGATGATTATGATAGAAACAATACAAAGCCCCTCTATGTACACCAAATTAAAGGTATCTGCTCTCCCTTACCTCTGTTCTGATCCAGTCAAGTGAGTTTGATATTTTTCAGGATAAAACTTCTTCTGGACAGTCTGCAGTTGTTGACAGTTACTTAAGTCCTTGCTTGGATCAACTTTGGCGTCACCAAATTCTATCTGAAAGATTAAAAAAAAAAAGAAAAATTTAAATTAACTTTATTTTATCATAATCCTGATTTTATGTCATTACTCAACATAAACTATAGGGTTTCTCTTATGTAAAAATCCTAAGATATCAAAACAAGTTTCCCAGTTTGTATGATTGTTTATATATCCAGTAATCCTGGTATATATGGTATATAATTATTCTTACTAGCAGAAAAACCACCCTTTGGGTGGTTTTCTGCTAGCATGTGTAGTGTGCTTATTGATATTATACGCAAATATATATGCATGTAGATATGATACATCAAATAATATTGTAATTGACAATATGCACAGAAATTGAACGAAGTTTTATGTAAGCAGTAAAGTAATCCACAAAACATAAAAAAATATATATTATATATAAACTGCATTAGGAGAAAAATTAGTGATGGAAATATATGAATGTTTATATAAGCGATCGCTAATCGGAAGTGATGACATTTGAAAATTTTAAAGAAGTGAATCTTTAAATAAGCAATAAAATATATTTAATCAAGAGTTACGAAATTTAGTAGATAAATTATGTAATATTCATTCATTATTTATTCAAAGTAATCCAACTTATTTTACAAACGGGATATAAAAACAAGAGGTGACAACACTTAGGACATGCTCTTCACCACTACTCCTGAAGTGGTTATCAGTTGTACTACTGAGGAACCTCTAGGCGACTCTGATCATGCTATGATCATTGCCAATCTGGCTCTTGCGGGCAGCAACAAAAACCAGAACCATCTCCAATCTGCTTGCTTTGATTGGAAGAAAGCAGATTGGAACTTGTACTGCACTGAGCTACAGCGCCCAAACTGGCATGAGCTCTATAACTCTGGAGATGTGAACACTATACTCCAGAGCATCCTGGACTCAATATGGATAGCATGTGCAGCATCAGTGCCACGTAAGCAAAAAAAAACCACCCCAAAAGTGCAATTTGGGAAACTTCAGCAGTCCGACTTGCCAGGAAACAACGTCGGAATGCTGAACGGGAATATAAACTGCATAAATCAGATGCCAACAGAAAAAGCAGAATAAATCTTCCAACCATCTCAAGCAAGTGACAAAAAAGGCAGTGCTTGAATTTGAACAGTGCATAGCAACCAATCCTGACAGTAAGGTGTTCTGGAAATATGTTCATTCAAAGCAGAGACCTCACTCTCCAGTTGGTCCTCTTCGCAATCCCCACACAAGCCAGATCACTGACGATCCCAAAGAATGCGCAGAACTCATTGCTGAGTGCTATGCAAGCATTTTTACTGTTGAAAACCAGAATGTACCATCTTCACCATCTCTAACATCAAATTCCATAACAACTATGGAATTTACACCTGCAATGCTGTGACGTCACCTTAAGAATAAGCACAACTATGCCTCCCCTGGTCTTGATGGTGTTACATACCTGCTTCTAAAACGTGGCGGGTACTTCCTTTTGCACCAGCTTTCTTTTTTCTTTCAATACTGTCTCAACAATGGTGCTACTCTGGAGCAGTGGAAAACTGCCAGTGTTATTCCCTTGTTCAAAAAGGGCGACCGCACGTCACCTGTCAACTATCGTCCAGTCAGTCTTACTAGCTGTATTGCCAAACTGATGGAATCCTGTATCAGAGAAACACTTTGGATTTCTGGAGCTCTCACAGCCTCATCCGGCCCTCGCAATTTGGATTTATCCCTAACTGCAGCTGCTGTGATCAGCTTATCAAGTTCCTTGAAGACATTACCAGGATCACTGACAGCGGCTCATGGGTGGATGTTGTCTACCTTGACTTCGCTAAGGCTTTTAATTCTGTGCCACACAAAAGATTTATGGCAAAACTCTCTGCAATGAGTGTGAAGGATGATCTTTTTAACTGGTTGAAATCCTTCATTCTCAGCCGAAAAGAGGTTGTCTTGGCATCACTCAGCAAGACCTTTGTTAGCCGCTCTCCAGCCATCTATTTCAAGCTGTATACAGCTATGGTACGAGCACACTTGGAATTCGCATCATCAGTCTGGAACTCCTATCTTGCTCAGAACATTGACCTCCTGAAAACTGTTCAGAGACATGCAACCAAGTGCATACTCTCCATCAGACACCTACCATACTCTGAACGCCTTGCTTCCCTGGGCATGGATTCATTGAAACTCTGACTTCTGGCAATGGACTTGGTAAACACCCACAAAGTTATTAACCATCTCGCCAACAACAACCCTGAGCACCTTTTTGATCTCCATGTGTCTAACACACGTGGACATGCCTACAAAGTCAGAAAACAGCACAGCTCCCATGACTTTCGGAAACATTTTGTCACGCTTAGAGTTGCTGAAGCATGGAACAAACTGCCTGCGTCAGTTGTTAGCTGCCGAGACACTGCATCCTTTATAACCTCCATGGAACAAACTGCCTGCGTCAGTTGTTAGCTGCCGAGACACTGCATCCTTTAAAACACTCATGCTTCCCGAAATACGCCAAAACTACACCTGATGTCCCCCTTCCATACACATGCACACATGTGTATATCATGACTCATGCACTGTTCATTTTCCTGACGTTTGTACATTACCCTATGTACTATACATACACTTTTGATGAGTTGTAGTGCACCTGAGCACTGTACACAATATTTTCATTATTATTATAAGTAGAAGTACTCTTTCCATGTGAGTATGATATATATAAATATTACATGATAGTTGAAAAAAGAGGAGAAAGTCTTCACAAGCATACCAACCACCAGTGAAGTCATTCTTCTCTTTTTTCAAATAAATATATGTGTGATTGTGTGTGTGTGTCTGTATGTGTGTATGTGTGTCTGTGCATGTATGTGTGTGTGGTTTGTTAATTTAAATACCCATGATAGCAAGGAAAATGGATGTTAACCAGTGATGATGATGATGGTGGTAGTAATAATGATGATGGTGATGATGATGATGGTGGTGATGATGATGATGGTGATGGTAATAATTATGGTGGTGGTGATGATTGTGATGATGATGGTGATGATGATGATGATGCAGGTGGTGGTGATGGTGACAATGATATCCTTACTAGACAGAATGTGAAAATGTGTAGTTTATGTAATGCTGTCACAATGGTCTTTTGGGCATTTTTTAAAGAATGTCTTGCTAATGCGGTATGATGTGGTACAGGATGTTAAAAGTTAATCTGACATTCATTATAGTTGGCACTAACGAAGAAGACTCCTTACAGCAACAAACTCACATAGTTTGTGAAGCTTTGTCAAACACTGAAGATCTTTCAAAACAACTTGGCCTTCCTTCCCTCTTCCCTTCCTTCCTTCCTTTCCTAATTTTAATGTTGCATCAATACATGTGTTAGCATTAGGTGGTGGTGATGGTGGTGGTGGTGGTGGTAGTGGTGGTGGTTGTAGTGGTGGTGGTTGGGATATTGGTGGTGGTGGTGGATGCAAAGATATAGGTGGTGGTGGTGGTAGTTGTAGTGGTGTTTGAGATAGTGATGGTGGGATATTGGTGGTGGTGGTTGCTAAGATATAGATGATAATGGTGGAGGTGGTAGTTGAGATATTAGTAGTGGTGTTAGTGGTAGTGGTTGTGCTGGTGGTGGTAGTATTGGTGATGGTAGTAGTAGTAATGGTGATTGAGATGTTGTTGTTGGTGGTGGTGGCTAAGATATAAGTGATGGTGGTGGTGGTGGTGACTGAGATATAGATGATATAATGGTGGTGGTGGCTGAGATATATGTGATGGTGGTGGTGGTGGCTGAGATATATGTGATGGTGGTGGTGGTGGCTGAGATATATGTGATGGTGGTGGTGGTGGTGGTGGCTGAGATATATGTGATGGTGGTGGTGGTGGTAGTAGTGGCTGAGATATAGGTAGTGGTAGTAACAGTGTTAGTAGTAATGGTGGTAGTGGTGTTAGTAGTAGTGGTGTTAGTAGTAGTAGTGTTAGTAGTAATGGTGGTAGTGGTGTTAGTTGTAGTAGTGTTAGTAGTAATGGTGTTAGTAGTAGTAGTGTTAGTAGTAATGGTGGTAGTGGTGTTAGTAGTAGTAGTGTTAGTAGTAATGGTGGTAGTGGTGTTAGTAGTAGTAGTGTTAGTAGTAATGGTGGTAGTGGTGTTAGTAGTAGTAGTGTTAGTAGTAATGGTGGTAGTGGTGTTAGTAGTAGTAGTGTTAGTAGTAATGGTGGTAGTGGTGTTAGTTGTAGTAGTGTTAGTAGTAATGGTGATAGTGGTGTTAGTAGCAGTAGTGTTAGTAGTAATGGTGGTAGTGGTGTTAGTTGTAGTAGTGTTAGTAGTAATGGTGATAGTGGTGTTAGTAGCAGTAGTGTTAGTAGTAATGGTGGTAGTGGTGTTAGTAGTAGTAGTGTTAGTAGTAATGGTGGTAGTAGTAATGGTGGTAGTGGTGTTAGTTGTAGTAGTGTTAGTAGTAATGGTGGTAGTGGTGTTAGTTGTAGTAGTGTTAGTAGTAATGGTGGTAGTGGTGTTAGTTGTAGTAGTGTTAGTAGTAATGGTGGTAGTGGTGTTAGTTGTAGTAGTGTTAGTAGTAATGGTGGTAGTGGTGTTAGTAGTAGTAGTGTTAGTAGTAATGGTGGTAGTGGTGTTAGTAGTAGTAGTGTTAGTAGTAATGGTGGTAGTGGTGTTAGTAGTAGTGGTGTTAGTAGTAATGGTGGTAGTGGTGTTAGTAGTAGTGGTGTTAGTAGTAATGGTGGTAGTGGTGTTAGTAGTACCAGTGATAGCCAACACTGGTACCTGCACCACTCTCCAGCAATACTATCAGTTGCTATATTAAAAGGGGAGGGTGCAGTAATTGTTGCATAAAACTGGTTCACATCAGACATATTATATCAGTGTTTGATGATAACATGGAGAAATTTGGGGGTGGAGGGAGAGGGGTGTGGATGGGGAGGGGGAGGTGTGGGGAGGGGGATGGAGAGGGGGAGGGGGTGTTGAGTTTGGGAAAGAGAGGATGTGAAGCCATCCATGTTGCTGTTGAACATGGTGGTAGAAGTAGTGAAGGCTGTTGTTTTAATGGTGGTGGTGGTAGTGTTAATGGTGGTTGGGGTAATGTTAGTGGTGGTGGCAGTGTTAATGGTGATGGGGGTAATGTTAGTGGTAGTGGTGACTGTGGTGGTAGTGTTGGTAGCAGTTGTAGTGGTGATGGTAGTGTTAGAACAGTGATGGTTGTAGTATTAATAGCAGTAGTGTGGTAGTGATAGTGACAGTAGTGGCAACAGTGGTAGTGTCAGTTGCAGTAGGTGTTGCATTAATAGCAGTGACAGAAGTGGTTACAGTGGGTGATGGGCAAGGGAGGAAACAGGTAGTGCCCAAACCTGGTCAGCCTTAAAACCATCGCCAGGTATAAAATGTCACCCAATTTACTACTCATCCTCCTTCTAATTAAAGGGATTTTTGTTTCTTTTTAATTAGACGCAGAAATCATTAAACAACATGAAAGGTGTGTGTGTGTGGGGGGTAGAAGTTTTGAATTCAATTTTAAGAGACTTTTACTCCCCCGCACATCATTTCTGTCTAAAGTCCTAAGTCTGTCTCAAGCCAGAAGGGTCGTTAGGCCGGTGCTTATCTCGGTTTTGTGACATGAAGTGACAGAGAGTCCAAGACTCCCTCCTTTCTGGGCAGAATGCCAGTCCATTGAAGGGTACTCATTTTCAGCTGAGTAAACTAGAACAACGTGAAATGAAGTGTTTTGCTCAAGAACACAACACTCAAACAATTCCAGGAATCAAACCCACAACATTATGATCATAAGTCCAACACCCTTACCACTAGGCCATATTTCTGCAGGGTGGTGATTTGGCAGAGTTGTTCGTAGGTCAGATGGAATGTTTGGGGATATTTGTCCTGGTTCACTGTACACTCTGAGTTCAAAGCTTGCTAAGGTCAACTTGACCTTTCATCCTTTCGATGCTGATAAATAAAGTGCAGGTTGACCACAGTCTAGTGACTGAAACCAGTAAAGGAAGAGTGCCCCAGGTTGGCCACAGTCTAGTGACTGAAACCAATAAAGGAACAGTGCCCCAGGATGGCCACAATCTTGTGACTGAAACCAGTAAAAGGACCCCAGTATGGCTATAGTCTAGTGACTGAAACCAGTAAAAGTGCCCCAGTATGGCCACATTTTAGTGACTGAAATGAGTAAAGGAATAGTGTCCCAGGATGGACACAGTCAAGTGACTAAAACCAGTAAAAGAACAGTGCCCCAGCATGGCCACAACCTATTGAATGAAACCAGTAAAGAAACAATGCCCCAGCTTGGCCACAGTCTAATGATTTAAACCAGTAAAGGAAGAGTGTGCTGCCACTGCACCAAGTCCACACTGTAAAGTGTAAAGCACCATTTTACAGTGTGGACTAGGCACTTGTTGTAAATGACACCTACACAACCACTTTACAGTGTAGACTGGGTGCTTTTTATCATAACAACTACCATGAACATTTTACAGTCTGTACTGGGTGCTTTTTGTCATAACACCTACACAACCACTTTAAAGTGTGGACTGGGTGCTTTTTGTCATAACACCTACACAACCACTTTACAGTCTGTACTGGGTGCTTTTTATCATAACACCTACACAACCATTTTACAGTCTGTACTGGGTGCTTTTTGTCATAACACCTACACGACCACTTTACAGTGTGGACTGGGTGCTTTTTGTCATAACACCTACATGACCACTTTACAGTGTAGACTGGGTAGTTTTAGTTATGAGACCTATACAACCATTTTACAGTGTGGACTGGGTGCTTTTTTATCATGAGACCTACACGACCATTTTACAGTGTGGACTGGGTGCCTTTTTTATCATGAGACCTATATGAGCATTTTACAGTGTGGACTGGGTGCTTTTTTATCATGAGACCTATACGACCATTTTACAGTGTGAACTGGCTGCTTTTTTATCATGAGACCTACACGACCACTTTACACTGTTGACTGGGTAGTTTTTATCCTGACACCTATCCAATCATTTATATATATATATATATATATATATATATATATATATATATATCGAAAGGTTGTGAGTTCAATTCTCAGAACAGGTGATGTGTTGTTTCCTTGAGCAAGACACTTTATTTCACATTGCTCCAGTTTACTCAGCTGTAGAAATGAGATGACAGGGACTGATGTCCCTATCATTCCACTGTAAAGTGGACGTGTAGGTGCCACGGCAAAAAAGCACCCACCACTCACTGTAAATGAGGTTGGTGTTAGGAAGGGCATCCAGCTGTAGAAATCAAGCCAGTATCAGTTCCCGTCCCACCCTTGCAAGCAGGGAAAAAGTGGACGTAAAATGAAATGAATGAAATGAAATGATATATATATATATATATATATATATATATATATATAATCATACAAACAAGCACATATTTACACACACACAGTTTTCTCAGTCAATGTTGCAGAAATTCCAAGAATGCTCAGTTAAGTTATTTCATTTTTTTACTATTATCTCTCGATTAATTAATTAGTTAATTAATAATAATTAATTCAAGGAAGCTCAGAGAATAATTCTTAATAGTTAATTTAGAAATCCATCATCTATAGAATGTGGTAGAGTGTAGGCAGTTGAGATTGAGACACAAATTAGAGTAGCCGGGTCAATTAAGTGTGGTTTAGATGTAGTTGGTTTCATATTATAGCTATAAACCTTGGCATAGAACAAGGAGACAGCAAAAGGTAGAATGATATAACAATCTTCTCTTTCTGAAGTGGTAAACCTCAGATCTGGGATGTGAGCTGTAACAATATTTTCTCCCTCTTTTAGGTGTAGATAGATAACAAACCACCAGCAGCAAACATTCCCCCTCTTTAAGGACAGAATTTTTTATTTACCCTCATTAAGTCTCTTGAAATTGTTTATTTTTATTAATTTAGAAATCCATCATCTATACAATATAGTAGAGACTAGGCAGTTGAGAGGCACAAATTACAGTATCTGGGTCAATTAATAGTGACTCTTTTGCCCCTTTCCCACATCATGGATACTGCAGTAAATGTGAGCGTCATTGCTTCTGTTGCTGAATGGAATAAAATCCTAAAATACCGGGAACTATCAAACAATTATTTTTACCAGTCTCTAACATTTGAGACATTTGGTGGAGTTGGGCTACTGACAGCGAGTTCATTTCATTGTTGATGGTTCGCCTTACCAAGGCATCAGGTGATGCCTATGAGAGTACTTGGTTGTTTCAGGACCTTAGCCTCGCCATCACTCGTGGTAATGCTGCCAGTATGTTGGCTTGCCTCAAAAATTTCCGTTGACCCTTGTGGTGTATGACCAATTGTAGCACTTGGTAGGGTTGTTTTTGTTTCCCTTTTTTTTTATTTCATTCTCTCGCTTTGGTTGTATATTTTGGTGTGTTGTATTTGTAAGGTTCCTAGCAATAGTTAATTGTATTTATTATATGTTTTTATTTATGTTTATATTTTCATTCTGAAAGAATTGGGAACAATTTGTAATGTTATTTCGATATACTTGGTTTCACATTATAGCTGTAACCCATGGCTTAGAACAACAGGACGGAAAAGGGTAGGATGATATAAAAATAGTCCTCTTCTTTTAGGTGTAGATAGATAATAAACTACCACCAACAAACATTCCCTCTCTTTAGGGACAGACCTTTTGGGCTGCCCTCATTAAGCCTCTTGATATCTGACCACCTGAAACTGTCCCTGCTTCTATGATACAAAGCTATTTATTTTAAAATGCTGATATTTATTCCAAACACCAACTTGATAACAAGAAAGTTTATTAAATACCACAAAATTCTTGATTGTTTCCAAAATGATATTGAAAGACAAATGCAGAATCTTTCATTAAAAATATGCTAAGGAAAGGGTTAAATACATGGTTAGTGTCTTTCATTAGAAATATGACAAGGAAAATGTTGAAGACATAGATAGTGTCTTTCATTAGAAATATTGTAATGAAATGGTTGACATAAACAGTGTTATTCATTAGAAATATGGTAATGAAAAGGTTAATTACATAGGCAGTCTTTCATTAGACATATGGCAACGAAAGGTTTAATGACATAGATAGTGTCTTTCATTAGAAATATTGTAACAAAAGGGTTAAAGCTGGCATGATGAATTGTAGTAAGACTAGTGTTCTTATGAGATAACCTGTTGTGAGTTACTGACAATATCTGTATATGAAGCTAGTTCCAGCTAGTGGGGATCTGACATTGTGATGGAGTGTAAAGAAGGAGACTATGCTGGTACAGACAAGTGACATATATGAAAAATAAGAGTTGGGTAAAGACATGCCAAGTAATGAAAATGGAAGGGACCCATAAAGAGGAAGATCAAGTTAGAAATGGGAAGAAGTGGTGAACTCCACAAAGATGAAAAGTACTGCAAAAAGTGGTGAAGCACTGTACTAAAGAAGACCTGTTCAACTCATGTCTGTAGAAATGGGCTTCTGCATAGTTTCCACCTACCAAATTCCACTCATAAGATGTTAATCAAACTGAGACTTTATAACAAGAAACTTACTGAAGTTTCTTTGAAGTAGTATTGAATCAAGAACCTTGTATGTGTGTGTATATAAAAATATATATCACAGAAAAAAAGAGAATCAGTGTTGCGACGAATGGAATTTATTGGACATATTACAATCGT
The DNA here is from genome assembly GCA_964016885.1 of Eledone cirrhosa. Lineage (NCBI taxonomy): Eukaryota > Metazoa > Mollusca > Cephalopoda > Octopoda > Eledonidae > Eledone > Eledone cirrhosa. The sequence continues at coordinate 331,055,022 of OZ024743.1, forward strand.
TTCTCTGGTGACCAGCTTCAGGCACGATCGATGTGATGATCAAACCTGACTCTGAAAATCGCAAGGTCCTCAAATACGTCTTGATTCTACGAAGCAGAATTTCCTATATATATATATTCTCTTTTTTTCTGTGATATCATATTCTGTTCTATGAGAGCATCGAGTGCTCAAACGGCCTACCGCATATGGACGCTTTAAGCATCCAACACTAATTATATATATATATATATATATATATATATATATATATATATATATAGAGAGAGAGAGAGAGAGAGAGAGAGGGAGAGAGAGAGAGAGAGAGATGCACACATGGATCAGTGGTTAGAGCATTGCGCTTGCAATCGCAAGGTTGTGAGTTTGATTCTTGGACCATGTGATGCATTGTGTCCTTGAGCAAGACACTTTATTTCACATTGCTCCAGTTTACTAAGCTGTATAAATGAGTTGTGACATCACTGGTGCCAAGCTGTATCAGCCATTGCCTTTCCCTTGGACAACATCGGTGACATGGAGAGGGGGAGGCTGGTATGTATGGGTGACTGCTGGTCTTCCGCAAAAAACCTTGCTGGGACTTGTGCCTCGGAGGTGCCAATCCCATGGCTATACCAAAGGGGGTCTTTACCCTTTATATATACACACACATGTATATATATACATACATATATATACACACATATGCCTATGGTTAAGGTGTTACTAGTTAAATCACAAGACCATTTTACAACTTGGTACTCAATACTTTAATAAAAGTAGTGTATATATGTAAGTATATACATTATACATATAATATATACATAGATATAATACATATATATACATATAATATATATATATATATATATATATATATATATATAATATACATAAAATATATATATATAGTCGAGTGAAAGCAGCCTTATAACTATGTATGTGTGTGTATATGTGTGTGGTAGTGAGCATATGTGTGTCTGTGTTTGTTAGTCTCGTAAATTAAGTGAATGACAGATATCATTAACTTGTGTGAGTTACATACTATTTATATGTTGCTATTTCTATGTTATACTTTACAATCAATCACCTACACAGACAGACACACATACACATGCATACACACATAGACAGACACACACATTCATACACATAGACAGACACACATATATATATATATATGTACATATGTGTATGTACAGTAAGGCACATATGCACATGTACACAAATAAACACACACACACACGTATATATATATATGTGTGTGTGTGTGTGTGTATGTACAGGAATACAGAGCCAGTAAGGCACACATACACATGTGTACACAAACAAACACACACATAGACATATACATACACACACACACACACGCACACACAGACACATATACATGTGTACAAAAACAAACACATACAAGCACAGATACACACAATCATTCCCCACCATTTGAACATTTGCAAACATATATATATATATATATATATATATATATATATAAATGTATATGTGTAAATATATAGAGTTATAAACTCAAATAGTCTTTTTATGCATATCTGTGTATTTACAGTTACACAAAGCCAGTAAATCTCAGAGATATATCAACACACACAAACATACACACACACACAACGAATGTGACATAGACATATGTATAATGATGGAAGGTGAGAGAATAGTATCATCATCATTTATATGTATGCCTGTGTGTGTGTGTGTGTGTATGTGTGTATATGATATATATATATATATATATATAAATATATATATATATAAATATATATATATATATATACCAAGCTGTATATATGTAGGAGGTGAGTTTTATTGTAGTACAATAAAGCAATGCAGATATCGGATAAGAAGCACTCTACAGTTTGTAGGACTGGAGTATACATAATATATAAGAACAAAAGATGGTTAAATGTTGATTTAAAACTGCACTATCCACAAGTGTTTTTTAACCTTCATATCATGTCTTCCTGTTTTATCTGATGAAAACACAAATATTATTGCATGATGATATTTGTTTTTGAAATGCGCATAATAAAATACATGGAACTCTTTCAACCATCTTTTGTTCTTATATATATATATATATATATATATATATATATATAGTTCAAAAGGGCAAAGAAACAAATGCAGGAGTCAATAGTACATAGTGTTATTAGCTTCACACTTGGTGATATATATGTACATATATATATATATATATATATATATATCATCATCGATTAACGCCCATCTTCCATGCTAGCATGGGTTAGACGGGTCCTATTTTGAGGCAAGTTGTGTCGGGAGGTGACCATGTCTCGCTCAAATAGGGGTGTTTCTGGCTGGTTTTCTACGGCTGGAGCCCTTCCTAATGCCAACCATATCATCATCATCATCATCATCAACGTTTAACGTCCGTGTTCCACGCTTGCATGGGTTTGGACGGGGGTAGTCCCACTTGAGGCAAGAGTGATTGTCTTGCTCGCATAGGACTGTCTGGCAGGTTTTCTACAGTTGGATGCCCTTCCTAACACCAACCACATTTACAGTGTGGGTCTGGGAGGTTTTTACCGTGTTGCCTACACGGCCACATTACAGCGTGGACTGTGTGTTTTTTTGTCGTGACACCTACACGATCTCATTTGTTTCGGCCTCGATGGCGCGGCACCAACATAACTTTACATAGAACGGGGTGGTGTGGATGGGGTGGGGGTGGTGGGACGGGGTGTATTTGTTAGAGATGCCTACTGGCTGGAGTAGGTTTTACTATATATTTAGGTAAGGCGGGTCTTCTCTGTTACTGAGTACCGCCAAAGGTCTCGGTCCAGTGACATTGTCTTGGAGAGGTGTAAGTGTGTGATGTCGGAGTTTATCAGCTCGTCCCAGGTTTTTCTAGGTCTGCCTATTCCGTGACTACCGTCTATCTTTATTGCCCTGCACTTTGTTATACAGCTATCGACTTTCATGCGCATCACGTGTCCATACCAACGTAGCCTTCTCTCGAGTAAACAACATCTGATCCCTCTTATCTCTAATTTATTCCTTAGTTCGTTTATGCTTTGCCGTTCACGTATATTACTGTTACACATCCAGCGGAGCATGCAAGCTTCGTTCCTCTCTAGTCTGCGTATATCCTCTGCACACAATGCCCAGGTCTCACTGCCATGCAGCATTGCTGTTCGTATGCAGGCATCGTACAACCTGCCTTTCATTTTTAGTGAGAACCCTTTAGCAGCTAATAGTGGTATAAGCTCTCTGAACTTTTTCCAACCAGTTCTGACTCTAGCTACAGTACTTTCAGATATATATATATATATATATATAATATATATAATATATATATATATATAATATATAAATATATATATATAATATATAAATATATATATATAGAGAGAGAGAGATACAAGTACACTTGGTAGGGAAGAGAGTGAGAGAGAAGCAATCACAGGCAGAAAGACAGTCAGGTACAACATACACACATACACAGAAATAGTCAGACCCACACTGTGAAGTAACTAAACTTACACACAGACACACACGTGCACCACACACACCTAGTTGTGCATATGTCTCTTTCTCCCTCTCACTATAAATATTTTTATCTGAGAGTGGTGTATTTTTTTATTTATGTGAACATTAAATGATGATTATATATATATATATATATATATATATATATATACAAAGAGAGAGAGAGAGTCTGCAGTGCTGAGACCAGGGAGACCACTAATCATTTGAGTACTCAATGTATAGGGAGATGTAGAGTGGGTATAGATCTATGTAAAATCCCGACCACAGCACCAAGAGATTTCAGCTTGTGTTTCCAGCAAGCTGTTTTAAAACTACATCCTTACAGTTTGGGCTGGGTGCTTTTTGCAGTGACACCTACATGACCACTTTACAGAGAGGGCTGGGTGCTTTTTGTTGTGACACCTACATAACCACTTTACAGAGAGGGCTGGGTGCTTTTTGTTGTGACACCTACATGACCACTTTACAGAGAGGGCTGGGTGCTTTTTGTTGTGACACCTACACGACCACTTTACAGTGTGGGCTGGGTGCTTTTTGTTGTGACACCTACACGACCACTTTACAGTGTGGGCTGGGTGCTTTTTGTTGTGACACCTACATAACCACTTTACAGAGAGGGCTGGGTGCTTTTTGTTGTGACACCTACATAACCACTTTACAGAGAGGGCTGGGTGCTTTTTGTTGTGACACCTACACGACCACTTTACAGTGTGGGCTGGGTGCTTTTTGCAGTGACACCTACATGACCACTTTACAGAGAGGGCTGGGTGCTTTTTGTTGTGACACCTACATAACCACTTTACAGAGAGGGCTGGGTGCTTTTTGTTGTGACACCTACACGACCACTTTACAGTGTGGGCTGGGTGCTTTTTGTTGTGACACCTACATAACCACTTTACAGAGAGGGCTGGGCGCTTTTTGTTGTGACACCTACACGACCACTTTACAGTGTGGGCTGGGTGCTTTTTGTTGTGACACCTACACGACCACTTTACAGTGTGGGCTGGGTGCTTTTTGTCGTGACACCTACATAACCACTTTACAGTGTGGGCTGGGTGCTTTTTGTTGTGACACCTACATAACCACTTTACAGAGAGGGCTGGGTGCTTTGTGTTGTGACACCTACACGACCACTTTACAGTGTGGGCTGGGTGCTTTTTGTTGTGACACCTACACGACCACTTTACAGTGTGGGCTGGGTGCTTTTTGTTGTGACACCTACACGACCACTTTACAGATAGGGCTGGGTGCTTTTTGTTGTGACACCTACACGACCATTTTACAGTGTGGGCTGGGTGCTTTTTGTTGTGACACCTACACGACCACTTTACAGTGTGGGCTGGGTGCTTTTTGTCGTAACACATACATAACCACTTTACAGTGTGGGCTGGGTGCTTTTTGTTGTGACACCTACATAACCACTTTACAGTGTGGGTTGGGTGCTTTTTGTTGTGACACCTACATAACCACTTTACAGTGTGGGTTAGGGTGCTTTTTGTCATGATGCCTACATGACCACTATTTATGTATATACAGGGTGTCCCAAAAATGTATACACATATTTATTAGAATACTATTAAAATGTGTATATATATTATTTTGTGGGGGACACCCTGTATATACAGCATATATATATGATTTCCTCCGAATGAATCAGTTCTAGTCCTGTAGAAGCCATTTCTATATTAAATATTTATACTCTGCTATGTATTGAGTACCTTACTGTCGTTACCTCCAATTGAACCCGGGATACACTCACACACATATATATATATATATACACATATATATATATATAATTTATTATTTAAAAGCCTGTGGTGCTGGTAAGCCATGACAGTATAGGAAATGTATCCGATGCTCTTTATATTTAAGACATAACAAGAGAGAGACAATAAAATAGAAAACCGGTAAAATAATGACTGCTATAGAACATACTATATAACAATGCTATATAATATGCTATATAATGACTGCTATAGAACATCTTACGTACATTGGTAAAATATTTCTGAACATTGACTTCGCTTCTAACCCACATACACCTTTTAATTATATATATATACTAGCAGCTGAAAGTTAATAATTTGAAAAATATTATTGAAAGTTTATTATAAAGAAGCAGTATCAGGAAAAAAAGTTATTTCGCTGTTAATAAACAGTTGCCTTCTACAGTACGTTTCATTTAACTTACGCAGCATATTTATTTGTATACATGCACAGACTCTTCTGTACACACACAACATGTAGGAAAACGGAAACAAAATGCACAAAAAAACAAAACAAAAAAACAGACATTTTATTTCTATCGTAATCAAGTGCGCTAAACCTATATTGTTTGCATTCTGTGTTTTTCTATGGATGGGCAGAAATAACAAAATTGCCATGGTGATATCCATCGATGAAGTATGCGACAAAACTGGTCGATGTTCCAAAATAGAACATTGCCCAGAAGATCACATCTGCCATATCTGTACGGAACCCGAAAACTCGTTCCGTAATCGTTGGGTCGAATGTGGAACCTGTCACATCTCTGTCTGCCTTCAATGCGCCACAGGCTTCCGGAAGATCCCAGGCCAAAACAAGAAACATCATATTGCTACGATGGATAGACTCTGGGAGATGGTCCAGCTAACAAACTGGTCCTTTCAGTGCCTGGACTGTATGCCTGCTTCTCCCATTGCTGCGGAACAACAACAAAGACCGAAGATCGTGTCTTCTACCATTGTTCCCAAACAACAACAACAAAAACCGAGGATCATGTCTTCCTCTACCATTGCTCCTGAACAACAGCAAAAACCAACGACCGTAGCTTCTGCTACTACCCCCATTGAAGGACTTCATCAACAACAGCAACCCATGTCTTCCTCACCCGTTACTTTTCAACAACAACAACCGACGACTGTGTCTTCTACCATGCCAGTTGAAGGAGAAGAACAACAACAAAAACCGACCGTCAATACGGAGTTTGAGGAAATACTGCAAATGATTTCCGCTTTAAGCCAAGAAATAGCGGAAATAAAATCAAGCGTTCATGTAGAACCCCACTCTTACCGGAGTGCCTTGTTAAAAAATCTTCGCGTACCTCATGTTGAACCTAGACGCATTGAGAATGCCACTGAATCTGCAAACCATGAAGTGATTGCCATTGGTGTACCAGAAGACATAGTTGATCTTCAGGCATTTGCTGCCAGTTCATCCAAAGACCTGGGCTGTGCTCCCGCAAAGGGTGCGCTACGCCTTGGCCGACCAGGCCCGAAACCCAGGTTAATTAGACTGTCGTTTTCAAACTCAACTGAGGCACGTTCATACCTTGTAGCCTCTGATAAAGCTAGGCGTGAAAGTCGGATTGCTTTCCGAACACGCCCTGGTCTTCCACCTGATGTCCGCCCAAAGTTGCGTGCTGCAGCTTCCTTAAACCGCAGCTCGGCAGAACATGAAAGCTTCAGCCTACGAGATGATGGGCAGATATGGAAGTTTGTTAAGGCTGGCGAATCATGGAAAAGAGACACCAGCTGGTCTGAAAACACTGTACCCACAACAACTGACAATAAAGAAACTGAAAAAACTCTGGGAAACTAAATCAGAACAACCTGCCATCCCCTGCACATAATCATAGACTGGAATCAAGGTACAAATTGTTGTCCTTGAATGCACGTAGTCTATGCAATAAGATTCATCTTTTTGACTTCTACGTCAAAAGTATCAACCCTGACTTCATTACAGTCATGGAAACTTGGGCACATCCCTTACTCTGTGATGGGGTTTTCAGCATGACTGGCTACAACCTGTTTCGTAAAGACCGCATTAATCGTGGTGGTGGTGGTGTAATGGTCTACGTTCGGTCAAATCTGTCGGCAATTCCTTGTGCTGATTTGAACCAATCACAGCAGGAAATTTTTTTCTGCGATATACGTATGACCATGTCAACTCTGCTACTTGGAGTCCTTTACCGTCCCCCAAACTACCATCAGGACACTCAACTTTGTGATATCCTCAGAGCTGCTGCCAGGAAGACAGCCACTTATGTTTTCATTGCAGGTGACTTCAATCACCCTGAAATTGACTGGGAAACCTTTCGTTGGCCGCCAAGTGCAAATGACTTCCTTGAGCTAGTGCTGGACTCGAGTTGGTCCCAGGTGGTCACCTCCCCAACGAGAGGTGACAACACTTTGGACCTACTCTTCACCACTACTCCTGAAACGGTCATTAGTGTTACTGCTGAGGAACCTTTAGGTGACTCTGATCATGCTATGATCATTGCCAATCTATCCCTCATGGGCAGTAACAAGAACCACAACCATCTCCAAACTGCTCACTTTGACTGGAATAAAGCAGACTGGAACTGTTACTGCACCGAGTTGCAACGGCCAAACTGGCTTGAGTTCTACGACTCTGGAGATGTCAACACTGTACTCCAGAACATTCTGAGCTCAATATGGACAGCATGTGCAGCATCGGTGCCACGTAAGCGGAAAAAACATCCCAAAAGCGCAATTTGGGAGACTGCAGCAGTCCATCTTGCCAGAAAAGAATGGCGCAATGCTGAACGTGAGTACAAACTTCACAAATCAGACATTAATAGGAAGAGGCAAAATAGATCGTCCAACCACCTCAAACAGGTGACAAAAAAAGGCAGTGCTTCAATTTGAGAAGCGCATAGCAGCCAGCCCTGACAGTAAGGTGTTCTGGAAGTATGTTCACTCAAAGCAGAGGCCTCACTCTCCAGTTGGTCCTCTTCGCAATCCCCACACAAGCCAGGTTACTGACGACCCCAAGGAATGCGCAGAGCTCATTGCTGAATGCTATGCAGGCATTTTCACTATTGAAGACCAGAGTGTACCATCTCCACCACCTCTGACACCGGACTCTATTACAACCATGGAATTTACACTTGCAATGCTGCGACGTCACCTAAAAAATAAACGCAACCATGCCTCTCCTGGTTTTGGTGGTGTTACGTACCTGCTTCTTAAACGTGGTGGGTACTTCCTTCTACACCAGTTATCACGCTCCTTCCAATTCTGTCTGAACAACAGTGCTACTCCAGAACAGTGGAAAACTGCTAGTGTCATTCCTCTGTTCAAAAAGGGTGACCGCACATCACCTGTCAACTATCGTCCAGTCAGTCTAACTAGTTGCATCGCCAAACTGATGGAATCCTGTGTCAGAGAAACACTTTGGAACTTCTGGAGCTCTCACAGTTTTATCCGGCCCTCGCAATTTGGATTTATCCCCAACTCCAGCTGCTGTGATCAACTTATAGAGTTTCTTGAGGACATCACCCGGATCACTGATGGCGGCTCATGGGTGGATGTTATTTACCTTGACTTTGCGAAGGCCTTCAATTCTGTGCCACACAAAAGGCTTATGGCAAACTCTCTGCAATGGGTGTGAAGGATGATCTTTTTAACTGGTTGAAGTCCTTCATTCTCAGTCGAAGAGAGGTAGTCACGGTTCTGGGACAGCATTCCTCACCATATGAGATGTCATCTGGTGTACCACAGGGATCTGTTCTTGGCCCCCTTTTGTTTGTGGCATATATTAATGACATAGATGCCAACTTAAGGAATGCCACAGTACTAAAGTACGCAGACGACATCAAGCTGTACCTTGAGATAAAAAGGACAGATCCTGAACACTATAGATCTTGCTTGCAGTCTGACCTGGACACAATGCAACAATGGATCTCAGACTGGCAACTCAAGCTAGCTGTGGACAAGTGCACCACCATGCATTTTGGGAGTAAAAACCCAGCGTCGACATACTCCCTCCACAGCACTAATATCAAGAAGTCTTCTTGTGAACGTGACCTGGGCATTACGGTCAGCAGCAATTTGCGTTGGAGGCACATCTCTAAAATTGTCAAGGGGGCCGAGGGTGTCTTAGCATCACTCAGCAAGACCTTTGTCAGCTGCTCTCCAGATATCTATTTAAGGCTGTATACAGCTATGGTGCGACCACACTTAGAATTTGCATCACCAGTCTGGAACCCCTATCTTGCTCAGAACATTGACTGCCTGGAAACTGTTCAGAGACGTGCAACCAAGCGAATACCCTCCATCAGGCATCTACCATACTCTGAGCGCCTTGCTTCCCTGGGCATGGATTCATTGAAGCTCCGACGCCTGGCAACTGACTTGGTAAACATCCACAAAATTGTTAACCATGTTTCCAACAACAACCCTGAGTACCTTTTTGATTTCCATGTGTCTAACACACGTGGACATGCCCACAAAGTAAGAAAACAGCACAGTTCCCATGACTTTCGGAAACATTTTTTCACGCTCAGAGTTGCTGAAGCATGGAACAAACTACCTGCATCAGTTGTTAGCTGTCGAGACACTGCATCCTTTAAGGCCTCCATGCTTCCCGAGATCCGCCAACATTACAGCTAACACATACACACATGTACTTCCCTGACATTTGTGTATTATTCTATGTACTATACATACACCTTTGACGAGTTGTAGTGCACCTGAGCACTTTACATAATAATTTCATTATTTATTTAAATATTTATGTTATTGAATCATTTTTGTATGCGTGTGTGTCTACATATGTGTGTATGTCTACATGTGTGTGTATGTGTATGTATGTCTACATGTGTGTATGTGTCTGTATGTGTGTATGTGTGTGTGTCTACATATGTGTATGTCTACATATGTGTGTATGTCTACATATGTGCGTATGTCTACATGTGTGTGTCTACATATGTGTGTATGTGTATGTCTGTATGTATGTGTATCTAAATATGTGTGTGTCTACATATGTGTGTATGTGTCTGTATGTATGTGTGTGCGTGTGTCTACATATGTATGTGTACCATTGTTGTGTGAATGCATGTATGTGTATGATTGCATGTGTGTATATGCGTACCAGTGTATCTATGTATGTGTGTTTGTATGTCTAGAACTTAGAATGCTCAAAACTGTATCAGATGTCAAATCATTGATCAATCCCCAACCCCAGGGCTGATACTTTTTTTATCCCCCCCCCCCCCCCTCCACGGGGGATGGGAAGGAAGGCAAAGTTGACTTTAGCAGGAGATTTGAATTTGAGAGCCAGAAATATTCTGGGGTAATTAATAATAATGAAAATTATTGTGTACAGTGCTCAGGAGCACTACAACTCATTAAAGGTGCATGTATAGTACATAGAATAATGTACAAATGTCAGGAAAGTGAACAGTGTATGAGTCATGATATACACACAGATACATGCATGTGTGTGTATGGAGGGGGATATCAGGTGTAGTGTTGGCAAATTTCAGGAAGCATGGAAGTTTTGAAGGATGGAGTGTCCTGACAGCTAACAACTGATGCAGGTAGTTTGTTTCATGCTTCAGCAACTCTGAACATGAAAAAATGTTTTCGAAAGTCATTGGAGCTGTATTGTTTTCTGATGTTGTAAGCATGTTCACAGGGGTTAGACATATGGAATTCAAAAAGGTGCTCAGGATTGTGCTCACCATCTCTCCACTTGTGTTCCTTTGTCTTCTCTTCTGTGAGTCTCAATGATTTGACAAAATTCCTCCAAATTCTTGTTTATTTTCAACAGGATTGGCACTATCGGTAGAGGGTCGGACACCATGCTTTGAAGCATAGAGTTATGTCCCTTTATGATCTGAGTTCAAATCCCGCCGAGGTTAACTTTGCCTTTCATCCTTACGGGGTTGATAAAATAAAGTACCAGTAATGTACTGGGTAATTGCTGGCCTTGTGCCAAAAGTAGAAACAATTATTGGAAAATGCTAGGCAGTGTTTTCATTAGAAATATGGCAACAAAAAGATTAATTTTTTAAAAACTGTTATAGTTTAGAAAATTAATTTTATTTTGTTATCTGTTATACATAAACATTATATCAATTTTTAGTAATGCAGATCTGGAGTGCACATGGTGCATTATTATGGTATTATTACGCTAAGTTAGGTACCATTTTATGTTTAGGTACAATTGTTTCATTAGCTATCTGTTTCAGATATTTCACTGAGACAGACTCCAGCTCCTCAGCCTTTATTAATGTCATTGTGTGATGGTTATGTTCTTTTCCATCAAATGTGAAAATGTCCACTAGTTAGTGTGATAAATATATACACACCACAACCTTTTCAACAGATTGAGTTCTCTATCATCTCTGGATATTCTTTATTCAAACTATACAACACTATATATATATATATATATATATATATATATATATATATATATATATATATATATATATATAGAGAGAGAGAGAGAGAGAGAGAGAGAGAGAGAGAGAGAGACAGATAAATAGAAAGCTATGAATTAATGAGTGAAAGAATGAGGAATATTCAGTGAATGAAATGAGTCAGAGTCATAGAAAATGGTAAAAGGGAAGTGGAAGGAAAAAGAGGAGAACTAACAGTTAGATGTAAAAGAGGAGGAGAGAGGAACTCAAGGGTAAATATAGGAGAGGGCAAGAGAGAAGGTGGTAAAATATGTGTATAAGAGAGAGAAAGAGAGAGAGAGTTGAGAGAAATATGAGAGTAATTATAAACTCAGGGCTTCTTTCATTAGCCTCTTTCCTCTCTTATCTAGGAAAAGGAAAAGAGCCAATCAGGTTGGTATGAAAAGTGTTAAACTGCACCCAGTGTCTGGGTTTAGTGTTGGGAAACACAAGAGAGGGCTGGATTAACCATTAAGCAAAATAATCACATGTTTAGGGTATCAAGGAAAGAAAAGCAGCATTTTATTCAAATTAAAATATTCGTCATTAAAAACAAAAAAAATTCTTTCTGCAAACTTTATATATGAAGGGAGGGGCCACCATAATCTGTTAAGTGCTTAGGACCTTAAAAGGATTTAATATGATCCTGACACCAGATATTATGAAGAATGAAGGAACCTCTTAGTTGACATAACTCCCAGGCCTGCTCTTCTCCAGAACATTAGAATTTGAAATTTCTGCAGTGTAAAATGTATTACACCATTCTGATCCAGTACATTAGCCCCTACAAAGGTTGCAATATAAAATATATAACTAGTTTCTCCAACCCAAAACATTAACCCTCCAAAGTGTTACAGTATACAATGTAACACTAGAAAGTGTTACAGAAAATGTCATTTAAAAAGATTATAACCCAGCAACATTTTTCCATGTTTTTACTCACCCACATGATGGCAAAAGAGTCAGTTAACTCAGGTTCCTCTCTACCTTCCTGAACTTATGCAACAAGAGGCTTCGAAGAGAAGAAGAATATTATCATTCTCGAAAGATAGAAGCCAAAGTTTGAACTGAAAATCTAAATCAAAATGAGATGAACAGTATGAGTGGATGAAGGGGTGCCCCATTCTGAAGGAATTGTTCTGTTTCCCATGTCTGTTATTTTGTCAAGAAATAACGAACAACTGCTAGCTACTGTAATTTGAACAATTTCATTACAGCTTTGACAAAACACAAAAAATCTTAGAACTATCTGAATTCCGTAATTCTCTGAAAACGTTTGGCAATGATTCTGACCATACTTGCCATATCTTCTTCCTATGAGAGATCATCTCACATAATATCGAATCTATCTACGAGATTTTGATATTTATTTTGAGTACAATAACCTTAGCATCAATATGAATAGCCAGTTTGAAGAGAAAGAGATGAGAGAATTTTGGCCGGATACAGCTGGTTTAAATGCTAAAGGGTTAAAGTGAGTAAATAATTATATGATGTGTTCTCGAAATGAAGGGAGATTGAGTAATTTGGTCTTCAGTTCCATGAATAAAGACCTTTTGAAGAAAATGAAGGTAGAACATGCTGCTGATACAATTTATAGCAAAGTGATCAATGAATTTGCTAAAAAGAAATGATTTTACAAGTAAATTTTAAATATCTCATTATTTGTAGGTTTTATTTTCTCAGATTCCTATTGTAACCAATAAGGGTCATCATGGCAAGCCTGTCACCAGGGTGTTACTAATGGGAGGGGACATCAAGTACAGTAGAAAGAGGTATGAAGCCTGAAGTGTGGCCTGTTTGTAGAAATGTATTTTCCCACATTAAATTTAGTTCATATTACATTCACAGATGAGACGGGCAAATAATTTTCCAAAAGGCAGGGAGTAAGGCTTGACAACCCCACTCTCTACCATGGTTATTAGCTTTCACCATGGACTGGATGCCATGCTTTCCAAGTCACCCTTCGTCACACATATATATATATATATATATATATATATATATATATAATATATAGGTTGTTATAAACTCACAGGAAAGCTGGACAGCAGGAGGTCTTCAAAGGAGAAACCCTCCCGTAAAGTGAGTGTTTCAGCCCTTAACTTTTGACACTCTAAGGAGGCCCGGACTGCATCCAGGTCATGACTCCTGGGTGCCCTTCTGCTGACATTTAGCCATTAGGAAATCAGTCTTGCTGTGTATTTAAACCATATGCAGATTGTGTTGACAAGATCTAGCTGGAATTCCTCTCCATTGCCTCTGCTTTCAAACTTATATTTAAACACTGTACCAAGTTTGGAAAAACTCAAGAAAGTATATTTATATATATAGTTATATATATATCAAACAATTTGATTGGTATCTGCTATACTGTGGCTACAACTTCGATTTATACCTATTATATATATATAAATTATAAGTTTGAAAAAGAGTCAGATAAAATTTATCCAATTTTTTTCTTCTTAGTCCTGATGAAGGAGTAGCATTCGAAACGTTAAGACCCTCTTCCTGCTATATCAAGCGTTAACCTAATATACCCCTTCCATATACTGTACCGATTGTGTTGTTATTTCTGTTTACCTTTTACATACATACATATATATATATATATATATATATATAGAGAGAGAGAGAGAGAAATAACAGCAACAATATCAATATTAATAGATCACTGCTAATGTAATAATTTGGGGTATTAAATAATTCCTGCATTAGCAACATTTGCAACGACGACAGCAACTGCGACAACAGCAGATGTACCAACAGTAGCAACAGAGGGTTGTAATGGTGAGAGAGGATGGTGGTGGGAGTGGTAGTGGTGACAGTAGTAGTGGTGGTGATGGTGGTGATGATTGTGGGATTGATAATTGTGGTGGTGGTGGTGGTGTTGGTGTTGGCAGTGGTGGTGGTGATGATAATTGTGATATTGGTAATGGTGGTGATGGTGATTGTGGTGGTGGTGGTAGCAGCGGTTGTGGTGGTGGTGGTGGTGGTGACAGTAGTAGTGGTGGTGGTGATTGTGATATTGATGGTGATAGTGGCGGTGGTGATGATGGTGATAGTGGCGGTGGTGATGATTGTGATAATGTTGATGGGGGTGGTGATGATGGTAGTTGTGATGGTGGTGGTGGTGGTGGTTGTGGAAAATGTTGTGATGGTCATGGGTGGATAGACTTAAATACAATTGTGACATCATACATTAACTGTGTGATTCATGATTAAATAATCTGCTGTTGTTGTTTTTTACTGATTCACTCTTCTGGATGAGGGGGGGGGGGGGTACTACTGCTGCTGCTACTACTGCTGCTGGTACTACTACTACTGCTGGTACTACTACTACTGCTGCTACTACTACTACTACTACAACTACTACTGCTGTTGTTGTTAGTACTACTACTACTGCTACTACTACCATTACTACTGCTGCTGCTGTTGTTGTTACTACTACTACTACCACTACTGCTGCTGCTGTTAATACTAATACTACTACAACTACTACTGCTGTTGTTATTACTAATACTACTACTACTACTGCTACTGCTGTTGTTATTACTACTACTGCTACTACTACTACTGTTGTTGTTACTACTACTACTACTACTGTTATTGTTGTTACTACAACTACTACTGGTGGTGTTGTTGCTATTGTAACTACTGCAACAGTAACAAGTGACATGCTTCCAACAACAACAACAACAACAACATTGAAGACCACCTCATACACCTGTTTCTTCCATATAGTCTCCACTCCCACCATAACTAACATGGTTTCTATCAACCATCACCCACTCTCACCTCCCACCCACCTACTGTCACCACCACCCTTGACTGCCCCCCCCCACTGCCTATTATCTCTATCACCACCACCACCACCACTACCAACAATATTCCCTACTCACCACCACCACTCACTACCCACAACTCTCTACCACCCACTACTCATTACCCACAACTACCACCCACCACCATCTCCCACCACCTCCACACAACTACCCACTACATCCCCCAACCACCCCACTATTCACTACCAACCACCACCATCTCCCACTACCTCCACACTACCATCACCATCACCCACCATACACCAATCCAATGTGCTGTAGTAGCACAATTTACTGTACCTAAAAAATTACTTCACCTTTTTACTACCATATTTAAGACTGCCTGTAATGTTCAAATAATTTTGAAAATTTTAAAATTTTAAAAGAATTTGAAGATATAACTAACTTTCTCATGATTAAGTTAGTGTTTGAAACTGGTAAGAAACTCTTAGGAGTTGACAAGATCTAGTTGGAACTCCTTTCTGTTGCCTCTACTTTCAAACTTATATTTAAACACTTTCTTCAACTGGAAAAATAACGTTGGTGTTTAAAACATAACTTAACAAAGGTTCTTACATAACATTATGATAGGTTTTTAGATAAATATAAACACTTTAAAACCAGGTTTTGTATCATACAACCATGGACTGTTTTAAGTGGCTTGGTATCAAAAGGGTTACATAACTTTCTCACTCTAAACAAATGATGAGAACTATGATGATAATGACAATGCTGATGATGATGGTGATGATTTTGGGGACAGTGATGAAGGAACACTAATGATGGTTTACTTTGTCCTCTCTACTAAAAACACCTGTCCAATCACCACAAACTTTGCTTGTCCCCTCCACTAAAAAAAATCATTCCAATCCCTGGAACTTTGCCTGCCCCCCCCCCCCCTCCTCCTCGTCTATTAAAATATCATTCTAGACCCCCAAGAACTTTGTCCGCTCTACTAAAAAAATAATTTCAGAAGACAAGAACCCCCCCCCCCCCCCCCCATCTACTAAAAAATCATTCCAGTCCCCATGAATGTTGTCCCCTCTACTGAAAAATTCTTTTCAGCCATCAGGAATTTTGACCCCTACTCTACTAAAAATAACATTTCAGACCTCAGGAACTTTGTCTGTCCTCTACCCCTTCTTAAAAACCATTCCAGACCCTAAAAAACTTTGTCTGTCCTCCAACCCTCATTAAAAACCATTCCAGACCCTAAAAAACTTTATCTGTCACCCACCCCTTCTTAAAAACCATTCCAGACTCTAAAAAACTTTATCTGTCACCCACCCTTTCTTAAAAACCATTCCAGACCCTAAAAAACTTTATCTGTCACCCACCCCTTCTTAAATACCATTCCAGACTCCAGGAATTCATCTGTCACCCACTTCCACTCAGATCCCAGGAACTCCAGACAACTCTGCTCCTCATTTAACTCCAGACTTATTATTTTCACTTTTCCATTTCAGTAAGTTTTGTCAATGTTACTCGAGATCATAGAATTTCACAGTCTGCTTGTTTCTTTCTCAATACATCAAATGGTGGGAGGGTGGAAGAATAGTGCAATAGTAACATAATGGAATGTTGGGGTGGTGAAGATGATAGTACAAGACACACACATATATATATATAAATATATATATATATATAAATATACATATATATATATAAATATATATATATATATGTATATGTATATGTATATATAGAGAGATAAATATACATGTATATATATATATATATAAATATATATATACATGTATATATATATAAATAAATATACATATATGTATATAAATATATATATATAAATAAATATACATATATGTATATATATATATATATATATACATACATATATGTATATTTATTTATATATATATATACATACATATATGTATATTTATTTATATATATATATACATATATGTATATTTATCTATATATATATACATACATATATGTATATTTATTTATATATATATACATACATATATGTATATTTATTTATATATATATACATATATGTATATTTATATATATATATAAATATATATATACATGTATATATATATAAATAAATATACATGTATATATATATAAATATAAGTATGTGTGTATACGTACATACGTATATGTATACAGACGTACAGTAGCATGCATATATATATATATATATACATATATACATACAGGTACACATACATATATGCACGTATCAGTTTCAACTTATATATAAATAAATATACATATATGTATATATATATATATGTATATATATATATATACAAATATATATATATAGATAGATAGATAAATATACACACACACATATATACATAGATATCTATAAGCGATGATATATATATACACACTTATAAATAGATAAATATAGAGAGAAAGGAAACAGAAGACCACTTTATTCCAGACAATCTCTTTGACAGACTTCCTTATTATCTTATTGTGTGCCATAGTTGATAGATGTAGTGTTATATAATATAATATATATATATGTGGAGGCACATGGCTTAGTGGTTAGAGCATTGGCCTTGCAATCGAAAGGTTGCGAGTTCAATTCGCAGACCGGGTGATGTGTTGTTTCCTTGAGCAAGACACTTTATTTCACATTGCTCCAGTTTACTCAGCTGTAGAAATGAGATGATAGGGACTGGGGTCCCTATCACTCCACTGCAAAGTGGTCGTGGAGGTGCCACGGAAAAAAAAGCACCCAGCACTCACTGTAAATGAGGTTGGTGTTAGGAAGGGCATCCAGCTGTAGAAATCAAGCCAGAATCAGTTCCCGTCCCACCCTTGCATGCGGGGAAAAGCGAACGTAAAATGAAATGATAAGCAGAAGGGATATGTCTAAAATAACGTTTTTTCAGCTCTTTGCCTCAACCTCATTTGCATACTCATCTTAACAATTTGAAATATCTGACTTTGCTTCTCTTATCCCTTCACTATCCAAGGAAAACTTGAACCGTTAAGGTATATTATCCTTGGTTATGTCAACATTTATAAAACACACTTCGTATTTTATCTGATGAAAGCGTACCAAAGTTTTGGTACCCTTGAAATATATATAATAGAATAAATATGGTTTTATAAATATAGTTTCTATTTATTTAATATCATTGAATAAATATATAAATATATATATCTGTCTCTCGCTATATATAGAGGTAGACCATGAAAAACATGGGTAGAGGTGGTGAGAGCAGACCTCAGATCACTGAAACTCACCGAGGAGATGACGAAGGACCGTGACAAGTGGAGAGATGCTGTGCTGAATAGGACCCGTCCCACCTTTGCAAGCAGGGAAAAGTGGACGTAAAATGATGATGATGATGATGATATATATAGCGAGAGAGAGAGAAAGGGGGAGCTGAAGAAAAAAATGGGGTGTAAATGAGAAAGACAAAGGAGTAGTATGTAATATATATATATCTATAATATTATAAAGCTGAGCGTCGTGTGTATTATGTATGTATCCTACACACCTCCCTATAGTTTGTTAACTTTACTCTCTCCGTCGCTCTTCCCTCTCTCTATAATAGATAATTCCCCCTCTCTATAATTTAACTGCTTTACTCTCTCTGTCGCTCTTCACTCTCAAATATTAAAAAGCTGAGCGTCTTCTCTCTCTCCCTCTTTCACCCTCTCTATAATTTAACTGCTTTACTCTCTGTTTCTCTTCACTCTCTACATGACAACACTCTTTTACTTTCCGGAGCATCGTATGTATGTTTATTTCAAAAGGATAACCTCCTTCAAAAAGCAGTTGCTGCTTCTTGCAGGGTGAGGTGCCAATGGCTGTCATCGTGTAACATACCACGCAGCTGGCAAGTCAAACGGTAGGTGGAACATTCAAGGCCATTGATGGTTCTCAGGTCTTGGAAAGACTGTGGTCCTCTAACCTCAAACAGGAGCATTTTTAAGAAGAAACACTCGAACTGAGTCAGATGGACGCTGTAGACCCTTCCAAGAACATCTGCTGACTTGATTTATGGCTGTCCTTCCACTGCTTTGCCGGCCTTTCTGCGCTGCCACGTTCTGTTTTTGTTGTTCCATGTGTAGTAGCGGGTAATTTGCCAATAGAAGAGTGTTTGTGCGAATTGGTCTTCTTGGCAGAGCTTGAAAAGGGCCGCAAGAGTTGTATCCTTTGGCAGTTCTTGCACAATTTGAGCAGCCTGTTGTGGATGGAAATAAACTCTCTGGCCATTTTCAAGATGCACTGCCAGATGCTGGATGGCAGAGCCAAAATCACACCGGAAGTCATTCGTAATACCTGGATAGGTATCGGATATCATGATGTGTCCGGATAAATTCAACAGTGAATGAACAACGGCCCTTTTTAGGGCCATCTACTTGCAATTGTTACCGCAATCTGTTCTTTAACGGCTTTCTGGAGACTTGAAATTGTTAACCAAGGCTACAGCCAGTACACAGTTGTGAGACCGAATTGTCGGTTTGTCTGTGCCTCTGCGCACGTACACCCACTGGGTAGTACATACACACGCTGCGTATACACGCACAGGCATGCTCCAAGCACACGTAATGGGAACAGTTGGCCGATTTATACGGTAGCTCCTCCCCTTTGCTACGAAGTCAGAAGGACAATGTGACATGGGAGGGTGTGTGGTATCTTTTCAGTGGAGTGGTGGGGGCAGGTATACCTAGCCGGGCACCAGCCAGACGGGCCAGCTAGTATATATATATATATATATATATACTACCACATGGCTCAGTGGTTAGAGCATTGGGCTTGCAATCGAAAGGTTGTGAGTTCAATTCTCAGACCGGGTGATGTGTTGTTTCCTTGAGCAAGACACTTTATTTCACATTGCTCCAGTTTACTCAGCTGTAGAAATGAGATGATAGGGACTGGGGTCCCTATCATTCCACTGCAAAGTGGTCGTGCAGGTGCCATGGCAAAAAAGCACCCAGCACTCACTGTAAATGAGGTTGGTGTTAGGAAGGGCATCCAGCTGTAGAAATCAAGCCAGAATCAGTTCCCGTCCCACCCTTGCAAGCAGGGAAAAGCGGACGTAAAATGATGATGATGATATGCATACAATGTCTCCAAAAATGTATACACACTTCAACAGCACTCTAATCAAAGTGTGTATACATTTTTAGGAGACACTCTGTATGTATGTATGTATGTATATATGTGTATATATATATATATCAAGTGAAGATGCGTGATTTAGTTGTTAGGCTGTGTGGCTCACAATTGTAAGGCTGTGTGTTGGATTCCCGTCAGTGCATTATGTCCTTGAGCAAGGCTTTATTTAACATTACTCCATTCCAACTAATCTGAGAATGTGGCAAATCCATGTAACTCTTGCATGGATTATAGATGATAAAATCTATAGAAATGGATTGTGGAAAATAGATGATAACTGGTGATGATGATGATACATATATATATATATATTATACGCACACACATTCACCCCCATCCTGACATGCTGCTTGCTCTCCCACAGTGGTGCCACAATCAAAAGGCACCCAGTCTACTCTGGAAGGTGGTCATGTTGGTACCATGACAATAGCATCTAGCTCACCATATAAGTTGGTTATATAGGTGACACAACAAAAAACACTCCATCCACCCTGTAAGGTGGTCATGTCAGTGATACAACAAATGCACCCAGTCCACCCTGTAGGAAGGGCATCCAACCATAGAAAACCAAGTGAAAAACAGAACATATAACCAAGAAATGGTCACCTGACCTAGTTTGTTTCATAATGTGACAACCCATCTAACCCATGCAAGCATGGGAAATGGACATAAATGGTTTTGTAAAATAAAACCCAGAACAGTTTTCAGTAATTTGGTTTGAAAACGATTAATAGAGAAGTCAGCTGCTATTGTTAGTTGGTCAAACAACACGTTGGATTTCACATTGGATCACATATTAGTGTTGCCACTGGATCAAACCTTATATCACATATTAGTGCTCCAACTGGATCACATTGGATCTCCCATTCTGCAAGCTGGTCAGTAGGAGTAGCTGGGAGCAATACTGTAGCCAAATGGTTTGTGAGAGCAGTTCAAATGAAGAATCAGTTAATATTAGAGTTGATCCTCAGATTGAATCACTGAAAGTGTTGAAATGTGTTGGAGGGTGTCAATGTTGATCCCCAGTTTGAATCACTGAAAGTGTTGGAGGGTGTCAGCTGATGTTGATCCCCAGTTTGAATCACTGAAAGTACTGAAATGTGTTGGTTGGTGTTAGCTGAGGTTCAATTCTCATATTTTTTCTTTCATTGTTATTCAGGTTGTCATGAAACAGTTGATTTCAGTGTATGTGAGAACTTTGAAAGGTTAACCCTTTGTTACTAAAATGCCTGAAACCATCCCTGGTCCTATGATTCTAAGCTGGTTATTTTAAAGAGTTTATATTTATTTTAAAACCTTACAGCATAATTTTATATAAGATCATTTGTTAAGTTATCCAAACATTAACTAATGAGAAAGTTAATTATATTACTAAATACATTAAACTTTTTTTTATTATTTTCAAAATGATTTGAAAGCCATAAGCAGTGTCTTTCATTAGAAATATATGATAATAAAAGGGTTCATGGTAGAATTTATTGAAGAACCACAGAAGATAACATGGAAGAGAGAGCTTTAAGCCTGAAGAGTAACATAACCAAGAATAGTTAACAGTAGGAGCTAGAAAAGCTCACTTCATCATATATATATATATATATATATATATATATATATATATATAATTATCACAATGAATTGGAAAGGTCTTGTCATTCTGATGAAATTAAATATGTAATACCTAAGGTGTGTGTGTGTGTGTGAGTGTGCATGTGTGTGTGTGTGTGCAGGTATATATATACTCACACAAGAACACATCTTTCAGAGACAGAAATGAAAGAGAGGGAAAAAGAAGGGTTTATTGTGCTAATGTAGAGGATTCTCGTCTCTACATGTCTAAATACATTATACAACTGATACCTTTAAAATAATTTAAACTATATTATATATTTAATGCTGTCGACATGAAACTCTCACCAAACAATACACCACTCATACAATAAGAGTTATCACTTTACACCTATTTTACCAGAGTTTATCCCAGATGTACAGGCATTAAGTGACTGAAAGTACATAATTCTCTCTACCCCTAGATGGAATGCTAATCTGTTGCAGGGTTGCATCCTTCCCACCCAGCTGCTGATGGCAGTACTCAAGATTTTCATCTGAGTACACCAGAAAAGAGTAAAAAAAGGAAAGGAGCCTTAACTCCTAATGGAATCATAGGGGTGCTATTTTGACTGACATGATATGTCTTTGACATTTAAAACCTGGTGGAGCTTATCCTTCTTGAAGGGTGCCATCCTGCCTGACACATGTCTTGGGTGTTTTAAACCTGGTGGATCCCATCCCACTCCAAGTCTGAACACAGCTGACTACTTTTATAGAAGGAGAGGTAGGGAGGTAGGGAGAAAAAGTGATAAAGAGATATAGAGGAAGAATCAACCTCAGTACTAGACTAGTACTTTATCAACTTTGAAAGAATGAGAGACAAATTAATCTTGGTGGGATTTGAACTCAGACAGCAGTGATTCAGGGTAAATACTGAGGCATTTAATCCAACAATCTATTAACTTTTCCAATTCACCACCTTTGAGTGAACTGAAATGAAATGCCTTGCTCAAGGACTGAATGCACCACTCAGTCAAGGAATCAGAAGCTGAACACACTAATCAGAAGCTGAACACACTAACCACTAGATCACACACTTCTTCTTAACACATACAGTAACAACACAGAAATATATTTGTCTACTAAACATTTTATCTAGTCATTCATCTATTTCTACAGCTGTTTATCCAGTTGTGTTGTACATATCTTCTAAGATATCAGCATATTTCTACTCCCTTCTGTCTTTCTCCTTCTCTCCTTACATAACACAATATCCATTAGCTAAGCCTGTCTCCAAGTGTCTGTCTGTATTATTACTTGAGCTGGTTACAGTGAAACCTTGAAAGGAGAACAAGATGGAAAAGGCCAGGGTCAGGTGTTTTCATGCCCATCACCACACCAAACAAGGTCAGGAGGTTTCTTTGCCTTCATTGTTCAAGTATCACTTAAAAACTGAGAGCTAGATAGATGCCATATTGTCTACTCTATTAAATATATTGGTTTTTGATTTAGGTACAAGGCAACCAATTTTTGAGGAGGAGGAAGTCGATTAAATCGACCCCCAGTGCATTACTGGTACTATTTTATGGACCCGATAAGGATGAAAAGCAAAGCTAACCTCGGCAGGATTTGAACTCAGATCGTAAAGGGCCGTAACTCTATGCCATAAAGCATGTTACCCGATGCTCCACCGATACTACTATTAAATATATTAAAGATGGACAAGTGTAGAGGAACTAAACACGGGTGCAGTGTTGCAAATGTTTTCTGTTTTAGCTGAGGAGTGAAACAAATTGGAGGAGGGGCTCGGAAAAATAAATAAGAGAGAGACATGGAAGAGAGAGGGAGTATGTGTGGATGAGTGTGTGAATATGTGTGTGTGTTTATATCCGGATATATGTGTGTGAATATGTGTAAATGTGGACGTATGGTTGTATGTGAATGTGCATGTGTGTGTAGATGTGAGTATGTATGTATTTATGGTTGTGTGTAGATGTGTGGTTGTAAGGTTGTGTGTTTGTATGTGTGTGTGTGTGTGTACCATTTACTGTCAAAGTTTCCTTTATATTCACTCCTGTGTCATTGAACTCCAATAATGTTTCGTACTTCTCCCACCCTCCCTCCTATAAACATTTAATCCTTTCGTTGCAAATAATGGAATTTTTACAATTATTTTTTCTAAATTGATTTTATGTTTAAAAAAAACAACTATTGTTAACCAATATCTTTAAGATATTGATGTGAACATTTGGTAGTTGTTCATATCACATGATGTGGCCATCAACAGATGCTGTGAAAGTTAGCTAGGTTAGATTTTAACTGAAGAAACATAAAACAAACAAGGGTATGGTTTTTGCTCACCTTACAAAAGTTATGCCCAAACAAATGTAATTACCCCTTTAGCAGTTATATTCCTGTATACTATTGTATCGTCACGGTAAAGGCTTTAACTCACATAATATCAAATCTATGAGATTTTGATAATATTTATTTTGAGAACAATACCTTAACATCAGTATGAGTAGCCAGTTATGGCCAGTTTGAATTGAAAGAGGTAAAAGAATTCTGGCCGGATACAGCCTGTTTAAATGCTAAAGGGTTAAGGTAACATAGCACTAACATGACTAGTGTTAGCCCTGTATGCGCAATTCGTGTGAGTCATATACATTGTATTTTCCATAATTTTGGTGAGTTTTGTTGTCTGATGCCCTTCCTATCACCAACCACTTTACAGTGTGGACTGGGTGTATTATTCATGCCACAAGCACTGACGCCCTTCCTATCATCAACCACTTTACAGTGTGGACTGGGTGTATTATTCATGCCACAAGCACTGATGCCCTTCCTATCACCAATCACTTTACAGTGTGGACTGGGTGTATTATTCATGCCACAAGCACTGATGCCCTTCCTATCACCAATCACTTTACAGTGTGGACTGGGTGTATTATTCATACCACAAGCACTAGCAAAGTTGTCTTACTCTACTCAAGAGTCCTCTTCCCCTCTTATCAAGTTTTATTCAGAGTGTCTGCTTTCCTAAATGGGTTGTCTTCCCTATGACTTACAGAGCCCATGTTTGCCCAGTGCAGCCTTATTTAATTCGGGTCAACTGCTTTCCTAGACACACCATCAGGCAGTCATAGGCTGCCACTTATGCCTCTTAAGGATCCCTCAGTGGCCCTTCTCAGCATAGTTATGGCCCATACAGTAGTGAATCATCTGAAGAGGGTTTGCAGAACCCCCCCCCCCCCCATCGTATTGGAAAGTGGGGGATGGGGGTGGGCAGGATGTGACAATGATGGAGCAGGTTGTTAAAGACAAGCAAACCAAACATTTATGAAAGAGGGTGGAGTTGACTGAGAAATAAAGTAGATAGTGCTTTGGAGTAACGTTCCTTGATAGAGTACATAGCTGGGAGATGAGAGAGTCACTCCAAGTAGAGCCGCTACTCCTTCTGCTCTTTAGAGTAACATTACTTGTTAGAGAACATAGCTGGGAGATGAGAGAGTCACTCCAAGTAGAGCCGCTACTCCTTCTGCTCTTTAGAGTAACATTACTTGTTAGAGAACATAGCTGAGAGATGAGAGAGTCACTCCAAGTAGAGCCGCTACTCCTTCTGCTCTTTAGAGTAACATTACTTGTTAGAGAACATAGCTGAGAGATGAGAGAGTCACTCCAAGTAGAGCCACTACTCCTTCTGCTCTTTAGAGTAACATTACTTGTTAGAGAACATAGCTGAGAGATGAGAGAGTCACTCCAGGGAGAGCCGCTACTCCTTCTGCTCTTTAGAGTAACATTACTTGTTAGAGAACATAGCTGAGAGATGAGAGAGTCACTCCAAGTAGAGCCACTACTCCTTCTGCTCTTTAGAGTAACATTACTTGTTAGAGAACATAGCTGAGAGATGAGAGAGTCACTCCAGGGAGAGCCGCTACTCCTTCTGCTCTTTAGAGTAACATTACTTGTTAGAGAACATAGCTGAGAGATGAGAGAGTCACTCCAAGTAGAGCCACTACTCCTTCTGCTCTTTAGAGTAACATTACTTGTTAGAGAACATAGCTGAGAGATGAGAGAGTCACTCCAGGGAGAGCCGCTACTCCTTCTGCTCTTTAGAGTAACATTACTTGTTAGAGAACATAGCTGGGAGATGAGAGAGTCACTCCAAGTAGAGCCGCTACTCCTTCTGCTCTTTAGAGTAACATTACTTGTTAGAGAACATAGCTGGGAGATGAGAGAGTCACTCCAAGTAGAGCCACTACTCCTTCTGCTCTTTAGAATAACATTACTTGTTAGAGAACATAGCTGAGAGATGAGAGAGTCACTCCAAGTAGAGCCACTACTCCTTCTGCTCTTTAGAGTAACATTACTTGTTAGAGAACATAGCTGAGAGATGAGAGAGTCACTCCAGGGAGAGCCGCTACTCCTTCTGCTCTTTAGAGTAACATTACTTGTTAGAGAACATAGCTGAGAGATGAGAGAGTCACTCCAAGTAGAGCCGCTACTCCTTCTGCTCTTTAGAGTAACATTACTTGTTAGAGAACATAGCTGGGAGATGAGAGAGTCACTCCAAGTAGAGCCACTACTCCTTCTGCTCTTTAGAATAACATTACTTGTTAGAGAACATAGCTGAGAGATGAGAGAGTCACTCCAAGTAGAGCCACTACTCCTTCTGCTCTTTAGAGTAACATTACTTGTTAGAGAACATAGCTGAGAGATGAGAGAGTCACTCCAGGGAGAGCCGCTACTCCTTCTGCTCTTTAGAGTAACATTACTTGTTAGAGAACATAGCTGAGAGATGAGAGAGTCACTCCAAGTAGAGCCGCTACTCCTTCTGCTCTTTAGAGTAACATTACTTGTTAGAGAACATAGCTGGGAGATGAGAGAGTCACTCCAGGGAGAGCCACTACTTCTCTGAATTAAGAGATCACAACTCTGATACTACGGACATGTGGTTAGAATGTCTCAGGAAAGAATCACTGGACAGATTTTATGGGTAAAACCAACTGGCAAGAGACCTAGAGCATGATGATTGGATAACATCCATGAGCTCAGCTGGTCTCACTTGGGGATCCAGCCAGATCAGTTGGAGATGGTTGCCTCTAACAGGACTTGCTGGAAGGAGTGTTTGA
>OZ024743.1:331097345-331129845 GCA_964016885.1 Eledone cirrhosa
AAATATATATATACACACATATATATATATACACACATAAATATATATACACACATATATATATATACACACAAATATATATGCACATAAATATATACACATACATATATATACATATATATACATACATAAATATATATACACACACATATTTCATTTCATTTTCATATATATATATATATATATATATATATATATATATATATATATATATACATACATAAATATATACACACACACACTCACATATATATGTATATATATATACATACAAATATATATATATATACATGTGTGTGTTTTTTAACTTTTGATTTTTATATAATTGGTTTTGTTATCTTTTATTCAGTGGCTATGTAAATAGTGAAGTTCTGAAATATTGTTGTCAGTTGTGTTTTGGGGGAGTTAGTAACCTTAATTGATCTTCTATTGGCAGACAGACACCATTCCTTGCTATAGTGAAAAGATGGAAGCTTGCCTGGTGTGGTCATATAGCCCACCACAACTCCTTGTCCAAAACCATCCTTCAAGATACAGTCAAGGGAGGACAAAGGAGAAGCAAAGAAAATCCTGGTCCGACAACATCAAAGACTGGACTGGTCACAACACCAAAACCCTTCTACACATGATGGAGAATAGGGACCAATGGCAACAACTGATACAGACTAGACAGATTGAATAACAATGTCCTCTTCATATCCATATTCTGCATAGTTTCTACAGATGGTCTTCTCCCACATATTCCTGAGAGGGTTGTAGAGGCAGAGGTTCTCAAGTAATCCTTCCAGTGGGTCCTGTCAGAAGCAACTGCCTCCAACTGATCAGGCTGGATCCCCAAGTGAGACCATCCAAGCTCATGGATGTTATCCAACCATTTTAATCTGTATGGTGCATGGCCTAGTGGTAAATGTGTTGGACTTACAATCATAATGTCATGGGTTTGAATCCTGGGCTGGGTTGTGTGTTGTGTTCTTGAACAAAACACTTCATTCCACATTGCTCCAGTATACTCAGCTGAAAATGAGTACCAGCAATAGCTGGGGGTTTAACCCTGCGATGGACTGGCGTCCTGTCCGGGTGTGTTGCGTACCCTCAATCACTTCATGTCTTGAAACAGACTTTAGCTTTTTATTTTAGGGTATACTTAATTGTAGGCTTGCCTTTTAGGTTTTCCCATAAAATCTGTCCAGAGATTCTTTCCTGACACATTATAGTCTCCTACTCATGGTATCGGAGAGAGGAAAAAGAAAAAACGGTGGGTCAGGGAAGAAAAAGTTTTTAAAAAAAAAAGGGGCAAATACAGTTGGCTGTGCCAGGTATCTAAGCTGTGCCCTGCAGATAAAATATTGAAAGTACTGCCACTGAGAATAGCCAGTGATACCCACTGCATCAGCCATTCCACCGAACAAAGCTCCTTCTTCAGATTGTTTGAATGTATTTCTTCAAGACCAGTGTCCAGCAAATGATGTGTTGACTGATGAACACGTAGAAAGGAAGCAGAAAGTCTGTCTGTATGTATGTGAGTGTGTGCATGTAGTATACATGTATGTATTTGTGAATGTATGCATGTATGCATATGTATATGCATGTATATATGTATGTATGTGTATGTATGTGTAAGTATATTTATATGTATGTGTGTATGTATATATATATATGCAGATGTATATGTATGTATATGCATGTATCTACATATGTGTATGCATGTATATGTATGTATGTAGATATGTATGTATGTATGTATGAATGCATCTATATATGTATGTATGTACATATGTGTATGTATATGTATGTTTAAGTATGTATACTGGTGTAAGCGGCAAAGTCCTTAACATGTCACCTATACTCTGCACTATTAATTCTACTATATGTACAAGTGTGTGTGTATTTGTGAACTTACAGGTAAACAGAGGAGGGGGTGTATGTGCACCTGTATATGTGTTTGTGTATGTACATTCGAATGTATACATGCAGATGTGCAAATACAGATATTTAAACAGCGTCTATATGTGCATGTGGATCTCTCTATTTGTCTCTCTCTCTCTCTCTCCATATATATATATATACTGAGAGAGAGAGAGGAGAGTGAGAGAGAGATAGGAGAGAGTGGGAGAGAGAGAGGGCGATGGAGAGAGAGAGGTAGAGAGAGAGTTGGGTATGCATATATATATATATGCACACATGAAACTGTGCAGCTGTGTGTATATGTATACGTCGACACGAAACTGTACATTACTGTACAGTTGTGGTGATAGTGTGAAGTGATTAATCATTACAACACTACACACAGTTAAACATGTTTATGCACACATGATGCACCTGAGTGCACTGTTTTGCACATCACTGCACCATTGTGATACACATATACAAACTACTGCTGCAGTAGGATGGGAACTGTTAGTGGGAGGTGGCGGTGGTGAGGTGGCGGTGGTGAGGTGGTGGTGGAAGGTGGTGGTGGTGGTGGTGGTGGTGGAGGTGGTGGTGTTGGTGGTGGTGGTGGAAGGTGGTGGTGGTGGTGGAAGTGGTGCTGGTGGTGGTGGTAGTTGGAGGTGGTGGTAGTTGGGTGGTGGAGGTGGTGGAAGTTGGTGGTGGTGGAGGTGGTGGTGGAAGGTGGTGGAGGTGGTGGTGGAGGTGGTGGTGGTGGTGGAAGGTGGTGGTAGTTGGAGGTGGCGGTAGTCAGGTGGTGGTGGTGGGAGGTGGTTGTGGTGGAAGGTTGTAGTGGGGTGTGGTTGTGGTTGTGGGGAGGTGGAGGTGGTTGTGGGGAGGTGGGTGGTGGAGGTGGTGGGAGGTGGTGGTGGTGGTTGCGGGGGTGGGGTGGTGGAGGTGGGTGTAGTGGGGTGTGGTTGTGGTGGAATGCGGTGGTGGTGGTTGTTGTTGTTGTGGTGGTGGTGGTGGTGGTGGGGGTTGTAGTGGAGGTGGTAGTTGTGGCTGTTGTGGTGATGGGGAGTGGTTGTGGTGGAGCTGGTGGAGGCGGTGGTGGTGGGGTGGGGTGTATGTGGGGTGTGGTGGTGGTGGTTAGTAGTAGTGGTGGAGGTGGTTGTGGTGATGGTTGTGGTGGGGTGTGATTAAGGTGATTGAGGTAGTTGTGGTGGTGGTGGGAGGTGGATTTGTGATGGTATGGTTATGATGATGGTTATGATGGAAAGTGGTGATGGTGGTAGTAGTAGTGATATGTCAGTGGGGTAGTTCTAGTGGTGGTGGTGGTGACTTGGGCCAATTTGAAGCTAAAGTAAAAAGACTTGCTCAAGATGCCACACAGTGGGACTAAACCCTAGAACCTGTAAACCACTCAGCCATACCATCTGGTAATATATCTAAAGACAGTGTATAATCACAGTCAATTGCTGTTGTAACTGTTGGTACAATTAACTATGACTACAGCACCTGCTACACACTAGTACATGCTTCTCTATAGTATATATATTTTTATAGTACCTGCTTCTCTATAGTATATCTATTTTTATAGTACCTGCTTCTCTATAGTATATATATATTTCTATAGTAGCTGCTTCTCTATATTATATATATTTCTAGAGTAGCTGCTTCTCTATAGTATATATGTATTTCTATAGTAACTGCTTCTCTATATTATATATATTTCTAGAGTAACTGCTTCTCTGTAGTATATATATATTTCTATAGTAGCTGCTTCTCTATAGTATATATATTTCTGTAGTAGCTGCGCCACTATACAGGTAAAATTTCATTATAACAAATACCATTATAACGAAATTGCCCCCCCCCCCCCCCCCCCGTGAATTTCACTGTAGTATATATATTTCTGTAGGACATGCTTCTCTATAATATATATATTTCAATACTACCTACCTCTCTATAGTATATATATTTCTATAGTATCTGCTTCTCTATACCATATATATTTCTACAGTACCTGCTTTGCTATAGTATATATATTTCTATAGTACCTCCCCCACTATAGTACATGCTTCTCTATAGTTTATATATTTCTATAGTACCTCCCCCACTATAGTACATGCTTCTCTATAGTATATATATTTCTATAGTACCTCCCCCACTATAGTATATACATTACTATAGTACCATCCCCACTAGGGTCATGCTTCTTTATAGAATAAATATTTCTATAGTACCTGCTCCACTATAGTACATGACTCTCTATAGTATATATATTTCTATAGTACCTACCCATCTATAGTACTTGCTCAGTTATAGTTCATATATTCTATAGTTTTTGTTTTATCCTGTAACTCCAGATGGAGTTGTAGGGGCACCATATTGGTATACAGTGTTTTGGGGGCATTTTAAATCCCTGGTAGAGCCCAACCTGCTCCATTATAGTACATAGACTTTATATAATAATAATAATGAAATATTGTGTACAGTGCTCAGGTGCACTACAACTCATCAAAAGTGTATGTATAGTACATAGTGTAATGTACAAACATCAGGAAAATGAACAGTGCATGAGTCATGATATACACATGTGTGCATGTGTATGGAAGGGGTACATCAGGTGTAGTTTTGGCGTATTTCGGGAAGCAGTGTCTCGGCAGCTAACAACTGACGCAGGCAGTTTTTTCCATGCTTCAGCAACTCTAAGCGTGACAAAATGTTTCCGAAAGTCATGGGAGCTGTGCTGTTTTCTGATTTTGTAGGCATGTCCACGTGTGTTAGACACATGGAGATCAAAAAGGGTAGTACCTCTCCACTATAGTACTTGATCTTGTATATACTTCCATAGTAGCTACCCTTCTATAAGTTTCTGTACTCTACTGTATATTTCTATTTCATCAATAGTACATATACTTCCATAATAGTTGCTCCTCTATACTACCTGCTCTTCTATAGTACCTACCCTCCTATTGTACCTGCTCTTCTATAGTACCTGCCCTCCTATTGTACCTGCTCCTCTATATACTTCTATAGTGCTTGCTCTACTATATATTTCTATTTTACACCTATAGTATCTGTAAATATATATACTTCTATAGTACCTGCTTTTCTATATGCTTATATAGTACCTGCACTTTTATAAGCTTCTATATTACCTGCTCTTCTATATGCTTCTATAATATCTGCTCTTCTATATACTTCTATTGTACCTATCCTTCTATATGCTTCTATAGTACATCTATAGTATGTGCTCTACTATATAATTCTATTGTATATCTTCTATAGTATCTGCTCTTCCATATACTCCAATAGAACTTCTATTCTATTTACTTTTCTATATATACATCTACTATTTTAGCTGCTCTTCTATATACTTCTATTGTACATTTAATATTATATCTGCTTCTCTATATACTGTTATTGTGCATCTACTATAGTATCTACTTCTGTATATACTTCTATATACATCTTGTATAGTTTCTGCTCCTCTATATACTTCTATAGTACTGTGTCTAATACTGTTTTTACATACTTCTATAGTGTTTGTATAGTATCTACTCACTCTTCTGTATACTTCTAGGGTGTCTAGTGTTCTACATACCCTATAGTACCTACTCTTATATACTTCTATATACTTCTATATGACCTAGTCTTCTATAATACTGTGTTTTTACATACTTCTACTATAGTGTTTTTGTATAGTATCTACTCACTCTTTTATATACATCTAGGGTGCCTAGTGTTCTACATACTCCTATAGTACCTACTCTTCTATATACTTCTACTAAATCCTCTTCTCTCTTATATACTTCTATAGTACTGTTTCTATAATATTCTACTGTTTCAGTAGAATATTACAGAAAACACTGTTATGATTCTCCTCTTTAAATTGTACTAAACTGTTCTACTCAATACAATATTTATACATAATACATATAAAATGCATAATAACTACATATAATATGTATAATAACTACATATAATATAATAACTACATATAAACTGTATAATAAATACATTTAATATGTATAATAAATACATATAATATGTATAATAAATACATGTAATATATATATACAGCAATTAGGCATAATACATATAATATGTACCATAGTATATAATGTATAATAATATATATAATTGTTTCGACTTTTGGCACAAGGCCAGCAATTACCCGGTACATTACTGCTACTTTATTCTATCGACCTCGTAAGGATGAAAGGCAAAGTTAACCTCGGCGGGATTTGAACTCTGAACGTAAAGGGCCGTAACTCTATGCTGCAAAGCATGGCGTCAGACCCTCTACCAATACTGAATATATATAATATGTATGATATATATAACAATTAGGCAAAATACAAATCACATTTAGTCAGGTTTCATTTGTAAAGATTTTAAATAGGAAATTTCCCCAAATACCACTTAAATGTACACATGTATATAAATTATGTATACAACACATACATCTAAGTGGATTGGCAGTATCGGTAGAGGGTCGGACGCCATGCTTTCCAGCATAGTTACGTCCCTTTACGATCTGAGTCCAAATCCCGCCGAGGTTGACTTTGCCTTTCATCCTTACTGGGTCGATAAAATAAAGTACCAGTAATGCACTGGGTAATTGCTGGCCTTGTGCCTAAAGTAGAAACAATTATATATTTATATATATGTAAATATATACACACACACATACACACAAAATTATATACAAAGAACCATACAGAAATATCATTTGATGATATAAATACACATGTATATCAACTCACAATACATACATATCTATATGTATGTATACACACTTACATACATACATTCATAGAAATCATTTGATATAAATACACATACATATATATCTATATGTATATATACACACATACATAGATAGAAATCATTTGATATAAATACACATGTATACAAATGCACACAATATATATACATATATACACACACAAGTGAAACATCTGCTGTTACTATATTTAAAACTCAACTTTACTTTATGTATATCCTCCAACAAATACACTTTAGTTGATGCCATATTGGATTAGCAATATTGACAGGCAGAAAGCTTACAATGTGAAGTAAATATCAAGGCAAACGTTAGGATTTTCATTCTCCTTCTTTCAGTTGGTGGCAGCCATTAAATCTTACATGTTGGAGTTCTGCCATATTTTCCCTTCTTTTGGTTTTACTTCAAAATTTTCTTTTCTACATATGTACTTATACACACATATGTATGTATATATTTATGTATATGTTATGTATGTATATATTTGTAAGAATATATATATATATATGCATATATGTATGATTATACATATATACATACATAAGTATATATATACAATGATATTAAATGAATGGAAACTACAGTATATATATACATATATACATACATAAGTATATATATATACATATATACATACATACATAAGTGTGTATATATATATATATATATATATACATATATACATACATAAGTATATATATATATATACATATATACATACATAAGTATATATATATACATACATATATACATAAGTGTGTATATATATATATATATATATATTTACTTGTTTCATCCATATATTCTGATATCAGATTTTTATAAACATATATACATATATATTTATCAAATCGTTTCAAATTGTACATATATTTATTTATTTGTATACACACCCACACAATTTTTTTTTATTTGTACACACATACATGAATTACATATATTACTTTATACACAAATTTACGTATTATATATATATGTAGCGATGTGGTTAGTCAGTCTGGTCACTACTTCTGATCAGATCCGAGAATAGCCCTTAGAAGGACTGTTATCACATACGGTCTGATCAGATCTGAAGATAGCCCTCAAAAGGACTGTTGTCGCATATAGCCCTTAAAAGAACTGTTGAGGATGGACAGACGAAAGCACAAGTTGAAAGGACGAAGCAAGGCGAGATGTAAATTTGATCAGCTATTTATTTTCACATGAAGCGACGATACGAGGTACAAGGCGTGTGTGAGTGACAAAGTGTGGCAGAGGCGAGGAACAACGATGCGCTAGCTGACTCTGCCAAAAGTTGACTGGCGAAGTGTTGGGAACCACTCTATTTATACAGAAATAATCGTTTGATGTTTAGCCGCTGTGTAGGCGTTTATTCTGGTAGGTTTTAAGGGTTCTTTTGTTTCACGTTGAGGTAGCTAGATAACAGGTAGATGGCGCTGTATATTTCACAGCTGTTATTTCCGGTGGCTGTACATTAGTCCCCTGCCAGATCTTTTGTACAACAAAAGAGCGAAATATCGTATAGTAATTGGCCAGTGGTGCATTTGTCATGACAATAGCCCCAGGAGTGTCCAGCACGTTGTGAAATTTTGTGATCATCGAGTACAGGACAGAGTCGATGTAGAGATGATATGGCAAGATGTGTGTGTCAGGAAGAGAAAAAAGAAATAAACCATAAAATGACTTTACCCAGATTTATGCAGGTGTGATGAATGAGCCTGTTGTGGTTTGGGTTGAGCTGCCTGTACAGCCACCAGAAATAACATCTGTGAAATATACAACGCCATCTACCTGTTAGCTAGCTACCTCAACAGGAAACAAAAGAACCCTTAAAAGCTACCAGAATAAACGCCTACACAGCGGCTAAACATCAAACGATTATTTCTGTATAAATAGAGTCGTTCCAAACACTTCACCAGTCGACATTTGGCAGAATCAACTCGCGTATCGTTGTTCCTCGCCTCTGCCACGTTTTGTCACTCACACACGCCTTGTACCTCGTATCGTCGATTCATGTAAAAATAAATAGCTATATATAGGTTGGTGTTAGGAAGGGCATCCAGCTGTAGAAATCAAGCCACAATCAGTTCCCGTCCCACCCTTGCAAGCAGGGAAAAGTGGACGTAAAAGGCATGTTGGCTGAGTGGTTAGAGAATTGGATTCACAATCGTGATGTTGTGAGTTCGATTTCTGGACCGAGTGATGTGTTATGTCCTTGAGCAAGACACTTTATTTCACTTTGCTCCTCCTTCTACCTGGAGTCGCGATCAATAAATACTATTAGCAATTGGAAAGACCATTGGAAATATTGTTTCCTCAGTCCGATCGACTCTCTATATATATAAATGGAGAGAGAATAACTAATATAACCATATATATATCATCATCATCATCATCGTTTAACGTCCGTGTTCCACGCTTGCATGGGTTTGGACGGGGGTTTTCCCACTTGAGGCAAGAGTGATTGTCTTGCTCGCATAGGACTGTCTGGCAGGTTTTCTACAGTTGGATGCCCTTCCTAACACCAACCACATTTACAGTGTGGGTCTGGGAGGTTTTTACCGTGTTGCCTACACGGCCACATTACAGCGTGGACTGTGTGTTTTTTTTTGTCGTGACACCTACACGATCTCATTTGTTTCGGCCTGGATGGTGTGGCACCAACATAACTTTACATAGAAGGGGGCGGTGTGGATGGGGTGGGGGTGGTGGAACGGGGTGTATTTTGTTAGAGATGCCTACTGACTGTAGTAGGTTTTACTTTGTATTTAGGTAAGGCGGGTCTTCTCTATTACTGAGTACCGCCAAAGGTCTCGGTCCAGTGACATTGTCTTGGTGAGGTGTAACTGTGTGAGGTCGGAGTTTATCAGCTCGTCCCAGGTTTTTCTGGGTCTGCCTATTCCGTGGCTACCGTCTATCTTTATTGCCCTGCACTTTGTTATACAGCTATCGTCCTTCATGCGCATCACGTGACCATACCAACGTAGCCTTCTCTCTAGTAAACAACATCTGATCCCTCTTATCTCTAATTGTTTCCTTAGTTCGTTTATGCTTTGTCGTTCACGTATATTACTATTACACATCCAGCGGAGCATGCAAGCTTCGTTTCTCTCTAGTCTGCGTATATCCTCTGCACACAATGCCCAGGTCTCACTGTCATGCAACATTGCTGTTCGTATGCAGGCATCGTACAACCTGCCTTTCATTTTTAGGGAGAACCCTTTAGCGGCTAATAGTGGTATAAGCTCTCTGAACTTTTTCCACCCAGTTCTGACTCTAGCTACTGTACTTTCAGAGCACCCTCCCCCACTGCTGATTTTGTCACCCAGGTAACGGAAGCTGTCCACTATTTCTATAGAACCCTCTGCGCAGTTGAAAGCGCTAGTATTTCGTGGGCACTTGCTGCTACTTATTGCCCCAGAACACCGGCCACATGTAAAATCTATGTTCTTAGCTTACCTGTGATCCCATATATATATATTATACATATATATATATTATTGTTTCTACTATTGGCACGAGGCCAGCAATTACCCAGTGTATTACTGGTACTTTATTTTATCGACCCTATAAGGATGAAAGGCAAAGTTAACCTCGGTGGGATTTGAACTCCATAAAGGGGCGTAACTCTATGCTGGAAAGCATGGTGCCCAACCCTCTACCGATACTGCCAATTCATATTATATAGATATATTATATATACACACTGAAACATTATGATGGTCTCTCTCACACAGACACACATATGCTGAGAAAATACAAGAATGGCTCATAGCTAATTACTGGGATGGCAGTACAATGGCAAATGTGATGCTCTAGATGAATACAATTACAGAGATATGAAACAGATGGACCAAGCTATGAAAGTAAATATCTAAATGAAGGATTTTTAGTACAATTGATTAGGAAGGGATTTGTTGAACAAGGGGTGGGAGTATTGCTGACCTACTTAAAGGGATATTGTCCGGAATGGGGTATATTCTTGTCCATCACTGCCAAACCTTACACAAATAACCTTCGATTCGGAATGTATAAACATATAACCACAGTATATACAGCAAAAACGTGTTTCTCCCCACACTGACCGATAGGTCTCCAAAGGCCTTCTGCTTCTGGCAAGGGCCCACAACCAACACCATGATGTCACTGACCCTTTTCTTCCAGCCCCACAAGATTTAACCCGAATCACACACACACATATATATATATATGAAAATGAGGGGTTTTTGGCGAGACAAACCACAACAGAAACAGAAACCATCCATCTCAATTTTAAGAACTGTGAAACCAGCAAAGTAAATAAATATATATTCTTAAAAGACTCCAATTGCATTTTCAATTTCTTTTCCTTATATATATATATATATATATATATATACATAAAACATTTTTAACTTATACAATTATATGAGTTAGACAAACTTATTTTAGTCTGTCTGATTTATACACAACCTAAATTGAGATGTTTTGGCATAAGTTTAATATCTTAAATTACTCTGAATATCTGTATATTTTATCCATTCATTGAGATGTCTAAGTATTAGAGACAAATAACTTTTAATTGATATATAAATACACACACACACACACACACACACACATACGCACACACACACACACACACACACATATATATATAGAGGCACATGGCTTAGTGGTTAGAGCATTGGCCTTGCAATCGAAAGGTTGTGAGTTCAATTCTCAGACTGGGTGATGTGTTGTTTCCTTGAGCAAGACACTTTATTTCACATTGCTCCAGTTTACTCAGCTGTAGAAATGAGGTGATAGGGACTGGGGTCCATATCATACCACTGCAAAGTGGTCGTGGAGGTGCCACGGCAAAAAAGCACCCAGCACTCTCTGTAAATGAGGTTGGTGTTAGGAAGGGCATCCAGCTGTAGAAATCAAGCCAGCATCAGTTCCCGTCCCACCCTTGCAAGCAGGGAAAAAGCAGACGTAAAATGAAATGAAAATGATGAAATGATATAACGAAGGAAATGTGGTAAGGAACCAGGTGGACCATAACGCACCAAAGTACTCAATACTTAGGGTAGTAGAGTGGGTAATAGGAACGAGTAGGACCCCGACGGCTGAGCTCAAGCCGTTTCGACGGCTAATTCTGGACTAAATGAAAATTTTTATCCTGGTATATGAATATATGGTAAAAGTGATTGTCACAAGGATTGGTCATTTCTCGTATATCAGTATTTATTTTTTTTGGGGGGGGTGGGGATTCTGAATTAATTTTCCGTATCAAATTTTTCATATACTTCATACGAGCATTTATGTAGTTTGCACTAGAATTTTTGTACCGTATTAGTATTCTTTTTCGGGATTCTGAATTATTATTTCGTATTAGTTTATTTTTTGCACTGGGTGGTTGCTGGCCTGGTGCCTAGGGTAGAAACAATTATTTCGTATTAGTCTCGGGACTCTGAATTATTATTTTGTGGTAGTTTCTTTAGTATTTTGGTCCCCCCACTTGTTGACCCGTCACCGTAAGATATACTCGGTTGATTACTACTACCTCTTAAAAGGGTCTCATTATAATTCCGTCCCACCTAGTAAACTTTTCTATAGTCTAGCAGTACCAGTGAGAGACTTGATGGCTGTCGTTAGGTTATAGTAACCAGAAATTGTTTTTTTTTTTTGTTTTTTTTTTATATTTAATTGTTTTGTTAACCTTCTCGGTATTCTTCTATATATTTACCCCATATTGTTTTAATTATTGTTTCGACTTCCTCCCCCTCCCCCTCCCTAGTATACTTGCTTGACCTCCTGCCCTGCTGTAGCTGGCACTATCAACGCACGACTGGGTTTCCTCCACCCCCTCTCCCTCTTTCTTCTACTGGCAGGTTCAGCTACCCCTTCCTTCCACAAATTGCCATGATAGAATTATGTGTCTCAACAACAAACTTTTGACTAATCCTTGTGACAATCACTTTTACCATATATGGAATTACCCCCTGAGAAGCTTGGCTATTCATATACCAGGATAAAAATTTCCATTTAGTCCAGAATTAGCCGTCGAAACGGCTTGAGCTCAGCCGTCGGGATCCTACTCGTTCCTATATATATATATGACTACTGGAAAGGAATGCCAAAACAATGATAACTCCAGTAACATATCAAAAACAAAAATACCACAACTTCCCACCTGCCTGAAGAGAACATGTCAAATGAACATGTCAAATGGTTATTATACAACCACTCTGAAGTCTTCAAAATATGTATAACAGGATTATATAATAAACAGAATGTACATTTAAAACCATCTCTCTTCTTTATAGTGTGAGTGTGTGTTGTGTGTGTTGTGTGTGTGTGCATGTGTGTGTGTATAGTGTAGTTATAAATTGAATATCAAAGATTGGAGATCACTTTTTCACTTTCTCTGAGATACACTTTCACATGAAGATTGTGTTTTTCAAATATGGCTTCTCACCTGAACAACTGTATACTGTTGACTTTTCTAAACTAAAAGCTAAAGAGCATCTTCTGCAGGCAGCGAAACAGCTATAGCAATTATTCAATATTTATAGTAGTGTAATAAATTCATATATATATACACACACTCACACATATATATATATGTATATATATATGCATATATATATATACATATATATATGTGTGTGTACATATATCATATATATATATATATACACATGTATGTATATACATATATACATACACGTGTATATATATGTATATACATATATATGTATATACATATATATATACACATGTATATATGTACATATATACATATATATATATACACACACACATATATATAAAAACAAATTTATAATTTAGTGCAAAAGACATTTGGTTGGAGTTGGGAAATATTCTTTATTGGAGCCAACTGTAGATAATTTTTTGTGGAAGCCTTTAAAATGAAGCATCTGTCTAATTCTTCATAGATCTCATCTGATCCACAAATAAATATATAAATATATTAGGGGGCTCCTCAAAGACTGTTGCCATAAAATGGAATCTGTCTAATTCTTTAGAGATGCCATCTATAGATATATAAATAAATATATAAGAGGGCTCCTCAAAGACTGTTGCCATAAAATGGAATCTGTCTAATTCTTCATAGATCAAATCTACAGATATAGAAATATACATTATAGATGTTTCTTAAAGACTGCAGAATGTGACTGACACAAAGGAATTTGAACACTTGGCAACATTCTTTAATTTATTTGTGGGTAATGGTTTCTGATTTAGGCACAAGGTCAACAATTTTTGGGGAAGGGAAAATTGATCAAATTTCCCCAGTGCATTACTGGTACTTTATTTTATCGATCTTGTAAGGATGAAAGGCAAAGCTAACCTCAGCATGATTTGAACTCAGAACATAAATGGCAGTAACTCTATGCTGTGAAGCATGTTGTCCGACACTCCACCAATCCACTGCTGATTTGTAGATAATACTTGCAGAAGTAGTTACAGTGGAGCTGGACACTTTCAAGAACTCTCTCATATATACACTTCGGCCCCAAATAATAGAGGGGTCAGATGGAAAATTGGTAATTTTTTAAGGTTATCTCTATTGATTTTTTTTTTAAATCAGAATTAATCATTTAGTTTACATATTGAGACCCCAACACATCCTATTTATTTTATAAAGTATGGGATTCTTTGTACTTTTTTTTGTCATGTATAATGTTTTTTAATGTATAAAGAAAATTAATAGTTGATTAGCAGTATTTAATAATCAAAGGGGGGGGGTATAACAGCAGAGGTAGGTGGAAAAAATCTGAAAAATTAACAAGTGGGGGGATGATTATTTCAGACACTTGAGTAACTACATAATATTCCCCTCTCTCATCTCTTCAGTGTAGAGAAAAAAGAAGGGGTAGAGCTTGGAGGCTACTCCAATGGCTATTAGTATACTCCAACCTATCAGTATCTCAGACATTTGACCATTTTGATACCAACCTCCTCCACTCACTTCTATGACACAAACATTCTTGTTCTGAAGTATTCATATTTTGATTAAAACCTCCCATCATAATTTCATTTAAGAAACTTGTGCTAAAGACACGAACCTACAATCTAAAATGTGACATGTTATTATCAATGCGGTGCTGTACAAAATATTTCTATCTTCAACAGTTTATATGCCCAACTTATTAGACTACTCTTCATAGTCAAACAACGTTGATGCTTCTTTCAACTATATATAATATATATATATATACACATACAAACACATATATACATATAGGCCATCCAGCTGTAGAAACCAAGCCAAAATAGGTTCTGTATGAGCAAGACATGGTCACCTGACCTGGCATTGATCACAACAGGATAACTCATCTAATCCATGCCAGCATAAAAACATGGGTGTTAAATGGTGATGATGATGATATAAATATATGTATATATTAAATGGTGATGATGATGATATAAATATATG
Organism: Eledone cirrhosa; assembly: GCA_964016885.1. Lineage (NCBI taxonomy): Eukaryota > Metazoa > Mollusca > Cephalopoda > Octopoda > Eledonidae > Eledone > Eledone cirrhosa. The sequence continues at coordinate 331,112,435 of OZ024743.1, forward strand.
TATTTATTAATTGTTAAATACGAAAGTTTTTGGTCGTATTGAACAGAACAAATTTTGTATTTTTGTTAATCGCTTGTTAAATGCAAGGACCCCATTCAATCATTACCTTCTATCTAGCGTATTTTCAAACCTTAATTCCTAACATATTTTCAAACCTCAATCCCTAATTCTAGCGTATCTTCAAAACAAAAAAAAACAAAATCCTTTCCTTCTTCCTTCTTCGAAGGCATGGGGCGGTCAAACGCCTAACACACACAACCATCATGCGGCCACCCCCCCCTCTCTCTCTATATATATATATATATATATGATAGGAATTCACTTCGCCAAATTTCATTGCTTGCTGTCTACCCCACGATATTCATGTAACGTAATGTACAGATTTTCCTTCATCTCTCTACCTCCACAAATCCTAATTCTAGCGTATTTTAATCCTAATTCTAGCGTATTTTCAAAACAATCCATATTTCGTATCAAGTCCAAATAGCCAATCTATCGCTAAAACAAACTACATTTTTTGTTTTTATTAATTGTTAAATACGAAAGTTTTTGGTCGTATTGAACAGAACAAATTTTGTATTTTTGTTAATCGCTTGTTAAATGCAAGGACCCCATTCAATCATTACCTTCTATCTAGCTACCCAACACCCCTCCCTCCCACCCCCACGCACCACCATTGCTATTACGTGGACCAATCATAAACCAGAGCCCCCACGCATCACCAGTATTATTACGCGGACCAATCAGAAGCCAGAGGCCTATACTATCGCTTGCCTGGTTGCCTTTCGATATATGATGGATGGATGGACTGCGGAATCCTGGAGAGTGGAGGAGAGAGAGAGAAAAATCTGGACGCTCAGCGATAATGCCAAAGATAAAGACAAATTCACCTCTTGGACGAGAATGCGAGCACTCCTCATTGTTTCGACCGCGGACGGCTAACATAACCCCATCGCCCCCCGCCCCCCACCGCCCCCAACCCCCAAACGCAATCCAAAACTTCAGAGTTGGTACCATAAATGTAGGCACCCTAAAGGGTCGCGCTAACGAGGTTGTAGAAATGCTTGAACGTAAGGAGGTCGATGTTTGTTGTATTCAAGAGACCAGGTGGAGGGGTGGGTCTGCTAGGTTCATTGAGGGTACAAAACGATGTTATAAGCTTTTCTGGGTGGGAAACGACGATGGGCTGGGTGGAGTAGGAATCATGGTAGCAGAAAAGTGGGCAGATAAGATAATAGACGTAAATAGAGTGAACGACAGAATAATTAAAATACGACTTGTCCTCAATAGAACTACGGTGACAGTAATATCTGCGTACGCACCCCAATCCGGACTGCCCGGCACTATAAAAGACAGATTCTATGAGACACTGATGCTAACTACCTCCCAAATATCCGACAGTGACTATATAATTATCGCAGGCGACCTAAATGGTCACTTTGGACAACATTGTGACGGCTACGACGAAATCCATGGAGGCTATGGGTTTGGTACTAGAAATGAGGAAGGCTCCAGAATCCTGGAATTCTGTGATGCAAATAACCTAACTATCTGTAACACTAACTTCAAAAAACGTGACAATCACCTGATCACCTATAGATCCGGGGAACACACAAGCCAGGTAGATTATATCCTTACCAGAAGACGTGACAGAGTGTCTGTTGTAAACACTAAATCCCTCCCCCATGAAGAATGCACCTCCCAACATAGACTGATAATTAGCGACCTCATAGTCAGGACGAGACGTACTCGACAGCAGAAGAGGACTATCCTCAGGAGAAAAATATGGAAGCTAAAGGACCCCACAGCCAGGAATAAATTTCAAAGCATATTACTTGATGCTTTCAGTAAGGAAGAACATTTAGAGTCGGACAATATAGAGGGAGAGTGGGAATTTCTGAAAGCAAACCTGCTGTTGGCGACAGACGAAGTCTGTGGCTGGAGCAGGCCTGTAGGCAGGAGGAGAGTAACATGGTGGTGGAACAGTAAGGTGGAGGGGTCAATTAAGGCCAAAAAGCAGGCTTGGAAAGTATGGCGGGATGGGGGAAGTAGAGAAGACTATCAAGTGGCCAGGAGGGAAGCTAGGAGACAAGTGTACTTAGCAAGAAGGGAAGCTGACGAAAGAAAGTTCAAGCATGTTCTACAACGCGATGACCAAAAACGTGAGGTGTTCAGGATTGCTAGGCAATGCGTCAAGGAAAACCGTGATATTGTCGGGGAGAAGTGTGTACTAAACGACGATGGCACACTTGCCATCACCGACGCTGATAAGACGGTAGCTTGGAAGTGTCACTATGAAAGGCTACTAAATGAGGAGAATAAATGGGAGAAAGACAGTCTCCCCCATATCGACCCAATAGAGGGACCAGCAGTGTTAGTCGAGGGGAGTATAATAAGTAAGGCAATCAAGGATATGAAGACGGGTAAGGCGGCTGGGCCTTCGGAAATAGTTGCTGAGATGCTGAAGGCATCTGGCACGGTGGGACACACCATGGTCACCCGCATAGTTAACCAAGTCGTACAGAATGGGGTTGTTCCGAAGGACTGGCATAGCAGCATCATCGTTAACTGTTATAAGGGTAAAGGAGACGCCCTAGATAGGAGTAACTATAGAGGCATTAAATTAATCGACCAGGTCATGAAGGTCACGGAAAAAGTAATAGCGCAACTAATCAGAGAGAGAATTGACCTAGATGAAATGCAGTTCGGGTTTGTGTCAGGCAAAAGTACCACAGACGCTCTTTTCATAGTACGACAACTACAGGAGAAGTACCTAGCTAAAGGTAAACCCCTCTACTTAGCTTTTGTCGACTTGGAGAAAGCCTTCGACACAGTCCCCCGCTCCATTATCTGGTGGGCTCTTAGAAAACTAGGCGTTGACGAATGGCTTGTGAGGGCTATACAAGCCATGTATAAAGAAACAGTCAGCAAGGTTAGAATTAACAACGAATATAGTGAAGAGTTTAGCGTAAAAGTTGGTGTCCATCAGGGCTCTGTTCTCAGCCCACTACTATTTATTATTGCCCTTCAGGCTATAACAGAGGAGTTCAAGACAGGCTGCCCATGGGAACTCCTATACGCAGACGACCTGACACTCATAGCGGAATCAATGGCCGAGCTAGAGAAGAAATTCCAAACATGGAAGCACGGCCTAGAGTCAAAAGGACTTAAAATTAACCTGGCTAAGACCAAAGTACTAGTTTGTAGGAAAGAAAACAAGGCGGCGGTCCCTTCTGGGAAATGGTCGTGCTCGGTGTGTAGGAAAGGCGTAGGTAGAAACTCCATTTTATGTCCTAAATGCAAAGTATGGGTGCATAAAAGATGTAGTGGGATCACAGGTAAGCTAACTAAGAACATAGATTGTACATGTGGCCGGTGCTCCGGTGCAATAAGTAGCAGCAAGTGCCCACAAAATACTAGCTCTTTCAATTGCGCAGAGGGTTCTATAGAAATAGTGGACAGCTTCCGTTACCTGGGCGATAAAATCAGCAGTGGAGGAGGGTGCTCTGATAGTACTGTAGCTAGAGTCAGAACTGGTTGGAAAAAGTTCAGAGAGCTTATACCACTATTAGCTGCTAAAGGGTTCTCCCTAAAAATGAAAGGCAGGTTGTACGATGCCTGCATACGAACAGCAATGCTGCATGGCAGTGAGACCTGGGCATTGTGTGCAGAGGATATACGCAGACTAGAGAGGAACGAAGCTTGCATGCTCCGCTGGATGTGTAACAGTAATATACGTGAACGGCAAAGCATAAACGAACTAAGGAAAAAATTAGAGATAAGAGGGATCAGATGTTGTTTACTCGAGAGAAGGCTACGTTGGTATGGACATGTGATGCGCATGAAAGTCGATAGCTGTATAACAAAGTGCAGGGCAATGAAGATAGACGGTAGTCACGGAATAGGCAGACCTAGAAAAACCTGGGACGAGCTGATAAACTCCGACATCACACACTTACACCTCTCCAAGACAATGTCACTGGACCGAGACCTTTGGCGGTACTCAGTAACAGAGAAGACCCGCCTTACCTAAATATATAGTAAAACCTACTCCAGCCAGTAGGCATCTCTAACAAAATACACCCCGTCCCACCCCCACCACCCCCACCCCATCCACACCACCCCGTTCTATGTAAAGTTATGTCGGTGCCGCGCCATCGAGGCCGAAACAAATGAGATCGTGTAGGTGTCACGACAAAAAAACACACAGTCCACGCTGTAATGTGGCCGTGTAGGCAACACGGTAAAAACCTCCCAGACCCACACTGTAAATGTGGTTGGTGTTAGGAAGGGCATCCAACTGTAGAAAACCTGCCAGACAGTCCTATGCGAGCAAGACAATCACTCTTGCCTCAAGTGGGACTACCCCCGTCCAAACCCATGCAAGCGTGGAACACGGACGTTAAACGTTGATGATGATGATGATATATAATAATTATAACAAACCAGATTTTTTCTAGGATGCATATACTATGTTAAGGTATCAATACATATTTAGTATGTATGATGATCATGTTTCTTAATAAATAAGCTCAATAGACCTTGGTTCAGAGCATCAATAATTCAAATTTAAAAGATATATATATTCACAGAAAGAGAGAGAATAAGCCACTATACTTAGCTTTTGTTGTTGACCTAGAGAAGAGCTTTGATAGGGTATCCCGATCTGTCATCTGGTGGTCCCTAAGGAAACTAGGTGTAGAGGAATGGCTTGTGAGGACAGTGCAAGCTATGTACAGAGGTGCTGTCAGTAAAGTGAGAGTAGGAATGGAGTTTAGTGAGGAATTCCAGATACAAGTAGGTGTACATCAGAGTTCGGTCCTCAGCCCGCTCTTGTTCATTATAGTCCTCCAAGCCATAACAGAGGAGTTTAAGACTGGATGCCCATGGGAACTTCTCTACATTGATGATCTGGTTCTTATAGCAGAATCAGTAGAGGAGCTAGAGAATAAATTCTGGCTATGGAAACAGCAGTTGGAATCAAGAGGACTGAGAGTGAACATAGCTAAAACAAAGGTGTTGATAAGTAGAAGAGAGGACAATACTCTGATTCCATCAGGGTAATGGCCATGTTCGATATGTAGGAAAGGAACTCGCATAAATTCCATAAAATGTATGCAATGCAGTGCACCTTACTGCTGCATTAGTTCGGCAGAAACTCGAGTCCAGGAACCTTATAGGCACCCGTTTTACGTGTGTTGTGTTGAGGCAAATAACTATGTGTATACTCTGGTAATGTATCTTACATTGGCCATTGAGTGCGCTGAGATACAACTGGTACTGGCATTGATAAATATATATTATATATATATATATATCATATATCTATCTATCCATCATCATCATCGTCGTCGCCGCCGTCGTCATCATATATATATATATATATATATATATATATATATGGTGCTTTTGTATAAACATGTTCTAACAGTCTGTATTCTCCTTCGTAATCCTTTCATTTATATACATATATACACATACATATATATATATATATATACATATATATATATATATAAATATACATCTATATATATATATATAAATACATGGAGGCACATGGCTTAGTGGTTAGAGCATTGGCCTTGCAATCGAAAGGTTGTGAGTTCAATTCTCAGACCGGGTGATGTGTTGTTTCCTTGAGCAAGACACTTTATTTCACTTTGCTCCAGGTTACTCAGCTGTAGAAATGAGATGATAGGGACTGGGGTCCATATCATTCCACTGCAAAGTGGTTGTGGAGGTGCCACGGCAAAAAAGCACCCAGCACTCACTGTAAATGAGGTTGGTGTTAGGAAGGGCATCCAGCTGTAGAAATCAAGCCAGAATCAGTTCGCGTCCCACCCTTGCAAGCAAGGAAAAGCGGACGTAAAATGAAATGATGATGATATATATATATTTCTATGTATAATTAAATAATACGTACATATATTTATTTTTTTAATATCCAGTTGAGTTCTTAACATGAGGTTTGGATTCCTAACAGGGTTCAATGACCTGCGTGTATTTTGTTTTATATTTTACAATAACCTCCCCTTCCCATTTGGGGACAGTGTGAGATTTTTTTTGAAGGACTGCTGGACTTTCAAACTTAGCGGTTCTTCTAGCACTGACGGTGACTATCGCTAAATATTAATATCGATATAGTTATTTATATTGATATTGCTTGGGCATTCCACTGAAGAGTTATAAGATCCCACTTGCACGCGAATCTGTTGATCATATGCAAGCTTCTACATAACTTGGACATTTTTCTCCCACCTTGTAGAAATCTTATAACAAAACGATCGTATGGAAAGTGAGATTTATTTAATTATGTCTCCTATAAAATAATACAGCCAACTATCCACACAATACAATATAGTTAGCACCCCAAACGTATAATTGGGAATATATTTAGGTATTTCCTAATGTTTGTTGAGTGAGATGGAAGTTGGTCGGAGTATCACTAATAGCTTTCTCTGTTAATGTATTAAGTATATATATATATATATACATACACACATATATATATATACATACACATATATATACATACACATATATATACATACACACACATATACGTACGCACACATATATATATACATACACATATATATATATATATTAGTTAGGTGTGTAACTACAGTTACAGGTAGTGCACCATTTGAAGCACTCAACGCTGTTACGAGGTCCGTATCGTGTGGGTCGTATTCCAGAGTTAAGGCAGATGTAGTGCGCAGAGTGTAAATAGAAAAGAGACACCAGCTGGTCTGAAAACACTGTACCCACAACAACTGACAATAAAGAAACTGAAAAAACTCTGGGAAACTAAATCAGAACAACCTGCCATCCCCTGCACATAATCATAGACTGGAATCAAGGTACAAATTGTTGTCCTTGAATGCACGTAGTCTATGCAATAAGATTCATCTTTTTGACTCCTACGTCAAAAGTATCAACCCTGACTTCATTACAGTCACGGAAACTTGGGCACTTCCCTTACTCTGTGATGCGGTTTTCAGCATGACTGGCTACAACCTGTTTCGTAAAGACCACATTAATCGTTGTGGTGGTGGTGTAATGGTCTACGTACGGTCAAATCTGTCGGCAATTCCTTGTGTTGATTTGAACACAGCAGGAAGTTTTTTTCTGCGATATACGTATGACCATGTCAACACTGCTACTTGGAGTCGTTTACCGTCCCCCAAACTACCATCAGGACACTCAACTTTGTGATATCCTCAGAGCTGTTGCCAGGTAGACAGCCACTTATGTTTTCATTGCAGGAGACTTCAACCACCCTGAGATTGACTGGGAAACCTTTCGTTGGCCACCAAGTGCAAATGACTTCCTTGAGCTGGTGCTGGACTCGAGTTGGTCCCAAGTGGTCACCTCCCCAACAAGAGGTGACAACACTTTGGACCTACTCTTCACCACTACTCCTGAAACGGTCATTTGTGTTACTGCTGAGGAACCTTTAAGTGACTCTGATCATGCTATGATCATTTCCAATCTATCCCTCATGGGCAGTAACAAGAACCACAATCATCTCCAAACTGCTCACTTTGACTGGAATAAAGCAGACTGGAGCTGTTACTGCACCGAGTTGCAACGGCCAAACTGGCTTGAGTTCTACGACTCTGGAGATGTCAATACTGTACTCCAGAACATCCTGAGCTCAATATGGACAGCATGTGCAGCATTGGGGCCACGTAAGCGGAAAAAACATCCCAAAAGTGAAATTTGGGAGACTGCAGCAGTCTGTCTTGCCAGAAAAGAACGGCGCAATGCTGAATGTGAGTACAAACTTCACAATCAGACATTAATAGGAAGAGGCGAAATAGATCGTCCAACCACCTCAAACAGGTGACAAAAAAGGCAGTGCTTCAATTTGAGCAGCGCATAGCAACCAGTCCTGACAGTAAGGTGTTCTGGAAGTATGTTCACTCAAAGCAGAGGCCTCACTCTCCAGTTGGTCCTCTTCGCAATCCCCACACAAGCCAGGTTACTGACGATCCCAAGGAATGCGCAGAGCTCATTGCTGAATGCTATGCAGGCATTTTCACTATTGAAGACCAGAGTGTACCATCTCCACCACCTATGACACCGGATTCTATTACAACCATGGAATTTACACCTGCAATGCTGCGACGTCACCTAAAAAATAAACGCAATCATGCCTCTCCTGGTCTTGGTGGTGTTACGTACCTGCTTCTTAAACGTGGTGGGTACTTCCTTCTACACCAGTTATCATGCTTCTTCCAATTCTGTCTGAACAACAGTGCTACTCCAGAACAGTGGAAAACTGCCAGTGTCATTCCTCTGTTCAAAAAGGGTGACCTCACATCACCTGTGAACTATCGTCTAGTCAGTCTTACTAGTTGCATCGCCAAACTGATGGAATCCTGTGTCAGAGAAACACTTTGGAACTTCTGGAGCTCTCAGTCTTATCCAGCCCTCGCAATTTGGATTTATCCCCAACTCCAGCTGCTGTGATCAACTTATAGAGTTTCTTGAGGACATCACCCGGATCACTGATGGCGGCTCATGGGTGGATGTTGTTTACCTTGACTTTGCGAAAGCCTTCAATTCTGTGCCACACAAAAGGCTTATGGTAAAACTCTCTGCAATGGGTGTGAAGGATGATCTTTTTAACTGGTTGAAGTCCTTCATTCTCAGTTGAAGAGAGGTAGTGACGGTTCTGGGACAGCATTCCTCACCATATGAGATGTCATCTGGTGTACCACAGGGATCTGTTCTTAGCCCCCTTTTGTTTGTGGCATATATTAATGACATATATGCAAACTTAAAGAATGCCACAGTACTAAAGTACGCAGATGACATCAAGCTGTACCTTGAGATAAAAAGGACAGATCCTGAACACTATAGATCTTGCTTGCAGTCTGACCTGCACACAATGCAACAATGGATCTCAGACTGGCAACTCAAGCTAGCTGTGGACAAGTGCACCACCATGCATTTTGGGAGTAAAAACCCAGCGTCGACATACTCCCTCCACAGCACTAATATCAAGAAGTCTTCTTGTGAACGTGACCTGGGCATTACGGTCAGCAGCGATTTGCGTTGGATGAAGCACATCTCTAAAATTGTCAAGAGGGCCGAGGGTGTTTTGGCATCACTAAGCAAGGCCTTTGTTAGCAGCTCTCCAGATATCTATTTAAGGCTGTACATGACTATGGTACGGCCACACTTAGAATTTGCATCACCAGTCTGGAACCCCTATCTTGCTCAGAACACTGACCGTCTGGAAACTGTTCAGAGACGTGCAACCAAGCGAATACCCTCCATCAAGCATCTACCATACTCTGAGCGCCTTGCTTCCCTGGGCATGGATACATTGAAGCTCCGACATCTGGCAATTGACTTGGTAAACACCCACAAAATTGTTAACCATCTTGCCAACAACAACCCTGAGTACCTTTTTGATTTCCATGTGTCTAACACACATGAACATGCCCACAAAGTCAGAAAACAGCACAGCTCCCATGACTTTCGGAAACATTTTTTCATGCTCAGAGTTGCTGAAGCATGGAACAAACCACCTGCATCAGTTGTTAGCTGCATCCTTTAAAACCTCCATGCTTCCCGAGATCCGCCAACACTACAGCTAATGTTCCCCCTCCATACACATACATGTATACCATGACTCATACACTATTCACTTCCCTGACATTTGTGTATTATTCTATGTACTATACATACACCTTTGACGAGTTGTAGTGCACCTGAGCACTTTACACAATAATTTCATTATTATTATTATTATTATTATTATTATGTTGCTACAATAAAAAAAATTGCTTTTTAATCCCAATGTTCTGGGTTCTAAACCCTACATGACTAAAGGTAAGGGTTGGCATAAATACCGAATTGAAAAGAACAAGTTTGATTTTTACACATACCTCCCTTCTTCTATGGACTGAATGCTGAAACTAACACATTACGGCACCAGATCCAGTAATTCTTGCACTTAATTTAGCCTCCTGCCTTCCATCACTTGTGAACATGGCCCTGAGATACTTAAACTTCTCCACCAGTAATAGAATACCATAGAAGATACTTAAACTTCTCCACCAGTAATAGAATACCATAGAAGAAACCTATATGTTTTAGTCCTCATTGTATGTATAAACTAATTGTAATTAATTAATTAATTAGATATATTGGACAATCATAATGGCTGTCCCTTGTGTTTAGGCAATTTCATTGTGAACAGTAAAAGAAGGATTGCAGTGAAATTCAATAAACAAAAGGACATCCTTTATTACTGTTCAACATATTTAATTAATTCTAATTAGTTTACACATGCAGTGGTGACTAAAATCTATAGGTTTATTCTATAGTATATAATAGAATGTAAAGAAGTAAAGTGGCAGAGTCATTTGTTGACTCCAGGGCGATGGATTGGCAGGATCAGTAGAGCATCGGACAACATGCTTTGCAGCATAGAGTTATGTCCCTTTACGTTCTGAGTCCAAATATCGCCGAAGTTAGCTTTGCCTTTCATCTTTACATCATCATCATCATCCTTTTACGTCCGCTTTTTCCCTGCTTGCAAGGGTGGGACGGGAACTGATTCTGGCTTGATTTCTACAGCTGGATGCCCTTCCTAACACCAACCTCATTTACAGTGAGGGCTGGGTGCTTTATTGCCATGGCACCTACACGTCCACTTAGCAGTGGAATGATAGGGACCCCAGTCCTATCATCTCATTTTTACAGCTGAGTAAACTGGAGCAATGTGAAATAAAGTGTCTTGCTCAAGGAAACAACACATCACCCGGTCTGAGAATTGAACTCACAACCTTTTGATTGCAAGCCCAATGCTCTAATCACTAAGCCATGTGCCTCCACTTACAGGTTCGATAAAGTGATGTACTGGAGTTAATTTAATAGACCCCCCCCCCCACACACACACACACAAATCGTTGGCCTTGCACCTAAATCAGAAATCCTTGGCTCTGAGCACTTAGCACTTCATTCTTTTGAAATTGATAAATAAAGTACCAGTTTAATACTAGGATCAATGATTCTTCTATATCTCTTTCTAGCTCTCTCAATTTCTCCCCACAAAATAATAAAAAAAATCAACTATGCTCCAACCTGGAGAAAGATGGGTTCTTCGTCAACAAATGAACAAAATATTAGGATGATTTCTAAAGAAAAGAGCTTGGATAAAATGCATTACACAGAATTTTAACATGCCAAAAATTGGTGCAAAACTAGTGCCCAAACATAGCACTTTCAATTAGAGAACTTCTGATGCAGAAAAACATTCCCACTCTTCATCCTTCTTATAGCCCAGATCTAACTCCATGTGATTTTTACTGCTTTGACTTGATTTTTACTTCTGAAATCGAAGTTGAAGGGTCATCTTTTGGGACTGTGGAAAATATACAAAAAATGTTAACTGACGAGCTAAGGACATTCATAGAAAATGACTTCCAGTACTGCTATGACCAATGAAATAAATGTTGGAACCATGTGTGACTTCCCATGAGAAGTATTTTGAAGGAGGTAACTTGCAGTTTCATGTATGTCTAATATACATTTAAATAAAACACCTGTACCCTTAATTTTGGGACAAATTTTGTATATCATCATCATCTCCATTTTACATCCATAGTCAACACTGTAAAGTGGTTGTGTAGGTATCACAACAAAAAGCAACAAGTCGACACTGTAAAGTGTTCATGTAGGTGTCATGACAAAAAACACCCAACCCACACTGTAAAGAGTAAAGCGGTTATGTAAGTGTCATGCCAAAAAAGCACCCATTCCACACTGTAAATGTGGTTGACATTAGAAAGGGCATCTAGCCCTAGAAACCAAGCCAAAATCAGTTCTGTAGGAGCAAAATATGGTCATCCGACCTAGCTTGTCTCACAACAGAACTGCTCATCAAACCCATGCTAGCATGGAAAATGGACATTAAATGGTGATGATGATGATGATATTCCATGTTTGCATGCATTGGATGAGTCTTTTTCAGCACAGCACCCACCCACACATTGCATTCTTTCATCACATCCGCTATCAGCTTCAGCAGTTTGAAATGAGCTCACACCACCTCTGCCCAACAAATGGAAAATATGTTCAATATGACAACAACGTGTGAAATATGACCAGCACAAATTAAAACATAACTCTATAAAGCTACTCAAAGAGAAACTGCTTAGTACAAATACTAGTTAGTGTCTGGAAGATACACGGTTCAATTCCTCATAAGGGACGATAGCTACTTCTTTTTCCATCTTTTAAGGGTCATCACCTTATTTTATAAGCTATCTTTTTTCACCTAATGCAGACGCTAGGAGATCAAAAAGTTTATGTGCATAACACTCCCTGAAACATAAGTAATACACATGTAAAGTTTGAAAAAAATCGGTTGGGTTCTTCTCGAGTTTTAGGGATTCAAACTCACAGACACACACACACACACACACACACACAGACAGACAGACAGACATCCTCAGGGAAGTGACGTAATGCAGACAGCCAGACATACAGACAGATATTATAAGGGCGCGACGTTATATGTATGTATCTATCTAAAAAGAGAAAGACTAAGAATTATAGAGAGAGATCGCTAAATCGCCTGATGTGGTCCCTAGGGCATTGAAAATTTGAATTTTTTTGCTCAGAACACTCCCTGAAATATAAGTATTACATGTGTAAAGTTTGAAAACAGTCGGTTGGGTGCTTCTCTAGTTTTAGTGATTCAAACTCTCACGCACGGAGACAGACATCCTCAGTTTTATAGATAAGTAAAGGGATATTTAATTTGTTGGTGATTCAACAAATATATATGTTTATAACTGATTCAAAGCACTCGACAGATTTTCTGGAGTATAATATCAATGATATTTATAAATGGAAACTATATTTATAAAACCATATTTATTCTATTATATATATTTCAAGGGAACCAAAACTCTGGTACGCTCTCATCAGATAAAATACAAAGTTTTAACAGTTCAAGTTTTACCTGGTAAAACTTGAACTGTTAAAATCTCGTTCCTAGATATGTTAATATTTATAAGACAAACTTTATAGTTTCCATTTATTAATATCACTGATATATATATATATATATACTAATTAGATAGTCATGGCTATTTCTGAAAACGAGACCCAAGAAGACCTGGGATGAGGTGATAAAAGCCGACCTTACCCAATTACACCTCAAAGGCGATGATGACACATGACCGTGACCTCTGGCATCACGCAGTAATACAGAGTACCCGACCTCCCATGGGTACAAGCTGAAGCATAAAGACAATATGCCCCCACACACTCCCACTGCAAGGTGGTCGTGGAGGTGCCACAGCAAAAAAGCACCCAGCCCACACTGTAAAGTGAACATGTAGGCGCCACGGAAAAAAGCACCCAGCACTCACTGTAAATGAGGTTGGTGTTAGGAAGGGCATCCAGCTGTAGAAATCAAGCCAAAATCAGTTCCCGTATGAGCAAGGCATGGTCAGCCGACCAGACGCTGCCCACAACAGGACAACGCATCTAACCCATGCTAGCATGGAAGAACGGACATAAAACGGTGATGATGATGATGATGATGATACTTATATCTAAAAAATCAAACAAACCAAAACTATAGTTTATTTTGTATGAACTAATTTCTTACCATTGTGTATTGTAAAGTTGTGTGTGGGTATATATATATTTATATATATATATATATATAAAAACAAATAACGAAACGAAATTAAATTTCGTTTCGTTTGTAACTCACTTTTGTATGACTGACGCTTAAACAATTAAGTTAAAAATGTACATCCACATATGTATACTGAAATACTAGTATGCATATGAATACACACACGTGTACATATGTAGATGTACCGAGTTTTTCACTGGACACTTTACTGTGAGTGTTCAGCTATTCTGTATGTAAACACACAGACAAACCGGTTTTTAGAGTCATACTGGTTTTCGAGGAAACACCTTTCCTCTATTCTCCAGAAAGCCAGACAGGAATATTGGACTAGTTTCGATGTTGTTACATCTCATCAGCAATATTTACCTATCCTCCGGCCTTTCTAGAGAATCGTAAAAGCACATATCGTTATATGCCTTTTCTATGAAAATTAGTAGTGGGCAGACTAATTTGCATAGAGCGTGAGTACGTACCGGTTCAGCGGAGACGATAAAAACAAATAACGAAACGAAATTAAATTTCGTTTCGTTTGTAACTCACTTTTGTATGACTGACGCTTAAACAATTAAGTTAAAAATATACATCCACATATGTATACTGAAATACTAGTATGCATATGAATACACACACGTGTACATATGTAGATGTACCGAGTTTTTCACTGGACACTTTACTGTGAGTGTTCAGCTATTCTGTATGTAAACACACAGACAAACCGGTTTTTAGAGTCATACCGGTTTTTAGAGTCATACTGGTTTACAAACGAAACGAAATTTAATTTTGTTTCGTTATTTGTTTTTATCGTCTCCGCTGAACCGGTACGTACTCACGCTCTATGCAAATTAGTCTGCCCACTACTAATTTTCATAGAAAAGGCATATAACGATATGTGCTTTTACGATTCTCTAGAAAGACCGGAGGATAGGTAAATATTGCTGATGAGATGTAACAACATCGAAACTAGTCCAATATTCCTGTCTGGCTTTCTGGAGAATAGAGGAAAGGTGTTTCCTCGAAAACCAGTATGACTCTAAAAACCGGTTTGTCTGTGTGTTTACATACAGAATAGCTGAACACTCACAGTAAAGTGTCCAGTGAAAAACTCGGTACATCTACATATGTACACGTGTGTGTATTCATATGCATACTAGTATTTCAGTATACATATGTGGATGTACATTTTTAAATTAATTATATATATATATATATATATACATTTATATATATATACATTTATATATATATATATATATATATATATTGTTATACTTTGGGAGGGTCATGTTGCCAATAAGAAACACACGCACCAGTTGCTTTCACTTCAATTTATTATAATAAATTTATAATAAATTTATAAATTTATAAATTTCTGGTTGGTTGGTTGGTTGGTTCCACAACCAGATAGTTGTTTATATATAGTCATAGTTCTTTCGTCACACACTCTGTGACCTCTTCAGTGACTGGGGATTCCTTTCTTTGTTTCTGTGCCTCTCCTCTGTTCTGTCCTACGCCATTTTGTTTCTGTTTCTTATTGGCAACATGACCCTCCCAAAGTATAACAATATCGGTTTCAACACACGATTTCAGATAAAGAATCTTGCTAAACAAATTCAGAAACGAAATATATATATATATATATATATATATATATAGGACATTAGGTGTTTCTTCAAATCTTTATCATTATTTTCACTATATAATGTGATTTGTACAAAAGGCCTTAATTTTTTAACATTTTGATTTTTTTTACTATATATATAATATATATATATATATATATGTGTGTGTGTGTGTGTATATATGTATATACAACCTACTACAGTCAGTAGGCATCTCTATCAAAACACACCCCCGTCCCACCACCTCCACTCCACCCACACCGCCCCTTTCAATGTAAAGTTATGTTGGTCCCACAACATCCAGGCCGAAACAAATGAGATCGTGTAGGTGTCACGACAAAAAACACACAGTCCACGCTGTAAATGTGGCTGTGTAGGCAACACGGTAAAAACCTCCCAGCCCCACACTGTAAATGTGGTTGGTGTTAGGAAGGGCATCCAGCTGTAGAAAACCCGCCAGACAGTCCACGCTGTAATGTGGCCATGTAGGCAACACGGTAAAAACCTCCCAGCCCCACACTGTAAATGTGGTTGGTGTTAGGAAGGGCATCCAACTGTAGAAAACCCGCCAGACAGTCCTATGCGAGCAAGACAACCACTCTTGCCTCAAGTGGGAAAACCCCCGTCCAAACCCATGCAAGCGTGGAACACGGACGCTAAACCTGATGATGATGATGATGATGATGATATATATATATATATATATATATAATTGGCAATATTGGCAACCAGACCATCCCCATATATAACAATATATATATTTACATATGCACTGACAGTTAAAA
Organism: Eledone cirrhosa; assembly: GCA_964016885.1. Classification (NCBI taxonomy): domain Eukaryota; kingdom Metazoa; phylum Mollusca; class Cephalopoda; order Octopoda; family Eledonidae; genus Eledone; species Eledone cirrhosa. The sequence goes on from OZ024743.1 coordinate 331,128,520, forward strand.
CAAACACTGCTGACACAATAGTTATTTATATAAAATGCAAGGATCTGAATAATCAGAGAGAGGTCAGAGCAGAATGTGTAAAGAAACATAATAATAATAATTTTTATTTCTGATTTAGGCACAAGGCCAGCAATTTTGTGAGGAGGGGAAACTCGATTAAATTGACTCCAGTGCATTATTGGTGCTTTATTTTATCGATCCCGCAACGATGAAAGTCAAAGCTCACCTCTGACCATAAAGGGCTGTAACTCTATACTGCAAAGCATGTTGTCCAGTGTTCTGCCGATACTACCAGTCCACCACCCTATAATAATTGTTTCTACATTTGGCACAAGGCCAGCAATTACCCAGTGCATTACTGGTACTTTATTTATCGACCCGGTAAGGATGAAAGGCAAAGTTAACCTCGACGGGATTTGAACTCAGACCGTAAAGGGACATAACTATGCTGGAAAGATTGGTGTCCAACCCTTAATGTTTCTACTTTTGGCAATTACCCCAGTGCATTACTGGTGCGTTATTTTATCGACCCTGTAAGGATGAATAATTGTTTCTGATATATGCACGAGGCCAGAAATTTTGGAGGAGGGGAAAGTAGATTAAATCAACCCCAGTGCATGACTGGTACTTTGTTTTATCGACCCCGATAATAATAATGATAATAATAGTGGTTTATTTACCTGTGCCATTAGTGATGCTAATTCTACAGCTAAGTCCCTATTCAAAGGGAATCGGCCCTGTACAATTTCTTCTTTAATTTGATAAGCCAACAGCAGTTTTTCTTTTTCTGTTTCATATCGACTGGTACTTTTGAAATATAACCTGAAAATACAAAAAAAAAAAAAAGACATTGTTTAACTCTTTGATGTCCTGTACCACATGAAAACACATTAGCAAGACATTCTTTAAAAGTACAAAACAGCACTATAACTACATCATATTAAATATTTAAGTCTTTACCCTAATACTACAAATGTCAGAATGATCTGTCCTGCAATAAAATATATTACACACATATATGTGTGTGTGAGTGTGTGTGTTCAGAGGGAAAGATATTTTTTCTTTACGAAAAAGTATTATTTCTTTGATAGCAAGACTACCATATATTCATTGTATATAATCATATAGTATATGCTTTCATATACACCCTATTTATGCTTAAACACTGTATTAGTGCAACTGCCAATTTATTATAAATGGGCAAGTTCGCACAATATGCAAATGACCATATCCATCCAATGTTTTCTATTTGCTATATGTAAATGAGTATTTCCAGCTAATGTTAATCACACAAAATCTATATAGACATTAATCCAGTGATGAGGA
>OZ024743.1:331134845-331182345 GCA_964016885.1 Eledone cirrhosa
TCTTCCGCTCTAATCTCTGAGTGCAATATTGCTTTTATTTGAAGACATGTGTTTTGCTTAGCAGTTAGGGAGCTGGATTTGCAATTGTGGAGGATGTGAGTTTGATTCCCGGGTAGAGTGATGCATGGTGTTTTGAGGCAAGATGCTTTACTTGACATTGCTACTTCTGCCAGGAGTTGTGACTGGTAGATGGTATCAGCATTTGGAAAGACCAATGGAAACATTGTTTACTTTGTCTAATGTGATGAGTTCCACCTCACTTGGTAACTGAATGTTTGGGATCTTGCCAATTCGGATCAAAATCCTTCATCCTTTCAGGAGCCAACATATAAAACACCAGTAAAATACTGGTGTTGCTTCTTGTTCTGTCTGTCTTTCTCTCTGGAAGAAGTTGTCTGTAGTTAGATGTGAAGAGTGGCGGACTCTGAGAGGTTTAAAATGCCCAGTACACACTGTATGTCTTGATGATAAGATTCAGATTATTCCCTCAACATTTGAGGTAAGGACTCCATGAGCTTCAAAATGCCCAATAGACACTGTATATCTTGATAATATCTTGATAACATCACTGTATATCAAGCCATAGAAGGAAAGATATTTAGATTGGAATGTATTTACTTAGTAAGAACAACCTTAAGAAACTGAACCTTATGGAGAAGACAACTGAACTCACTGGTGATATGCCATAATGCAAAAGACCTATCACAAGTATACTAAACACTGTTGACACTAAAAAGTAAATGTGGTGATAGACCAGAGGCTACAGTGTTTCACAACTGAAATCAAATGGGTTCAACATAAAGTTGAAGAAGACTCTCCAGTCAGGTCTAGTGCCATGATGAAATGCACCCAGTACACCCTGTAAAGTGTTAGTGGAATATAATCAGCAAGATTGGTCTCTCTGGCCAGTCTGGTAACAGACTATGACAACCTGTCTAACCAATGCCAGTGTACAGACCTGACGTAAAATTATAATTATGATAAAGATAAATTTAGTTAGTAATATATTTAGTTAGTGATATATTTAGTTAGTGATATATTTAGTTAGTAATATATTTAGTTAGTTATATATTTAGTTAGTTATATATTTAGTTAGTAATATATTTAGTTAGTTATATATTTATTTACCAATATATTTAGTTAGTAATATATTTAGTTAGTTATGTATTTAGTTAATAATATATTTAGTTAATAATATATTTAGTTAGAAAATTTCTAACAAGTTATTGATTTAAGTTTATTTTTTTCATTGTCTGAGAATATGGAAAGAAGGAAACAATATTTCCATTACCCACCCTATCTGCCAGTCACAACTCCTAGCAACAATGTGAATTAAAGTATTTTGCTCAAGAACATAATACACCACCAAGTGAGTCCAACACTGTAACCACTTGGCTTTCACAAAATATGGAAAAGAGAATATCTTTATATAATTCTTCTTCTTCTGTCTCAAGCTAGGAAGCTCATCAGGCCAGTACTTACCCTGGTTTCAGGGCATCAAGTGACTCAGAATACAAGACTCTCCCATGGACAGGACACCAGCCCATCAAATGATTAAAGTCTGTCTCAAGCCAGGGAGTTCATCAGGCCAGTACTTACCCTGGTTTCATGGCATCAAGTGACTCAGAATACAAGATTCTCCCATGGACAGGACACCAGCCCATCAAATGATTAAAGTCTGTCTCAAGCCAGGGGGTTCATCAGGCCAGTACTTACCCTGGTTTCATGTCATGAAATGACTGAGAGTACAAAACTCCCTCCTGGGCAGAACGCCAGTTCATCGCAGGGTTAAACCCCCAGCTATTGCTGGTACTTATTTTAAGCTGAGTATACTGGAACAACATGAAATGAAATGTTTTGCTCAAGAACACAATACACAACCCAGCCCAGGAATTAAACCTACGGCATTATGATTGTAAGTCTAACACCCTTACCACTAGGCCACACACCTTCACACCTTTATATACAGAGTTCTGTGAATTCAAATTACAAGATGGAATTGTAACCGCTACATATAAATTACAAAACTGTGTGATAAAACATTTGACACAAAGAAATAAATGATAAATGTAGAGTGAATTTAACCTTGTGTGAGTGTGTGTGTGTGAGAGAGTGTGTGTGAAGGGGGCTCTTTAACTCTTAACATCCTGCAATGATCTAGCAGAAAACCTATAAAAACAGGTTTGGTCATTAAAATCTTTATAAGGTCTTTATTGGTGGACAGATTATTGTGAAAGTTTGAAATATTAGTTTAAAGGCTTCAATGTTTAATGTGATGCAGTAGAGTTAATTGCTAAAATGACACTTCTGTGATGTAATAGTTTTAGTTTCAACACAAAGTTGCAGATCAATTGACTTGCAAGGCAAGTACAACTGTGGCTAAAGTGGCTCTTCCATGATGGAATTGTTTTAGTTTAAACAGCCAGTCTCAAATCAAGTCACTTGCCAGACATGTTCAACTGTGGCTAAAATGACTCTTCTATGATGTAATTGCTTTAGTTTCAACAACTAGTCTCAGATCAAGTCCCCTGACTTGATCTCACTCAAGTCCCAAGACAAGTACAACTGTGTCTAAAGTGACTCTTCCACAATGAAATTGCTTTAGTTTCAAGACAAAGTCTCGGATCAAATCCCCAGACTTGTACAACTGTGGCTAAAATGACTCTTCCATGATGTAATTGCTTTAGTTCCAACACACAGTCTCAGATCAAATCCCCAGACTCAAGTCCCCAGACAAGTGGCTAAAATGACTCTTCTATGGAGTAATTGCTTTAGTTTGAAGACAGTCAGATAACTCTCACTCTCATATGGTGGGAGTGAGGGGGGATAATATATTTATTTAAGCTGTAGAATGGAAGTATATTTAGATAATAGTGATTAACTCAATCCTTCAACACTTAACCTTAACATATTAACAGATTTACTTTAATATGACTTTGAGGATATCAATAACTAGAATAATTCTCAATTTTCACAGAAATAACATCATCTCTTTCTTCTTGAAACATTCACCTCACATATAATATTGCTCCCTCTCTCACACACATTAACCTTCTTTCCCTCTCTCTCTCTCACACACACACATTAACCTTCTTTCCCTCTCTCTCTCTTACACACACACATTAACCTTCTTTCCCTCTCTCTCTCTCCCTCACACACACATTAACCTTATTTCCCTCTCTCTCTCTCTCTCCCTCTCACACACACATTAACCTTCTTTCCCTCTCTCTCTCCCTCACACACACACACATTAACCTTATTTCCCTCTCTCTCTCTCCCTCCCTCTGACATGCACATTAACCTTCTTTCCCTCTCTCTCTCTCCCTCTCACATGCACATTAACCTTATTTCCTTCTCTCTCTCTCTCACACACACATTAACTTTCTCTCCTAAGCTCTCTCTCTCTCTCATACACATTAACAAACGACATTCCTTACTCTCTCTCTGTATATATCTCTTGCTCAGCACCCCCTTCTCTCTATATAGACAAGGGGGACGTCATAACTTTCTGTCTATCTACCTCTATCACTCACCTCAAAAACACACAACATTCTCTTTTCTCTCTCTCTATCATCATCATCATCGTTTAACGTACACTTTCCACGCTAGCATGGGTTAGACGGGAGTTGTCCCACTTGAGGCAAGATTGGTCGGGTGACCATGTCTCACTTGTATAGGACTGTCTGGCAGGTATTCTACGGCTGGATGCCCTTCCTAACACCAACCACATTTACAGTGTGGACTGTGTGTTTTTTGTCGTGACACCTACACAACCTCATTTATTTAGGACTGGATGTTGTGGTACCAACATAACATATATATAGAAAGGGGTGGTGTGGATGGGGTGGGGGTAGTGGGACGAGGGTGTATATACATATCTCTCACTTGCTGCTCAAGTGAGAAACTGTATATATATATGTTGATGGAAGCGATGGAGTGGGGAGACCCAAGAAGACCTGGGATGAGGTGATAAAAGCAGACCTTGCCCAATTGCACCTCTCAAAGGCGATGACACAGCACCGTGACCTCTGGTGTCACTAAGTAATACAGAAGACCTGACTTCCCACGAGTACAAGCCAGAGCTGAAGCATATAGACAATATGTCCCCACCCCCTCTCACTGTAGGTGTCACAACAAAAATCACCCCCTTTCCACACTGTAAAGTGGCCATGTAGGTGCAACGGTAAAAAGCACCCAGCACTCACTGTAAATGAGGTTGGTGTTAGGAAGGGCATCCAGCTGTAGAAATCAAGCCAAAATCAGTTCCTGTATGAGCAAGACAAGGTCCCCTGACCTGGAATTGTCCACAACCAGACAACCCATCTAACCCATGCTAGTGTGGAAGAATGGATGTAAAATGATAATGATGATATAATCTAAAGTCTGTCTCAAGATATATATAATCCAAGAGGTATAGATAATAATAAGAGAGAGAGGTATAGATAATAACTGTTTCTACTTTAGGCACAAGGCCAGCAATTAACCAGTGTATTACTGGTACTTTATTTTATCGACCCTGTAAGGATGAAAGGCAAAGTCAACCTCAGCGGGATTTGAACTCAGATCGTAAAGGGACGTAACTATGCTGGAAAGCATGGCGTCCGACCCTCTACTGATACTGCCAATCCACCGCTAGGTATAGATAATAACAACTGCTATATAGAGGATAAAGAGAGAATATTGATAATATGGAATGAACCTCCATTGGTTTCCACAATGAACTGTTCCAGTTTTTTTGATCAACAGAACTGCTTGCTCATGACATTGATATGTAAGTCACGAAGCATTCCAGTTGACAGGATTTCAACTTAGACAGCAGAGAGCTAGAACAAATACCTGCAAAGAATTCTATCTGATGATCTAATAACTCTGCAAATTTGTTACTATGTGGAGAGGAAGTCAGAGAGCAAAGAAAAACAAGAGGTAGGTGTAGGAGAAAAAGAGGATAAAAACAGAACCTTTTTATATATCCAAATGGTCACAGTGAGTATTTGTCTACCTTTCTTGTTAGTAAGAGTTGGATGGGTTATTACACACCAAGTCAGTACTTTGTTGGAGTCCTCAACCTCTCAAACAGGTTGGTGACTACATCTCACCAGGGCTGGATTTAATGGGGTCAATTGCCTCGAGCCCCCCTGCAGTGGGAGTTCCCACCAGCGACGGCTGTAGCAATTTAATTTATGCCCTCTGCTGGGCTTTTTAGTTTTAGAATGGCTAGAATTTTTGAATTTAATACTTGTATGTATAACTTTTCAATTCTAATTACTTGCGTCAAGCAAACTTTGATATGTAAAATTGGGAGGTTGCTGTGTATTCTAATTTTTTGTGTATGAGAGGCCTTGGGCCACCTAAAGTCTAAATCCAACGCTGCATCTCACATCTGTTTCTACAGTCTGCAGAGAACACTGTGTTTTATCATGATGTCAGCATTAGGGAGGTTGTCATATCTTTGACACAACTGAAGAGTCCTCTCAACTCCTTGTTTGGCAAGTTTTCGATAGCCTGCTGGCTGCCCTTATCTCCAGCCACTTTACAGAATGTATTAGGTGTGTTTTATAGTGTCATCAACACTGGAAAGGTTACTGTCCTCATAATATAACTGGTATGAGTTCATATACGTTTTTATAATATTTGCAATGTATTATATACTTTGAATTGAAGTTTTATAGTTCAGTAGAAAAGACATGTGCTGGGTTTTAATGTCATATTTTCATCTAGTATACATGATGTTTAAACATTAGAGAACAAGGGAAGTAACTCACCTATTTTTGAACAGAAAACGAATTGTGCTATTAGAGTCTATTTTCCCTGAGTGACTGTCACGGAAAGCTTGTTCCCATTTTGATATAACATCGCAGACCTGTAAATAATAAAATGCAATATATATATATATATACACATACATACATATGTAAAAAGTAAACAAAAATAACAAAAAAAATGACATAGCATATCAAAGAAATATATTAGTTTAATCCTTGAAATGGCAGGAAAAGAGTCTTAACGTTTCAGACACTAGTCCTTCATCAGAAGATAGAATTAGAAATAAAAATAAAATAGAAAGTTAAAGAATGAGAAGAGGAAAGAATGGGAAGAAAAAAACGAATATATATGATGATATATACACCCATACATACATATATTAATTTCAATCAGGACAAATTTTTATCATAAAAAATAATTTTACCTGTTCATAAAAAAATGTAATATGTGTCATCAGGTGTAAAGAAGACTACATAGGACAAACAAACTTTACCCTCAGAAACAGATTTACTACCCTCAGGTCTCAAATAATTGTTCCCCAGCCCCGCTTGTTAAAATTTCTGATTATTTCTAAACCACGTGCTCTTATTCCACCCCACCAGCTGTGCACCTTAGAGAGACTGTGCATCTATGCACCTTAGAGAGACTGTACATCTGTGCACCTTAGAGAGACTGTACATCTGTTCACCTTAGATAGACTGTACATCTGTTTACCTTAGAGAGACTGTACATCTGTGCACCTTAGATAGACTGTACATCTGTTTACCTCAGAGAGACAGTACATCTGTTTACCTCAGAGAGACTGTACATTTGTGCACCTTAGAGAGACTGTACATCTGTGCACCTTAGAGAGACTGTACATCTGTTTACCTTAGAGAGACTGTACATCTGTTTACCTTAGAGAGACTGTACATCTGTGCACCTTAGAGGGACTGTAGATATGTTCACCTTAGATAAACTGTACATCTGTTTACCTTAGAGAGACTGTACATGTGTGCACCTTAGAGAGAGACTGTACATCTGTTTACCTTAGAGACTGTACATCTGTGCACCTTAGAGAGACTGTACATCTGTTCACCTTAGAGTGACTGTACATCTGTTCACCTTAGAGTGACTGTACATCTGTTCACCTTAAGGGGACTGTACATCTGTTTACCTTAGAGAGACTGTGCACCTTAAAGGCACTTTTGCCTGGAACTGTTTTAACTCTGTTGGTATTTGGTCATGTTAGACAATAGTCCATATTTACTTACAGACATAGATGTACATACATACACACAGAGCTACAGATGCACTTACAACCACACACAAATGTACATATAAACACAAGAAGATGCTAGTAGTAGTGGTGGAGGTGATGGTAGTAATGGTGGTGTTGGTAATGGTGTTATCAATGATGCTAGTAGGAATGGCGGTGGTGTTGGTAGTAGTACTGGTTGTGGTGATGGTAGTAATAACGGTGTTGTTATTAGTTGTAGTAGTAGTACTGGTGGTGGTGATGGTAGTAATAGCAGTGGTGGTAGTGGTTGTAGTAGTAGTGGTGGTGATGGTGTTGTTAGTAGTGCTGGTATTGGTGATGGTAGTAGTAGTGTTAATGGTAGTAGTATTGGTGGTGGTAATGGTAGTAGTGGTGATAGTGTTGGTAATGGTAGTAGTGGTGATGATGGCAGTGGTAGTAGTGAAGGTGATTGAATTGGTATGGTAGTGCTGGTAGTATTGATGTTAATAGTGGTAGTAGTAGAAGTAGTAGTAGTAGTAGTGTGAAACTTACCTTTACTTGGGATGGGAGGCAATGCTCAATGTCCTGGCCCGTTGGGTCATCAGTAAATAGAGCAAAACCTGATTCCTTGATGTCCCGAATATAAAGGGTTTTACGAAGACTTTGAAGAAGTTCTGTAACAGTGGTGGAGCCATCAAAACTGACTACCTGGAAAATAATTAAAACAAACAAAACATTAGTAAATTAGAAGTTTAAAATATTCATAATATTCACAATAGGAGTTCCTTCTCCTAATAGACTCATAGGGGTCCCTTTAACTTCTGATAGAGTCGTAGGGGTGTCTTTAACTCCTGATAGAGTCGTAGAAGTGTCTTTAACTCCTGATAGAGTCGTAGGAGTGTCTTTAACTCCTGATGGAGAGGTAGGGGTGTCTTTAACTCCTGATAGAGTCGTAGGGGTGTCTTTAACTCCTGATAGGGTCGTAGGGGTGTCTTTAACTCCTGATAGAGTCGTAGGAGTGTCTTTAACTCCTGATGGAGAGGTAGGGGTGTCTTTAACTCCTGATAGAGAGGTAGGGGTGTCTTTAACTCCTGATAGAGAGGTAGGGGTGTCTTTAACTCCTGATAGAGAGGTAGGGGTGTCTTTAACTCCTGATAGAGAGGTAGGGGTGTCTTTAACTCCTGATAGAGAGGTAGGGGTGTCTTTAACTCCTGATAGAGAGGTAGGGTGTCTTTAACTCCTGATAGAGTCGTAGGGGTGTCTTTAACTCCTGATAGAGAGGTAGGGGTGTCTTTAACTCCTGATAGAGAGGTAGGGGTGTCTTTAACTCCTGATAGAGAGGTAGGGGTATCTTTAACTCCTGATAGAGAGGTAGGGGTGTCTTTAACTCCTGATAGAGTCGTAGGGGTGTCTTTAACTCCTGATAGAGAGGTAGGGTGTCTTTAACTCCTGATAGAGAGGTAGGGGTGTCTTTAACTCCTGATAGAGTCGTAGGGTGTCTTTAACTCCTGATAGAGAGGTAGGGGTGTCTTTAACTCCTGATAGAGAGGTAGAGGTGTCTTTAACTCCTGATGGAGAGGTAGGGGTGTCTTTAACTCCTGATAGAGAGGTAGAGGTGTCTTTAACTCCTGATAGAGAGGTAGGGGTGTCTTTAACTCCTGATAGAGAGGTAGGGGTGTCTTTAACTCCTGATAGAGAGGTAGGGGTGTCTTTAACTCCTGATAGAGTCGTAGGGGTGTCTTTAACTCCTGATAGAGAGGTAGGGGTGTCTTTAACTCCTGATAGAGAGGTAGGGGTGTCTTTAACTCCTGATAGAGAGGTAGGGGTGTCTTTAACTCCTGATGGAGAGGTAGGGGTGTCTTTAACTCCTGATAGAGAGGTAGGGGTGTCTTTAACTCCTGATAGGGTCGTAGGGGTGTCTTTAACTCCTGATAGAGAGGTAGGGTGTCTTTAACTCCTGATAGAGTCGTAGGGGTGTCTTTAACTCCTGATAGGGTCGTAGGGGTGTCTTTAACTCCTGATAGAGAGGTAGGGGTGTCTTTAACTCCTGATAGGGTCGTAGGGGTGTCTTTAACTCCTGATAGAGAGGTAGGGGTGTCTTTAACTCCTGATAGAGTCGTAGGGGTGTCTTTAACTCCTGATAGAGAGGTAGGGGTATCTTTAACTCCTGATAGGGTCGTAGGGGTGTCTTTAACTCCTGATAGAGAGGTAGGGGTGTCTTTAACTCCTGATAGAGAGGTAGGGGTGTCTTTAACTCCTGATAGAGTCGTAGGGGTGTCTTTAACTCCTGATAGAGAGGTAGGGGTATCTTTAACTCCTGATAGAGTCGTAGGGGTGTCTTTAACTCCTGATAGAGAGGTAGGGGTGTCTTTAACTCCTGATAGAGAGGTAGGGGTGTCTTTAACTCCTGATAGAGTCGTAGGGGTGTCTTTAACTCCTGATAGAGAGGTAGGGGTGTCTTTAACTCCTGATAGAGAGGTACGGGTGTCTTTAACTCCTGATAGAGAGGTAGGGGTGTCTTTAACTCCTGATAGAGAGGTAGGGGTATCTTTAACTCCTGATAGAGAGGTAGGGGTGTCTTTAACTCCTGATAGAGAGGTAGGGGTGTCTTTAACTCCTGATAGAGAGGTACGGGTGTCTTTAACTCCTGATAGAGTCGTAGGGGTGTCTTTAACTCCTGATAGAGAGGTAGGGGTGTCTTTAACTCCTGATAGAGTCGTAGGGGTGTCTTTAACTCCTGATAGAGAGGTACGGGTGTCTTTAACTCCTGATAGAGTCGTAGGGGTGTCTTTAACTCCTGATAGAGAGGTACGGGTGTCTTTAACTCCTGATAGAGTCGTAGGGGTGTCTTTAACTCCTGATAGAGAGGTAGGGTGTCTTTAACTCCTGATAGAGTCGTAGGGGTGTCTTTAACTCCTGATAGAGAGGTACGGGTGTCTTTAACTCCTGATAGGGTCGTAGGGGTGTCTTTAACTCCTGATAGAGAGGTAGGGTGTCTTTAACTCCTGATAGAGAGGTAGGGGTGTCTTTAACTCCTGATAGAGTCGTAGGGGTGTCTTTAACTCCTGATAGAGTCGTAGGGGTGTCTTTAACTCCTGATAGAGAGGTAGGGTGTCTTTAACTCCTGATAGAGAGGTAGGGGTGTCTTTAACTCCTGATAGAGTCGTACGGGTGTCTTTAACTCCTGATAGAGTCGTAGGGGTGTCTTTAACTCCTGATAGAGAGGTACGGGTGTCTTTAACTCCTGATAGAGAGGTAGGGGTGTCTTTAACTCCTGATAGAGAGGTAGGGGTGTCTTTAACTCCTGATAGAGAGGTAGGGTGTCTTTAACTCCTGATAGAGTCGTAGGGGTGTCTTTAACTCCTGATAGAGAGGTAGGGGTGTCTTTAACTCCTGATAGAGTCGTACGGGTGTCTTTAACTCCTGATAGAGAGGTAGGGGTGTCTTTAACTCCTGATAGAGTCGTACGGGTGTCTTTAACTCCTGATAGAGAGGTAGGGGTGTCTTTAACTCCTGATAGAGTCGTAGGGGTGTCTTTAACTCCTGATAGAGAGGTAGGGGTGTCTTTAACTCCTGATAGGGTCGTAGGGGTGTCTTTAACTCCTGATAGAGAGGTAGGGTGTCTTTAACTCCTGATAGAGTCGTAGGGGTGTCTTTAACTCCTGATAGAGTCGTAGGGGTGTCTTTAACTCCTGATAGAGAGGTAGGGTGTCTTTAACTCCTGATAGAGTCGTAGGGGTGTCTTTAACTCCTGATAGAGTCGTAGGGGTGTCTTTAACTCCTGATAGAGTCGTAGGGGTGTCTTTAACTCCTGATAGAGAGGTAGGGGTGTCTTTAACTCCTGATAGAGAGGTAGGGTGTCTTTAACTCCTGATAGAGTCGTAGGGGTGTCTTTAACTCCTGATAGAGTCGTAGGGGTGTCTTTAACTCCTGATAGAGTCGTAGGGGTGTCTTTAACTCCTGATAGAGTCGTAGGGGTGTCTTTAACTCCTGATAGAGAGGTAGGGGTGTCTTTAACTCCTGATAGAGAGGTAGGGTGTCTTTAACTCCTGATAGAGTCGTAGGGGTGTCTTTAACTCCTGATAGAGAGGTAGGGTGTCTTTAACTCCTGATAGAGTCGTAGGGGTGTCTTTAACTCCTGATAGAGTCGTAGGGGTGTCTTTAACTCCTGATAGAGTCGTAGGGGTGTCTTTAACTCCTGATAGAGAGGTAGGGGTGTCTTTAACTCCTGATAGAGAGGTAGGGGTGTCTTTAACTCCTGATAGAGAGGTACGGGTGTCTTTAACTCCTGATAGAGAGGTACGGGTGTCTTTAACTCCTGATAGAGAGGTAGGGGTGTCTTTAACTCCTGATAGAGAGGTAGGGGTGTCTTTAACTCCTGATAGAGTCGTAGGGGTGTCTTTAACTCCTGATAGAGAGGTAGGGTGTCTTTAACTCCTGATAGAGTCGTAGGGGTGTCTTTAACTCCTGATAGAGTCGTAGGGGTGTCTTTAACTCCTGATAGAGTCGTAGGGGTGTCTTTAACTCCTGATGGAGAGGTAGGGGTGTCTTTAACTCCTGATAGAGTCGTAGGGGTGTCTTTAACTCCTGATAGAGAGGTAGCGTGTCTTTAACTCCTGATAGAGTCGTAGGGGTGTCTTTAACTCCTGATGGAGAGGTAGGGGTGTCTTTAACTCCTGATAGAGTCGTAGGGGTGTCTTTAACTCCTGATAGAGTCGTAGGGGTGTCTTTAACTCCTGATAGAGAGGTAGGGGTGTCTTTAACTCCTGATAGAGTCGTACGGGTGTCTTTAACTCCTGATAGAGAGGTACGGGTGTCTTTAACTCCTGATAGAGTCGTAGGGTGTCTTTAACTCCTGATAGGGTCGTAGGGGTGTCTTTAACTCCTGATAGAGAGGTACGGGTGTCTTTAACTCCTGATAGAGAGGTAGGGGTGTCTTTAACTCCTGATAGAGAGGTAGGGGTGTCTTTAACTCCTGATAGAGAGGTAGGGGTGTCTTTAACTCCTGATAGAGAGGTAGGGGTGTCTTTAACTCCTGATAGAGAGGTAGGGGTGTCTTTAACTCCTGATAGAGAGGTAGGGGTGTCTTTAACTCCTGATAGAGAGGTAGGGGTGTCTTTAACTCCTGATAGAGAGGTAGGGGTGTCTTTAACTCCTGATAGAGAGGTAGGGGTGTCTTTAACTCCTGATAGAGTCGTAGGGGTGTCTTTAACTCCTGATGGAGAGGTAGGGGTGTCTTTAACTCCTGATAGAGTCGTAGGGGTGTCTTTAACTCCTGATAGGGTCGTAGGGGTGTCTTTAACTCCTGATAGAGAGGTAGGGGTGTCTTTAACTCCTGATAGAGAGGTAGGGGTATCTTTAACTCCTGATAGAGAGGTAGGGGTGCCTTTAACTCCTGATATAGAGGTAGGGGTGTCTTTAACTCCTGATAGAGTCGTAGGGGTGCCTTTAACTCCTGATAGAGAGGTAGCGTGTCTTTAACTCCTGATAAAGAGGTAGGGGTGTCTTTAACTCCTGATAGAGTCGTAGGGGTGTCTTTAACTCCTGATAGAGAGGTAGCGTGTCTTTAACTCCTGATAAAGAGGTAGGGGTGCCTTTAACTCCTGATGGACTGGTATGGGTGTCTTTAACTCCCATAGAGTCATAGGGACTCTGCCATGAGGTATGATGTGTCCTAAGCATTTTAAACCTAGTGGGGCCCATCCCTTTCAAGGTCTAAACAACAATTTCATCCAGAGAGAGAGGGCGCGGGAGAGAATGAGCCCCAGTAATGGACTGGTACTTTATTTATTGATCTCAAGGGGATGAAAGAGATATAGTTGACTTTGATGGGATTTGAACTCAGTGTGCAGTGAGCTGGAACAAATACAGAGGCTTAATCTGACACCCAAACAACTCTGCTAATTCACTGCCTTTACAGTTTCTCTTGCTTTCCACTTTTTTCTTTATTATTTTTTATGCTTATTTTGCCTCCCATTGGCCTTCGCTATTTGAATTTATTTTATTTTATTTTATCTTATTTTATTTTATTTTTTCTTCTTCTTCACCCACTTATTCCTGAGCAGGTCCTGTCAGAAGCAGCCGTCTCCAACTGATGTAGCTGGATCCCCAAGTGCGACAATCCAAGCTCATGGATATTATCCAACCATCTTGCTCAGGGTCTACCCCTGGACCACTTGCCAGTTGGTTTTGCCCATAAAATCTGTCCAGCGATTCTTTTACGAGGCCATAGTTTCAGAGCTGTAATATCTCAATTTGGAGAAGTAGCAGCTCTACCTGGAGCAACTCTCTGATCCCCAAGCTATGCACTCTATTTCATTTTTTTTTATTTATTTTTTATATTCACTTATCTCTGTTAATCTTTTTTTTTGTTTCTCAACTCTAAGAAGTACTAGATATCTCCTCTAGTCTGTCATGACTTACTAGCTCTATACAGACGTTTAAATTTCTCTCTCTCAACTGTAAGATGTACTAGATACTTCCCCTAGTTTGTCATAGCTTACTAGCTCTATACGGACATTTAAATTGAGTATATACAGATAACTCTATGGAATGGGCCTCCGTTGGTTTAGATATGTATTCCAGTTGTCAAATCAACAGTACTGCATGCTCATGAACTTAACACATAAAAGGCTGAACATTCCAGAGGAAGGTCTACCCTTAATGTAATTCTCAGGGAGATACAGCATGACATATTGTGTGACAAGACTGGACCTTTGAATTACAAATGCAGTCTATCTGATGGGCTTCCAAACATTTTATATCCATTCAATTTCACTTGTGTGGCCTTGTGGAAAAGGTATTGGATCCTAATGCCGTGGGTTTGATTCCTAGGCTGGGTTGTGTGTTGTATTCTTGAGCACTTCATTTCACTTGCTCCAGTATACCAAGCTGAAAATGCTTACTAGCAGTAGCTAGGAGTTTAACTGGAATCCTGTCCAGTGGGGAGTCTTTTACTCTCAGTCACTTAATGCCAGGAAAACAGGGATAAGCACTGGCCTGATGATCCTCTAGATTCGAGATAGCCCTTTTGTTTTTAGAATTCCACACACATGGCAAGGCTATGGTAAAAGACACAGGCTCAAGATGCCATGCAGTGGAATTGATTGCAAAACAAACTTTTTAACCATTTGATAGCTATAGATAGAAGTTGATTGACAAGATCCTAGACCATACCCACCAAGTGGGGTAGAACTCATCAAATGAGACCAAGGAAACAATGTTTCTATTGGTCTATCGCTGATACCAGTTCTACCAGTTATGGTGATTATATTTTCAAATTTCATACAAACATTGGTTTTGCAATAGAAAGCAACAGAGTAAACAACAGCATCAACAGGAGCAATAAAAAGATGGACAGTTAATATAAAGGATATGTTAAAGGCTGGAGATACACAAATTGAGTATGTTCTGTTGGATATGTAATACTATGCAAGAGTGACATAGCATGGATTGTATGTATGGTTGTATGGTCCCGTAACTCCCGAGAGAGTTGTAAGGTGCTGCACTGACATACAGTATTTCAATGGTAGTTTCAAACTTGAGCCCATCTGCTCTCCAGGTTTGAATACAACAGATTTCTTCCAGAGAAGGATATAGAGTGAGAGAATGAAAGTGAGAAAGAGATATAGAAGAAGAATCAACCCCATTACTTGACTGGTACTTTTTTATCAACCTCAAATAGATGAAAGGCAAAGTTGATCTCAGCTGAAGTTGAATTCAGAGAAGCATTCTATGACATTCTAACAACTCTGCCAATTTGCTGCCTTTGCATGGATTAGATGAGAGTAAAACCTCCGTATAAGAGGAATTAGGAGTGTACATGAGTAAAGACTTCACTGGAATGGACATCTAATGTTTATGGATGATGATTGTTGGGTGAAGAAGTATCAGAAGATGCTAGTGGAAGGATGCTGCAGTAGAGGAAGACCAAGGGAGATCTGAGTAGAAGTGGTGAGAGCTGATCTCAAGACACTGAACCTTTGAGAAAGAGAGGAGATGAAAGAAAACAAATGGAGGGAAGTTGAGCTGTCTAAATCATGCAAATATGGGAAAATGGACTTAAAGATGATAATAATGATGATGATGGTGGTGATGATGATGATGATGATGATGGTGGTGGTGGTGATGATGATGGTGGTGATGATGATGATGGTGGTGATGATGATGATGGTGATGATGATGGTGGTGATGATGATGATGGTGGTGATGATGATGATGATGATGGTGATGATGGTGGTGATGATGATGATGGTGATGATGATGATGGTGGTGATGATGATGATGGAGGTGATGATGATGATGGTGATGATGATGATGGTGGTGATGATGATGATGGTAGTGATGATGATGGTGGTGATGATGATGATGGAGGTGATGATGATGGTGATGATGATGATGATGATGATGATGATGATGGTGGTGGTGGTGATGATGATGGTGATGATGATGATGGTGGTGATGATGATGATAGTGGTGGTGATGATGATGGTGATGATGATGATGGTGGTGATGATGATGATAGTGGTGGTGGTAGTGGTGATGATGGGGATGGTGATGAAGGTGATAATGATGATGATGGCGGTGGTGGTAGTAATGATGATGGTGGTGGTGGTGATCCTGTTAACAATGATGATAGTAGTGGTGGTAATGATGATGATGATAGTGGTAAAGGTGGTGATGATGATGATGGTGATGGTGATAGTGGTGGGGGTGGTGATGAGGATAATGGTGATGATGGTGGTGGTGATGATGATGATAGTGGTAAAGGTGATGATGATGGTGATGGTGATAATGGTGGAGGTGGTGATGAGGATAATGGTGATGATGGTGGTGGTGATGATGATGATGGTGATGGTGATAATGGTGGAGGTGGTGATGAGGATAATGGTGATGATGGTGGTGGTGATGATGATGATGGTGATGATGATAGTGGTGGAGGTGGTGATGAGGATAATGGTGATGATGGTGGTGGTGATGATGATGATGGTGATGATGATAGTGGTGGAGGTGGTGATGAGGATAATGGTGATGATGGTGGTGGTGATGATGATGATGGTGATGGTGATAATGGTGGAGGTGGTGATGAGGATAATGGTGATGATGGTGGTGGTGATGATGATGATGGTGATGGTGATAATGGTGGGGGTGGTGATGAGGATAATGGTGATGATGGTGGTGGTGATGATGATGATGGTGATGATGATAGTGGTGGAGGTGGTGATGAGGATAATGGTGATGATGGTGGTGGTGATGATGATGATGGTGATGATGATAGTGGTGGAGGTGGTGATGAGGATAATGGTGATGCTGGTGGTGGTGATGATGATGATAGTGGTAAAGGTGATGGTGATGGTGATAATGGTGATGATGATGGTGGTGACGATGATGATGGTGGTGACGATGATGATGGTGGTGGTGGTGATGATGATGATGGTGGTGATGATCATGTTATCAATGACGTTAGTAGTCATGGTAATGATGATGATGATAGTGGTGGAGGTGATGATGATGATGGTGATGATGATGATGATGATGATAGTAGTGGAGGTGGTAATGAGGAAGGTGATGGTGGGGATGGTGTTAGTAGTGGTGGAAGTGATGATGATTATGGGGTGATGATGATGATGATGCTAACAATGATAGTAATGATGGTGATGATGATGATGATAATTTCCGCTCATATTAAATAACAACAAGTCAATGTTCGTCTTGAAGAGCTACAACTAAAAAAGCAGTTGTACTAATTACTAGCAAGCTGGCATCCTGATGAGACTAACGAGACAATTGGGGCTTTTAAATTATTAACATCTTTTCTGTTTTTATCTTCTTCAAATATATACACATACATAGACACACACATATATACGTATAGATACATAGACACACACATATATACGTATAGATACATAGACACACACATATATACGTATAGATACATAGACACACACATATATACGTATAGATACATAGACACACACATATATATAAACAGACACCCATGTATACACACACACATATATATATATTTATATATATGTATATATGTATATATGTATATATATATACATATATATATGTATATATATATACATGTATATATGTATATATGTACATATATACATATATGTGTATATATATATATGTGTGTATATATATATACATATACATGTATATATATATATATATATATATATATATATATATATATATATAAAATGATGATGATGATGATGATATATATGTATATAAATATGTATATATATATATATATATATATATATATATATATATATATATATATATATATACATATTTATATACATATATATCATCATCATCATCATCATTTTACGTCCGCTTTTCCCTGCTTGCAAGGGTGGGATGGGAACTGATTCTGGCTTGATTTCTACAGCTGGATGCCCTTCCTAACACCAACCTCATTTACAGTGAGTGCTGGGTGCTTTTTTGCCGTGGCACCTCCACGACCACTTTACAGTGGCGTCCCTTATCATCTCATTTCTACAGCTGAGTTAACTGGAGCAATGTGAAATAAAGTATCTTGCTCAAGGAAACAACACATCACCCGGTCCGAGAATTGAACTCACAACCTTTGAATTGCAAGGCCAATGCTCTAACCACTAAGCCATGTGCCTTCATATATATATACATGTATACAGACACCATTTTACATACATATATACATACAGACACCCATATATACATACATACAAGCACTCATATATACATACATATAAATATAGATACATACACACACACTATCCGTCCAAACCCATGCAAGTGTGGAAGATGGATGTTAAACGATGATGATGATGATGATGATGACACACACACATATATATAATTTATATATAACACACACACATATATATAATTTATATATAACACATATATATAATTATATATAACATCCATACAAATTTTCGAAGGTATCTTAGCTCTTATGACGCTATTATATTAATATTATTGCTGTATTATATCGGTTATTTAAGTTTGTTAGCATTATTTCGGATATTTACCACGCGGTATTCTAATCTATCGGTTATTTAAGTCTGTTAGCCTTGACGGCGACCCTCAGTGCCCCCCCTCTCTATATCTCTCTCTATGATGGCTACCCTATCTCTATCTATCTCTAAGCCATTACCTCCCTTTTGCCCATTCCACCTCACTCATCTTGAAGCTATTGAAAAGATAAGATGCTTTATCCTTATCTGCTAAAATGAATCACTAGAGTTGATTTGGATTTCCAACCACCCATCCATACAAATTTTCGAAGGTATCTTAGCTCTTATGACGCTATTATATTAATATTATTGCTGTATTATATCGGTTATTTAAGTTTGTTAGCATTATTTCGGATATTTACCACGCAGTATTCTAATCTATTGGTTATTTAAGTCTGTTAGCCTTGACGGCGACCCTCAGTGCCTACCTCACAAGTTCCCTCCCACCCACCCCCTCACACCACCATAGCCTATTCGACCAATCAAACCTCAGCATGCCATTTCTACTGCTGCTGCTACTGCTACTACTACTACTACTACTACCTAACTAACTCTCTCCTCCCCTGTCGCAGCCCAACACACCCTGCCATTATCCCACCACCACTGTCCTTCTAGCCCTCAATTTTCCCACCGTTATGGATGGATGAGCTGAGAATAAATTTGAGCAACTCTGAATCAATAGATGAAATATGAATCTGCGAGCTACCAAGCACCCATGTGAAGCGCCAACCCAGAGACCCTTCCCTACGAGTGTCGACAAATGCCCAAAACTCCGAGTTGGTACCATCAATGTAGGCTCAATGAAAGGAAGAGTAGGAGAAATCGAAGAAATGCTAGAGCAAAAGGAAATTGATGTATGCTGTGTGCAAGAGACTAGATGGAGAGGAGAGTCTGCTAGAGTCCTTGTAGGAAAAAGTCGGTGCTACAAATTTTTCTGGGTGGGAAATGACGATGGTGTAGGTATACTATTAGCTGACAAGTGGGTAGATAAAGTAATCTCAGTGTACAGGGTAAATGCAAGAATCATTAAACTCAGACTAGTCCTGAATAAAACAATTACCACAATAATATCAGCTTACGCACCCCAATCGGGGCTGCCAGACGAACTTAAGGATAGGTTTTACGAGTCCCTAATGCACACTACTGCTCTAACAGACGATAATGACTTCCTAATCATCGCAGGAGATTTTAACGGACACATAGGTAAACACTGCGACGGCTTCAATAGAGTACATGGACGCCATGGGGTTGGCACAAGGAATGAGGAAGGATTCAGACTTCTAGAATTCTGCGATGCCAATGACATGTCGATATGTAACACAAACTTTAAAAAACCCGACAACCACCTGATCACCTATAGATCAGGGGAGCACTCTAGTCAGACAGATTTTATCCTCATCAGAGGACGTGACAGATGGACGGTCGTAAACACAAAAGCTTTCCCTAGTGAGGAATGTACATCCCAACATAGCTTAGTTGTCAGCGACCTCACGGTCAGAACTAGACGAACCTGGAAACAGAGGCCAACCTGGAGAAGAAAGATCTGGAAGCTGAAAGTCCCCTCAACCAGTAACAGATTTAAAGATATTTTACTCAACGCCTACGACAGTAAAGAAGAACAGATAGTGACATTCCATGTAGAAGAGAACTGGGAGTTCCTAAAAAATAATTTACTAGAGGTGACGGATGAGGTCTGTGGCTGGAGTAAGACCTCAAGCAGGAGGAGAATGACTTGGTGGTGGAACAATAAGGTAGATGAAGCAGTTAAGGCCAAGAGACAGGCATGGAAAGAATGGAAGAACGGGGGGAGCAGGGTACATTACATAGAGACCAAGAGGGAAGCTAGGCGACAAGTATACTTAGCTAGGAGGGAAGCAGAGGTTAGAAAATTCAAGCATCTTTTGCAACGTGAGGACCAGAAACAAGAGGTATTCAAGATTGCGAGGCAGTGTGTCAGAGATAGTTGTGATGTCATTGGAGAGAAGTGTATCTGGAATGATAAAGGTGAGCTTGCCCTCACAAGTGCTGAGAAGAAAGATGCATGGAAGAGTCATTATGATAGATTACTAAATGAGGAGAATGCATGGGAAGAAGAGACCCTACCCCAAGTAGACCCTATAGAGGGGCCAGCAGTACAAGTCAGCAGCAGCGTAAGTAAGGCAATCAAAGATATGAAGATGGGGAAGGCAACCGGTCCATCGGGTATAGCTGCCGAGATGCTGAAGGCATCTGGGTCTGTAGGTCACACTATAACCACATGTATTGTTAACCAGGTAACACTAGAAGGTGTCATACCAAAAGATTGGTGCAGTAGCATCATTGTCAACTGCTACAAAGGTAAAGGCGATGCACTAGATAGAGGAAACTATAGAGGTATAAAGTTGATGGACCAGGTCATGAAAGTAACAGAAATAGTTATAGCACAGTTGATTAGGGACTGGATGAAAATAGACGAGATGCAATTTGGGTTTGTACCAGGAAGAGGCATCACTGATGCCCTCTTCCTTGTGAGGCAATTACAGGAAAAGTACCTAGCTAAAAGTAAGCCACTCTACTTGGCATTTGTCGACCTTGAGAAAACCTTTGACAGAGTTCCACGTGCTGTAATCTGGTGGGCTCTTAGAAAACTAGGAGTAGATGAATGGCTTGTGAAAGCGGTACAAGCCATGTATAGGGGAGCAGTCAGCAAAGTTAGGATTAGCAATGAGTATAGCGAGGAATTTAGTGTACAGGTTGGAGTCCACCAGGGCTTTGTTCTTAGCCCCCTCCTGTTTATCATAGTCCTGCAGGCAATAACGGAGGAGTTTAAGACCGGATGCTCATGGGAACTCCTGTATGCTGATGACCTCGCACTCATAGCTGAATCTATGGTAGAACTAGAGAAGAAATTCCAAACTTGGAAGCAGGGACTAGAAAGAAAGGGTCTCAAAGTCAACATGACAAAGACTAAGGTCCTTGTAAGTAGACGAGAAAACAGAACCCAGATCCCCTCAGGGAAATGGCCTTGCTCAGTATGTAGGAAAGGTGTAGGTAGGAACTCGATTCTCTGCCCCAAATGCAAACAATGGGTACACAAGAGATGTAGCGGGATCTCAGGAAGCTTAATTAAGAATGTAGGCTTCACATGCAGCAGCTGTGCTGAGACAGCAAGCAGCAAACAGCCACAGGAAACAAGTACCACCAATCTCTGGGAGGGCTCTGTAGAAACAGTAGACAGCTTCTGCTACCTAGGTGACCGAATTAGCAGCGGAGGTGGGTGTTCAGAAAGTACAATAACTAGGGTAAGAACGGGATGGAAGAAGTTTAGGGAACTACTACCACTGCTAGCTGCAAAAGGCTTCTCCCTCAGAATAAAAGGCAGACTGTATGATGCGTGTATTCGAACAGCAATGTTGCATGGTAGTGAGACCTGGGCGCTGAAGGTGGAAGACTTACGTAGATTAGAGAGAAACGAAACCTGCATGCTCCGATGGATGTGTAACAGTAATATACGTGAACGACAAAGCATAAATGAATTGAGAGAGAGACTGAGCATAAGAGGAATCAAATGTTGTGTGCAGGAGAGGCGGTTGCGCTGGTATGGACATGTGATGCGTATGAAGGATGACAGCTGCATAAAAAGGTGCAGAGCACTAGAAGTTGATGGAAACCGCGGAGTGGGGAGACCCAAGATGACCTGGGATGAGGTGATAAAAGTCGACCTTACCCAATTACACCTCTCAAAGGCAATGACACACAACCGTGACTTCTGGGGTCACGCAGTAATACAGAGTACCCGACCTCCCATGGGTACAAGCTGAAGCATATAGACAATATGCCCCCACACCCTCCACCGCAAGGTGGTCGTGGAGGTGCCACGGCAAAAAAACACCCAGCCCACACTGTAAAGTGGACGTGTAGGCGCCACGAAAAAGCACCCAGCACTCACTGTAAATGAGGTTGGTGTTGGGAAGGGCATCCAGCTGTAGAAATCAAGCCAGATCAGTTCCTGTATGAGCAAGGCATGGTCAGCCGACCAGACACTGCCCACAACAGGACGACCCGTCTAACCCATGCTAGCGTGGAAGAACGGACGTAAAACGGTTATGATGATGATGATGATGATATATATATATATGCTAGCGTGGAAGATAGACGTTAAACGAACAATATATATGTACACACATAATGTAAAAACATTGATGTAATTCAATTCAAGAACTCAACGTGTATTTTCCACACACACACACACACACACATGCTTACGCACGTGCACATGTATAACTCTTTTTACAAAACGTTTTTTTTTTGGTTCCATTGCAGGTAGACGCGTGCCATCATCCACATTTCTAAAAAACAAACCATACACAAAACGCCAGCACCAACAGTTTTACAAGAGATGTCAACCTGAATGGACCTATTATTTTTATCTAAAGCCATTTTTTCCAATTCCAACCTGCCCGTCCCTTTAATCTATTTTATTTCTCATTCTTTCTTCTGATGAAGGACTAGCGTCCGAAACGTTAAGACCCTCTTCCTGCTATATCAAGCGTTAACCTAATATATACCTTCCATATACTGTACCGATTGTGTTGTAATTTCTGTTTACTTTTTACATATATATATATATATCAACGCTTGAGTGGATCTCTCAAAATTCGTTGGATTTTCTGATTGGACTTTCACCTCGAAACTGGATACCAACCCGGAGTACACCTGAACTTCCACCAGGATATCTTTCGTATCTTTGAAATTTTCTTTGCTTCTTGCATTTAAATATTCCACGACTCTCTACCACTTTTCCTCTACTACATTCTTCTCACCCGTCTATTTTTCACTCCCACCCTAGTACTTTCAATATGCCCAATCTCAAATCTTTTCTCCGCCAGCTCCATTCTACTCTCAAGCTCTTCCTCCAACCTCTCCCCACCCCCCTTTATGCATCCAACCCTCCCTGCATCTCTCCAACCTCATCTTTACCAAAACACGATACAACAGTCACATCACATTTTTAAGTCGCGGTCTCCACGACCACCTCATTCCCCGCAGTTTCCACCTCAAGTTTCAGCCCACCTCTTACTCTGCTCCCACCACTGAGCCCATCCTTACCCGCTCCTCTCGCCAGCTCATGCGGGCGACCATTCAATCAACTCTTGACCAAATCCATTCTCTCGACCGAGATCTCCCCAAGGCCTACCTCCATCTCTCCTCCCCTTGCCACCCTTTCCTCACCCAATCCCTTATCCAATTCATCCTTTACCTCAATCGCCTCCTTTTCAATTTCCTCACTTCCGCTAAAAATCATAAACTCAACTCGCTCCACTCCGCTCCTGCCGTCACCACCCATACTCATATCACCTCCAACCCTAACCCCTCTAACCCATTACCTACCACTATATCCGCACACGCTTTGCCCAACCACGTTGACCCCTCCGCTTCCACCTCTTTCCCTCCCTCACGTCCCTGCACTGTAGTCACCATACCCCAGGACCTACCACTCTCCGAAGCTGAGCGCTCCCTCCTCGCCCGTGGTTTGTGTTTTATACCAACCACATCTACCTGCGACGAGTTCCGTACACGTGCTGAGATTGAAGGGTTCTTCTGTCAATTAAAGCTGAAAGCTTTTTTTCACGGCACGCCATCATCAACACAGACGGATGACTTCACTCGTCTCAGTCGCCGGCAATCACATTGGACGCCGAGCTCTGGCCATTTCAGCACCCTCGACTCCTTTGTCGATACTTGCCGGCGTACTGTGAATCGGTTCCGTTCCACCAGCATTCTCATCGCTCTAACATCACGCGAACTGAGCTCTCTGCTCTTCGCAACCTTCGGCGTCGTGATGACATTGTCATCAAACCCGCTGACAAAGGCGGCGCTGTGGTGGTTTGGAGCGCTCACCTCTATACGGCTGAGGCTCTCCGACAGCTTCACAATAACCTTTTTTACCGCCCTTTATCCTCCGACTCCACTCCTGGCTACCAACAACTCGTGTCCTCCACCATCCATGAGCTCATCTCCACCTCTCACCTACCCCCCACAGCCACCAACCTTATTGTACGCACCCCTCGCACACCCACCATCTATTTCCTCCCAAAAAAAAACAAAATAATCCTGGCCGTCCTATCGTTTCTTCGTGCAACTGCCCCACCTAGATAATTTCTGAATATTTAGAAACCCCCCCCCCTGACTCCTGCCAACACCACCTTTTCTCTATAAAGTTATGTTGGTACCACAACATCCAGTACAAAATAATGAGGTCGTGTAGGTGCCATGAAAAAAAAAACACAGTCCACGCTGTAATGTGGCCGTGTAGGTAACACGGTAAAAAGTTCCCAGTCCAAACTGTAAACCTGGTTGGTGTTAGAAAAGGCTGAATAGCCGTAGAAAACCTGACAGATAGTCTTATACGAGTGAGACATGGTCACCCGACCAATCTTGCCTCAAGTGGGACAACTCCCGTCTCACCCATGCTAGCGTGGAAGATAGAAGCTAAACGATGATGATGATGATGATGATGATGATATATATATATATATATATATAGAGAGAGACAGATATACACACATGCACACAGACAGATATATGCACATACATATATATACACACATGGCTTAGTGGTTAGAGCATTGGCTTTGCAATCAAAAGGTTGTGAGTTCAATTCTCAGACCGGGTGATGTGTTGTTTCCTTGAGCAAGACACTTTATTTCACATTGCTCCAGTTTACTCAGCTGTAGAAATGAGATGATAGGGACTGGGGTCCCTATCATTCCACTGCAAAGTGGTCGTGCAGGTGCCACGGCAAAAGAGCACCCAGCACTCACTGTAAATGAAGTTGGTGTTAGGAAGGGCATCCAGCTGTAGAAATCAAGCCAGAATCAGTTCCTGTCCCACCCTTGCAAGCAGGGAAAAAGCGGACGTAAAATGAAATGATGAATGATGACACACACACAAATCATACATACACATATATACACACACAAATCATACATACACATATATACACACACACAAATCATACATACACACATATACACACACACACATCATACATATACACTGTAATGGAAATGTAGTTCTAAATTTGGTAAACAACCTGAGAAACATTTTGGAGTTAATGAGATTTTGAGAGGGTGGGGCGGGGTATATTTTGATAGGGTGTGGCGTGGAGTGTTTGGAGGTGAAATATGGAATGGGGAGAAGTGGGATGGGAGAGAAGGGGGTAAGACAGAATGTGAAAGAGTGTAGGGCAGAATATGAGGGAAAGAGAGAGATCGATAGATAGATAGATAGATATATATATATTTTTTTAAATATTTCTTTATTAGCCACAAGGGCGCACAAGAAAACGGAACAATACAAAGACATGCCGGGGATTTTACATGCAGTCGTAGATAGATAGATAGATAGATAGATAGATAGATAGATAGATGATAGATAGGTAGATAAATAGATATGTTTCTTTATTAGCCACAGGGGCACAAAAGAAGGGGACAAATACAAAGGGGAAGTTTACATACAATAAAAACGTGTAAAATACTATCACAAATACAATTTAAAAGTTAATCGATTTTCCCCAATAGGGGGAGACATTTCATATGGGTAACACATAACCCCGAAAAAAATGTGCAACCCCCTTCTCCAGGAGTACGAAGAGTTTGTACCCCTTTCCTCTCTAGATAGATAGATGATAGATAGATAGGGGAGAGTGAGATAGATAAATAGATAGAGGCAGTGAATGAGACAGAGAGAGAGAGACAAAGAGAGAAAAACAAAGAGAGAAAGAAAAGTAAGAGAAATGCAGGGGGGGGGGGGGAGAAAAAGAAAATTTGCGGAATTAATTATTAATGAAATGGTCTGTAAAATAGTGTTAATTAAACATGAATAAGCTGTCAGATATCATTTGAATAACAACAACCACAACAAGAGCAATAACAGAAACAACATCATCAACAGCAACATTAACAACAACATCAACAACAACAACAGAAACAGCAATAACATCAACAGAAACAACATCAACAATTACAACAACAACAACAGAAACAACATCAACAATTACAACAACAACAACAGAAACAACATCAACAATTACAACAACAACAACAGAAACAACATCAACAATTACAACAACAGCAACAGAAACAACAACAATTACAACAACAACAGAAACAACATCAACAATTACAACAACAACAACATCAACAATTACAACAACAACAACAGAAACAACATCAACAATTACAACAACAGAAACAACATCAACAATTATTACAACAACAACAGAAACAACATCAACAATTACAACAACAACAATTATAACAACAACAGAAACAACATCAACAATTACAACAACAACAGAAACATCAACAATTACAACAACAACAGAAACAACATCAACAATTATTACAACAACAACAGAAACAACATCAACAATTATTACAACAACAACAGAAACAACATCAACAATTATTACAACAACAACAGAAACAACATCAACAATTATTACAACAACAACAGAAACAACATCAACAATTACAACAACAGAAACAACAGAAACAACAACAACAACAACAACAACAGCAACATCAACAATTACAACAACCACCACCACAGCAACAATATCAACAACAGAGGCATGTTCATTGTTCAGTACCACTAGTAGTAGTAGTAGTTCCACCATCACCAGTAGTAGTAGTGGTAGTAGTAGCAGTACCACTACCACTAGTAGCAGTACCACCACCAGTAGTAGTAGTAGTAATACAACTAGTAGTAGTAATACCACTACCACTAGTAGTAGTAGTAATACCACAACCACTAGTATTAGTAGCAGTACCACTAGTAGTAGTAGTACCACCACCAGTAGTAGTAGTAGAACCACCAACACCAGTAGTAGTAGTAGTAATACGACTACCACTAGTAGTAGTAGCAGTACCACTAGCCGTGGTAGTAGTAGCAGTAGTATCACTACCATTAGTAGTAGTACCACTAGTAGTAGTAGCAGTAGTACCACTACCACTAGTAGTAGTAGTACCACCACTAACCGTGGTAATAGTAGCATTAGTACCACTACCACTAGTAGTAGTAGCAGTAGTACCACTACCACTAGTAGTAGTAGCAGTAGTACCACTACCACTAGTAGTAGTAGCAGTAGTACCACTACCACTAGTAGTAGTAGTAGTAGTACCACTACCACTAGTAGTAGTAGTAGTAGTACCACTACCACAAATAGTAATATTAGTATCATCGATTTTATTACCATAATCATCATCATCATCAAGATCATCATAACCACCATCACCATCACCATCACAACGATTATCACCATCACAACCACTACCAACATCACAACCCCTATCACCATCACAACCCCTATCACCATCACCATCACAACCACTATCACCATCACAACCACCATCACCATCACCATCACAACCACTATCACCATCACAACCCCTATCACCATCACAACCACTATCACCATCACAACCACTACCAACATCACAACCCCTATCACCATCACCATCACAACCACTATCACCATCACAACCACTATCACCATCACAACCACCATCACCATCACAACCACAACCAACATCACAACCCCTATCACTATCACCATCACAACCACTACCAACATCACAACCACTATCACCATCACAACCACCATCACCATCACAACCACTATCACCATCACAACCAATATCATCATCACAACTACTATCACCATCACAACCACTATCACTATGACAACCACCATCACCATCACTATCACCATCACAACCACCATCACCATCACAACCACCATCACAACCACTATCACCATCACAACCACTATCACCATCACAACCACCATGACAACCACTATCACCATGACAACCATTATCACCATCACAACCACAACCAGCATCACAACCACTATCACCATCACAACCACTATCACTATCACAACCACTATCACCATGACAACCACTATCACCATGACAACCACTATCACCATCACAAACACTATTATCATCATCATCATCAACATTATTTTTATCATTTCTCTGATATCTCAGTCATTGATGTTATTTAACCGTAAAATGTGCCCCAATAAACACCAAACTACAGCCTTGGATATTCAGGACCTATTGGAGGGTCCTTGCTCTTCCCAGTAGGCATAACTTCTGGAGAGTTAAAAAAAGGGGGGTTGGGTTAAAGTTTTTTAACCAGCCTTGGAAGCTCCTCGAGATAATACCTAATGCTCTTATGACAGTCCTAAACCCTTTTCAGTTCCCACTTTAGATCCTGGTACAGATTTATTTTCTGCTTCTATTTTCTTGCACTCTTGTGTCAAAAGGGCAGGCTATATTTATAATCAAGCAAGATCTTTTTTCCTAGTTAAAAACCAGCAGGTCAGGCCTATTGTGTTTTAATTCTTTGTCCGTTTCTATCCTGAAATCCCACAGCACCTTCACCTCATCATTTTCTACCACCGATTCTGGCTTGTGGTCAAACCATTTCTCAGAATGACGTAATTTGTTCAGTTTGCATAAATGCAACATTATTATTATTGGGCAGTGGATTGGCAGTATTGGTAGAGGGTGGGACCCCATGGTTTGCTGCATAGAGTTATGGCCCTTTATGATCTGAGTTCAAATCCCGCCGAGGTTAACTTTGCCTTTCATCCTTACAGGGTCGATAAAATAAAGTACCAGTAATGCACTGAGTAATTGCTGGCCTTGTGCCAAAAGTAGAAACAATTATTATTATTATTATATGTTATGTTAGAAATAGCCAAGGAACACTTATTATAACAAAAGACTACACTTGTGTGGAGATATTCTACAATAGTTGGCCATTGTTTATAAGTGTCTGACAAGAACAACAATAGCTACAACAACAACAGCAATGACAACAGCAGCAGCAGCAGCAACAACAGGAATGTATGCCAAAATAAATATGAGGATGAAATGAAATTAAGATATTTTATATATATCATCAGCATCATCATTTATATACTTGTATTGTTAATTCTTTGTTTTTAATTACAGTGAGGGTGTTTGGCATTAACTATAATGGAAATATATTCAGATAATTGCTACACAGTTAAGCTATCTATGAATGTAGATTTTATATGTGGCTGATGCTCAGGTGCAGTAAGTAGCAAGGATCCACTGGATTCTATCTCCTTCAACTGCCCAGATGGTTCTATAGAAATAGTAGACACCTTCCGTTACCTGGGTGACAAAATCAGCAGTGCAGGAGGGTGCTCTGAAAGTACAGTAGCCAGAGTTAGAACGGGATGAAAACAGTTCAGAGAGCTAATACCGCTGTTGGCCACAAGGAGTTTTTCTCTAAAAGTGAAAGGCAGATTGTATGATGCTTGTATACGGATGGTGATATTACATGGTAGTGAGACCTGGGTGTAGTGTGCTGAAGAGTTGCGTAGATTAGAAAGAAATGAAGCTTGCATGCTCCGATGGGTGTGTAATAGTAATGTGCGCGAACGACAAAGCATAAATGAATTGAGAGAGAGACTAAGCTTAAGAGGTATCAAATGTTGTGTTCTGGAGAGGAGATTGTGTTGGTAAGGACATGTGGTGCGTATGAAGGATGACAGCTGTATAAAAAGTGCAGACCAATGAAAATTGATGGAAGCTACAGACTGGGTAGACCAAGAAAAACCTGGGACAAGGTGATAAAAACTGACCTTGTTCACTTACACCTCTCTAAGACAATATCACTAGATCGAGATCTTTGGCACCATGCAGTTGTACAGAAGACCTGCCTTCCCTTGCATACAAACCTACAGTCAGTAGGCACCTCTTAACCCAATATACCACACTACCTACCCCATCCTCCCATTCCGTCCACTGTGTCAATGACACAACAAAAAGCACCCAGTCCACACTGTAAGGTGGCTATGTAGGAGACATGGTAAAAAGCTCCCAGTCCACACCGTAAATGTGGTTGGTGTTAGGAAGGGCATCCAACCATAGAAAACCTGCCAGAGACACTTCCATACAAGTGAGACACAGTCTCCCAACCATTCCCGCAACAAATGGAACAAAACCATCTAACCCATGCTAGCGTGGAAGATGGATGTTAAACGATGATGATAGCCTGATAGTGGGGTTTAGAACTCTCTAAGAAATGGAAAGAGATGAGTATTGATGTACATGTACGTCAGTACTCATCTTTTTCCATTTCTTAGAGAGTTCTAAACCCCATTATCAGGCTAAAATTTTTTCAATCAAAAATACGGCCAAAGCTTCTATTTCTAATTTCAAACTCGCTCGCTGTTTCAAAACATACTTACTTGTCATATATATATATATATATATTAAAGTTTTTGCTCCAACATAGCAATATATATATATGTGAATTTGAGGAAGCACTATCTTGATGATGACCAGAGCCAGAAATCCATTGGCAGTTGTCCCCCACTACTTCTGCTGAAATCCGCTGGACAGCGCTAGCAGTCAGCTTTTCAATATTCATGACTAGAAGGCTTTCCAAATGATTATTCATAAACATACTGTATATCGTTCGATATATGAAATTCACATATATACATATACATATATATATATATATATATGTATATAAATGAAATCTGAGTTTTTCGAATATTAATAATAATATTTGATTCATTTGCAATTATGCAAACAGCCTCTTTTAAGCCATGTCAGTAGAATGAGCCCCTAATCATTGCTCTTGTGTTGGCATGCAAATGAATGGAATATTATTATTAATATTAAAAAAACTCAGATTATATTTATTGTATTCAGCCATGTAGAGTGATAACTTTTCCTTTTTGTTATATATATATCGACAGTCGATTGACTTTCGTCAAATTGGACCGAGGAAACAGCATTTCCATTGGTCTTTCCAATTGCTAATACTATCTATCGGTCGTAACTCTAGGTGAAATAAAGTGTCTTGCTCAAGGACATAATGCATCGCCCGGTCCAGGAATGCATTTGACCTCCAATCACAGTGCAACTGTCTATGGAGGTGTGAACTATAAACAGACATTTGTATCAATGCAGTGAAATGTATGAATGGTAAGAAGTCTGGACTAGTGAAGGCATGTGGCTAAGTGATGGAGTCATGGGTGCACTGTAGTGAAATACACGTCTGGGGCATTTAAACCTAATAGGACTCATCCCTCTCCAGGTCTGAACACAGCCAATTTCTTTTAGAGAAAGAGAGAGTGAAAAAGAGACATGGAAGAAAAATAGCCCCCCCCCCCATACTGAACTGGTGCGATTTTCATCATTATCATTATCGTTGTTTTAACGTCCATTTTCCATCGACCCCAAAAAGATGAAAAGCAAAGTTGACCTCAACAGGAATTGAACTGAGAGTGGAGAGAACCAGAATAATTACAGCAAAGTATTTTATCATACAGCATGGGTTGGATGAGATGTTTTGAGGCAGTATTCTTGACACCAGCTTTTAATTATTTTTTAGAATGTTACTTATTTCAAACTTCCCACGCTTCAAACCGGTAAGATGCTTCTTCTTCTTCTTCTTGGTCGATGAGACTGGGGTCATCTTAGGCCAGTGATCCCAGAGCCAACCAGGTCCACCTGTACCCTCCATCATTGGTGGTCCCATGCCAGCCCTTCTGCATCCTCCAAGGTGACGTTGAGCCTTTGGAGACCTTCCTTGATGGCATCCAGCCTCTGGTATGGGGGCCATCTAGTAAGATGCAGCATATACAGAAAATGACACTGGCTTTTTAACCCTTTAGCATTTAAACCGGCCATATCCGGCCAGAATTCTCTCACCTCTTTCTGTTCAAACCGGCTGTAACTGGCCACTCATACTGATATTAAGGTATTGTTCTCAAAATAAATAACATTGAAATCTCATAGATTCAATATTCATCATCATCATCATCATCATTGTTTAACGTCCATGTTCCACGCTTGCATGGGTTTGGACGGGAGTTTTCCCACTTGAGGCAAGAGTGGTTGTCTTGCTCGCATAGGACTGTCTGGTGGGTTTTCTACAGCTGGATGCCCTTCCTAACACCAACCACATTTACAGTGTGGGGCTGGGAGGTTTTTACCGTGTTGCCTACACGGCCACATTACAGCGTGGACTGTGTTATTTTATTTTTTATTTATTTTTTTTTTGTCGTGACACCTACACGATCTCATTTGTTTCGGCCTGGATGTTGTGGTACCAACATAACTTTACATTGAAAGGGGCGGTGTGGATGGGGTGGGGGTGGTGGGACGGGTGTGTTTTGTTAGAGATGCCTACTGACTGTAGTAGGTTTTACTTTGTATTTCAGGTAAGGTGGGTCTTCTCTATTACTGAGTACCGCCAAAGATCTCGGTCCAGTGACATTGTCTTGGAGAGGTGTAAGTGTGTGAGGTCGGAATTTATCAGGTCGTCCCAGGTTTTTCTGGGTCTGCCTACTCCGTGGCTACCGCCTATCTTTATTGCCCTGCACTTTTTTATACAGCTGTCGTCTTTCATGCACATCACGTGACCATACCAACGTAGCCTTCTCTCGACTAAACATCTGATCCCTCTTATTTCTAATTTTTCCCTTAGTTCGTTTATGCTTTGCCGTTCGCGTATATTACTATTACACATCCAGCGGAGCATGCAAGCTTCGTTCCTCTCTAGTCTGCGTATATCCTCTGCACACAATGCCCAGGTCTCACTGCCATGCAACATTGCTGTTCGTATGCAGGCATCATACAGCCTGCCTTTCATTTTTAGGGAGAACCCTTTAGCGGCTAATAGTGGTATAAGCTCTCTGAACTTTTTCCATCCAGTTCTGACTCTAGCTACTGTACTTTCAGAGCACCCTCCCCCACTGCTGATTTTGTCACCCAGGTAACGGAAGCTGTCCACTATTTCTATAGAACCCTCTGCGCAATTGAAAGAGCTAGTATTTTGTGGGCACTTGCTGCTACTTATTGCACCAGAGCACTGGCCACATGTAAAATCTATGTTCTTAGTTAGCTTACCTGTGATCCCACTACATCTTTTATGCACCCCTACTTTGCATTTGGGACATAAAATGGAGTTTCTACCTACGCCTTTCCTACACACTGAGCATGGCCATTTCTCGGAAGGGACCGCCGCCTTATTTTCTTTCCTACAAACTAGAACTTTAGTCTTAGCCAGGTTAATTTTAAGGCCTTTTGATTCTAGGCCGTGCTTCCATGTTTGGAATTTCTTCTCTAGCTCGGCCATTGATTCAGCTATGAGCGTTAGATCATCTGCGTATAGGAGTTCCCATGGGCAGCCGGTCTTGAACTCCACTGTTATAGCCTGTAGGGCAATAATAAATAGTAGGGGGCTAAGAACAGAGCCCTGATGAACACCAACTTTTACGCTAAACTCTTCACTAAACTCTTCACTATATTCGTTGTTAATTCTAACCTTGCTGACTGTTTCTTTATACATGGCTTGTATAGCTCTCACAAGCCATTCATCAACACCTAGTTTTCTAAGAGCCCACCAGATAATGGAACGGGGGACTCTGTCGAACGCTTTCTCCAAGTCGACAAAGGCTAAGTATAGGGGTTTACTTTTAGCTAGGTACTTCTCCTGTAGTTGTCGTACAATGAAAAGAGCGTCTGTGGTACTTTTGCCTGACATAAACCCGAACTGCATTTCATCTAGATCAATTCTCTCTCTGATTAGTTGCACTATTACTTTTTCCGTGACCTTCATGACCTGGTCGATTAATTTAATGCCTCTATAGTTACTCCTATCTAGGGCGTCTCCTTTACCATGTAAGATAATTATGTAAGATAAAGCCTTTACCGCGAAAATACAATAGTATATATAGAGTAATGTAAATACTAAAGGGTTAAGCAGTGTCAATGTGGAAACATAAACAGAGACAATCACACACACAAATGAGGGGCTTTAGCACAGTTTCTGTCTAACAAATTTCATCAACAAGACATTAGTTATACTGAGGCTATGGTGCCACGTGGTAGAATTGAAGCTGAAACCACGTGGGGTGTATAGTAAACTACACAGCCATGCTTAAAACTTTCAAGTTCTTGCAATATTTAAGTTGCACATACAAGGAAATTTCAGCGTCTGATATGAATCTTGTTAATAATTAAAAACCTCCTATTTTCATCAAACAAGTTTCTTACTTAATGAGTTCTTTCGGGGAAAGTAATTAGAGTGATTAACAGATGGATTACTTTACTGCCTTTCTTTGTACACATGAGAATTGTTTGTTACTCACCTGATAAGTGTTGTTAAGGAAATGAAGAGGAATACTGAGTGGTTGAGAGTGATGGTATGGATGGCGGAGCAGAATGGAAAGAACTTCCATGCGAGAAGGTTTAGCTTCTCGTCCGTCTTTCTGCATGGTTCTCTCCAAGCCTCTTTGGCAGAATATGGCGTATTTCCCAGCCTCAGTCCTATAACACAAAATAAATTATAAATGTATAAAAAATGAGTGTTTAAAATAGTATATTGTACTTAAAACGTTCAAACATTAACTGAATAAGTATTCAATACGTGTAGGTAGAGTGTACATTTTATTTTCTGAATAGAAAACTGGAAGTGTCTTTGAAGTTTCAATCTGGTCATTTCATTGCAGACAGATGAAACAACCAAAGCACCCAGTCCAGCCTGTATAGTGATCCTGTTGGTGACACTAGAAAAAAGTACCCAGTCCACCCTGTAAAGTAGTCATGTTGGTGACACTAGAAAAAAGTTCCCAGTCCACCCTGTAAAGTGGTTATGTTGGTGATACTAGAAAAAGCACATAGTCCACCTTGTG
Organism: Eledone cirrhosa; assembly: GCA_964016885.1. Taxonomy (NCBI): domain Eukaryota; kingdom Metazoa; phylum Mollusca; class Cephalopoda; order Octopoda; family Eledonidae; genus Eledone; species Eledone cirrhosa. Next base: position 331,169,599 of record OZ024743.1, read on the forward strand.
AAGTGGTCATGTTGGTGTCACTAGAAAAAAGCTCCCAGTTCACCCTTGTAAAGTGATTATGATGGTGACATTAGAAAAAAAGCTCCCAGTCCACCCCTGTAAAGTGATTATGTTGGTGACTCTAGAAAAAAAGCTTCCAGTCCACCCTGTAAAGTGATTACATTGGTGTCACTAGAAAAAAGCACCCAGTCCACTCTGTAATGTGGTCATGTTGATAACATAGAAAAAACACCCAGTCCACTCTGGAAAGTGGTTATGTTGGTGACACTAAAAAAACACCCAGTCCAGATATAGAAATAGAATCAACCTTAGTATAAATATGGGTCTTTATTCATTGACCCTAAAAAGATGACATGCACAGTTGACCTTGGCAGGATTTGAACACAGAATATTAAAAGACAAGCGCAATACATTGTATCCAGAGTTCTAATGATTCTACCACTTGATCAACCCAGACGCTATATAGTAAGTCATTGAATTCACCTCAAAACTATCCTAGTTTCAAAAGATGTTATATGTTTATTCACAGGCTACATATGTAATTCTAATTGTTAACAGCTGTAAATTCTTCCATTATTTAGTCTATCAAAAGAAAGCAGTGATTCCATGAACAGACATTAAAAATATATAACACAATGTTATTGGACATTTCATAATGAACCGTAATGAAGATGGTTCTAGAACACTTTTATATATATATATATATATTTTTTTTTTGTAAAGCTTTAATGAGGAACAAACAAACCTAAAGAAGACAACAGAACAATTAGCATTGCATGTGTGTCTGTATGTATGTGTGTGTCTGTGAATGCATGTGTGTGTGTCTCAGTGCATGTGCATGTGCATGTGTGTGTGTGTGTGTATGTGTATATGTGTGTGCATGGGTGTGTATGTGTGAGTGTGTGTATGTGTGAGTGTGTGTATGTGTGTGTGTGTGTGCCTTCATAATAGTCCTGTTTAGTTTTATCAGTTGGGTAAAGGAGGTAAGGTTGGACTAGGACAGGGGCTAGAGAGAGAGAGAGTGAGAGAGGGGAGAGAGAGAGAGAGAGAGAGAGAGAGAGAGAGAGAGAGAGAGAGAGAGAGAGAGAGATAGTGAGAGAGGGGGAGGGAGAGCGAGAGAGAGAGAGAGAGAGAGAGAGAGAGAGAGAGAGAGAGAGTGAGAGAGAGAGAGAGAGAGAGAGAGCGAGAGAGAGAGAGAGCGAGAGAGAGAGAGAGTGATAGAGAGAGAGAGAGAGAGAGAGAGCGAGAGAGAGAGAGAGCGAGAGAGCGAGAGAGAGAGAGAGAGAGAGCGAGAGAGAGTGATAGAGAGAGAGAGAGAGAGAGAGAGAGAGAGAGTGAGAGAGAGAGAGAGAGAGCGAGAGAGAGCGAGAGAGAGAGAGAGAGAGAGCTCTTGTATTGCAATTGTAATATATTATATTCTAATAGCTGTATAGTATTCTCTGTCTGTCTGTCACAAATGGAAGCTATCTGTTAAAAAGGTTCTGAAAATTTTTATTTAGGATTCATGGAACACAAAAGTAAGAGAGAAGGGGATGGAGAGGGAGGTTGGGCAAATATTCCCAAAATTCTTTCCTTTAGGTCATTGAATGGAGCTCAACAGGTTTCAACAATGAGTGTTCCAGCTGAGTTGTCCAATCAACAAAGCACCCAAGCTTATGAATTAACCCTTTCATGGCAATATTTCTAATGAAATACACTCTATTTTAATTAATTAATGAATAATTTGGGGAGATTTACTAATTAATTATTTCATTACTTAGATATGTAAGGTTCTTAATGTAAGGTTCTTATATAAAATTTAATTTAAATTGGAAACCTTAAAAATGGGTGCCTTTATTTCATAGAACCAGAGCCAGTTTTGGCAGGGTTGGTAACTAAAGGAAAGTTATTAAGTATTCCACAAACACGTGTACTCTTAACATAATTCCCAAGCTGAATCAGCTTGCCACTTTACAATAGAGCTAGACCTTTACAATGCATAATTAATCTGATGGGCATCTATACAGTCTTCACCTACCCAGGGCCAGACTTTCATCAGCTGAAGCCTTAAGTTATTTGAAATTTCAAGCCCTTCTCTAAAAAATATAATTACTTTTTATATTTAAGTTAATGATAAAGAATAAATGATATATATATATATATATATATATATTGCAAGCAGGGAAAAGCAAACATAAAATGATGATTATATATATATATATATATATATATATTATATATATATATATATATATATATATATATATATTGCAAGCAGGGAAAAGCAGACGTAAAATGATGATTATATATATATATATATATATATATATATATATATATATATAATAACTAGAAATTGATTAACATATAAATAAACATGAATAACCACAGGAGATAAGTTTTACAAGTGTGTAACCACACATAGCTAGGTAGGTAACTAAATAAAGTTGACCAGAACTTCAAAAATAGATACCTTATAATATGATTAATCTCATTTGATTAAATAGATTAAATTCATTTGATTTATCTTAATTTTGGATATATATATATATATACATTTTATCATTAACATAAATATAAAAAGTAATTATATATATATATGATGGGGTAGACATTGGCTCTGTAAACCGTAGTGAAGGCAACCCATCTAGGAGAGCAGACACACCAAATAAAAAATAACAAAGGGTGGAGAGGACTCTTGAGTCCAGTAAGACAACCTCTATAGTGTTGGTGGCACAAACAATGCATCCAGTCTACACTGTAAGATGGTTGGTGATAGAAAGTGCATTCAGCCAGAAAAACCCTGCCAAAATATGAACAGTACGACAAACATAACTCCCTGTGTAACCCATGCAATTGTGGAAAAGCATACATAAAGATGATGATGATGATGATATATAATTTTTTTATGATTTAGTGTTAAAATGACTTAGTGATTAGAGTGTCAGGCTTACAATTGTGAGGTTGTGAGTTCAATACTCGGACCAGGCTTTGCATTGTGTTCTTGAGCAAGACACTTTATTTACCATTGCTCTAGTTCACTCAGCTGTAGAAATAAGTTGCAACATTGCTGGTGCCAAGCTGTATCGGCCATTGCCTTTCCCTTGGACAGCATTGGTGATGTAGAGAGGGGAGGCTGGTATGCATGGGCGACTGCTGGTCTTCGACAAACAGCCTTGCCCAGACTTTTGCCTCAGAGGGAACTTTCTAGGTTCAAATTCCATGATCATTCATGACTGAAGGGGGTCTTTACCAGTGTTAAAGGATGAAAACTTAAGATAAAAATATATTTTTTAGAATGAGGTCCCCGATAGTATGTGGCCCTAAGCTATAACTTATTTAGGTTATAGGTAAATCCAACACTGCATCTACCCAATTTTTCTCACAATGCTTGAGTTGACTGAAGGCCACTTGCTAAAGATACCACATAGTGGGATCAAAACCAAGACCTCATGAGTGCAAAACAAAGTTCTTAACCACACAGCCATATCTGTCTTTTGTTGTAAATAAGAGCCAGTAATAGATAGAGATTTAGAGCTATTGTATAGCAGAGCACAAGAGTTGTTGAATAGGAGATTAAGATGTTCGGAAGTCTTAATGAAGTGTTTTATGGAGGGGGTATTTAGTTTATGTCTTGACTGATACAGACTATTGGCTTTTTACATAGACTCATCATCAACAACACCAACACCATCACCAACAACAACAATAGCATCAATACAACCACCACCAACAACTCCACCACCGCCACCACCAACAACAACACCACCACCACCAACATCAACAACACCACCATCAACATCAACACCACCACCACCAATAACATCAACAACAGCCACATCAACACCACCACCAACAGCAACACCACCACTACCACCAATAACAGCAACATCAACAACAACAATTTCACAACTGGTTATAAGCTATTTATTTCTTTGGTTGGCAGACTGACCGATAACTAGTATTGATCTCTGCAACAGGCACAACGCCAATTTTATCAGAGATGGAGAGCTGTAATTGATTGATTGAATCAACATCAACAGTATCAGCATCATAACTATCAATATCATCACCACCATCATCACTATCACCACCACCAGCATCACTATCATCACTACCAACATCACCACCACCATTATCATCATTAACATCACCACCACCATCATTACTAACATCACCACTACCACCATCATCACCAACATCATCACCACTACCATCACCAACACTACTAACATCATCACTATCATCACTATCATCACTATCATCACCACCAGCATCACAACCAACATCAACAATATCACGACATCACCCCCACCAACACTATCACCAACAACTACCTCCACCACCACCACCAACAACTACCTCCACCACCACCACCAACAACTACCACCACCACCACCATCAACTACCACCACCATTAACTACCACCACCACCAACTACCACCACCACCAACTACCACCACCATTAACTACCACCACCACCACCAACTACCACCACCACCAACTACCTCCACCACCAACTACCAATACCACCAACTACCACCACCACCAAGTACCTCCACCACCAACTACCACCACCATCACCACCAACAACTACCACCACCACCAACTACCACCACCACCACCACCAACTACCACCACCACCAACTACCACCACCAACTACCAACACCACCAACTACCACCACCACCAACTACCCCCACCACCAACTACCACCACCACCAACTACCTCCACCACCAACTACCTCCACCACCAACTACCTCCACCACCAACTACCTCCACCACCAACTACCAACACCACCAACTACCACCACCACCACCAACTACCACCACCACCAACTACCACCACCACCAACTACCACTACCACCAACTAACTCCACCACCAACTACCTCCACCACCAACTACCAACACCATCCAACTACCAACACCACCAACTACCACCACCACCACCACCAACTACCTCCACCACCAACTACCTCCACCACCACCACCAACAACTACCACCACCACCAACCACCACCACCACCAACTACCAACACCATCAACTACCACCACCACCAACATACACCACCACCAACTACCACCACCACCAACTACCTCCACCACCAACTACCACCACCACCAACTACCACCACCACCAACTACCACCACCACCAACTACCACCACCACCAACTACCAACACCACCAACTACCACCACCACCAACTACCAACACCACCAACTACCTCCACCACCAACTACCTCCACCACCACCACCACCAACTACCTCCACCACCAACTACCAACTACCACCACCACCAACTACCACCAACTACCACCACCACCAACTACCACCAACTACCTCCACCACCAACTACCACCACCACCAACTACCACCACCACCACCACCAACTACCACCACCACCAACTACCTCCACCACCACCACCAACTACCACCAACTACCAACACCACCACCAATACCACCAACTACCACAACTACCACCACCAACTACCACCACAACTACCACCACCAACACCACCAAATGTGAAAAATTAATAAGGAATGAGGTGGGGGGGGGGGGCATTATTTAAGACCTGAGAATATAAACAGTTTTATAGCCAAGCTATAAAACTGTTTATTTACATGACAAGATGTTGTATGATTTAGTGCGATAACCTTGAGTTCCTTATTAAATATAAGATATAGAAATATCATCTGTTTATATACATGACAAGATGTTGTATGATAACCTTGAGTTCCTTATTAAATATAAGATATAGAAATATCATCTGTTTATATACATGACAAGATGTTGTATGATAACCTTGAGTTCCTTATTAAATATAAGATATAGAAATATCATCTGTTTATGTACATGACAAGATGTTGTATGATAACCTTGAGTCCCTTATTAATTATAAGATATAGAAATATCATCTGTTTATATACATGACAAGATGTATGATAATCTCGAGTCCCTTATTAAATATAAGATATAGAAATATCATCAAAAGGCAAAAAAACAATAGGAAAATGTGAGAAATGTTTATATAATAGAAATAAAATGTTTACTTGGGATCAGCATGTCTTTGTAGGTGTACTTTCAGTAACCACATAACACTCTGTTTCGGCAGGAAGAGAGATACACACATAGACAACAATTCCCAACCTTGAAGGATGGTGTAGGGTGCTGGATTTAACTTGGATTCAGAAAGATCCATAATGGATGATGATGGAGATTTATGTGAACTGTCACAAATGAACCAGGAATGTTTACCACAGAGGAGCAGATTCTGAAAATATTCAAATAGGAAATGGAATTATTTCAAATAAGTTAATGTAGTGAAAAAATAAAAGTAGAATTTCACAAATATTGTGTGTCCTTAGCTAGCCATACATTGTGTGCCTGAGTATTTAGCATCCTTGGCAAGCCCTATATGTGCCTGGGTATTTGACACCCTAGGCTAGCCTTACAATAAGTGCCTGAGCATTTAGCATCTTAGGCAAGCCCTATAATGTGCACCTGGGTATTTAACACCCTAGGCTAGCCATACAATATGTGCCTGGGTATTTAACTCCCTAGGCTAGCCATACATGTGCCTGAGTATTTAGTGTCCTAGGCAAGCCCTATAATGTGCACCTGGGTATTTAACACCCTAGGCACGCACTATAATATGCACCTGGGTATTTAACACCCTAGGCACGCTCTATAATGTGCACCTTGGTGCTTAACACCCTAGGCTAGCCATATGTGTGCCTGAGAGTTTAGCATCCTAGGCAAGCCCTATAATGTGCACCTTAGGCTAGCCCTACAAAATAAAATAATTTCATCTTTGTTTTTTAGGCTGATGAATCAACTTTTTAACACTTCTTGCTCTCCACGCTAAGAAAAGGACTAAACCTGAATTTTCAACTACACAGACCACACTCACCCATACTAAATCATGTGACAGGTCATATCACCATATCACCCTCTCCATTGCCTTGGATATTTCCATAACACTGCTACACAGCAACAATGTGATTTATTTATTGATCACAGAAAATTATTATATATTCAATTATATTTTACAAATTTATATAAAACTGTGATCCTTTAAAGGCTCAATAATGAGCCTTCTAGAAAGAGCCTGCACCCTTGTTAACTGCCTTGTGGGTCTTAATGGTATAAAACTGAACTGATTTATTAAGGCTCAGTAATGTGCCTCTCTGAAGTCTGGCAGCTTAGGTGGATTTAATGGTAGCACCATTTTGTAGTCATCATCATCACCGTTTTACATCCGTTCTTCCACGCTAGCATGGGTTAGACGGGTTGTCCTGTTGTGGGCAGTGTCTGGTCGGCTGACCATGCCTTGCTCATACAGGAACTGATTTGGCTTGATTTCTACAGCTGGATGCCCTTCCTAACACCAACCTCATTTACAGTGAGTGCTGGGTGCTTTTTCGTGGCGCCTACACGTCCACTTTACAGTGTGGGCTGGGTGCTTTTTTGCCGTGGCACCTCCACGACCACCTTGCAGTGGGGGTATATTGTCTATATGCTTCAGCTTGTACCCATGGGAGGTCGGGTACTCTGTATTACTGCGTGACTCCAGAGGTCACGGTCGTAACATATTAAAACATCACTGGTCAAAGAAGAAAAACTAGATATTATTGTACTAAAACACAATTGGTTACTCATATTTTAACCCTTTAGTATTTACTATAATTACTATTGTATTTTCTTGGTAAACACTTTATCTCATATAATATTGAATCTGGTTTGAACAGACAGAGGTGAGATTTCTGGCTAGATACGGCTAATTTAAATGCTAAAGGGTTAAAGGTGAGATAGGACAAAAATCAATGTTAGGTTTGGTTAAGAAGTTTTCTTCAGTAAATTGGTGCCAAAAATGGTGACTCAAGCCCAAATAGAATGGGCAATATTAAAAATATATTTGAAATGTCCAAGAGAAAACTGTTCTCAAAAGATTATAACTTACCTGCATTCCACTCATTTTACTCTGTACTGGATGGCGTGATGTTTGTCGTATCAACTGACAAAAAAGTTCATTCTGTAGTTGGGGATGTTCAATGCATAAACCAAGTATGGTCTGTGCTAATGTCACATGATAATCTAATGCACGAGTGTCAAACTGGGTGGTCATGTACTGATACACTAACTGAAATACAGAGAAAAATAACTTATATAGAGGTGTGTAGATGTAGGTGTATGAGAGTGTGTGTGTGTGAGCAAGAGAGAGAGAATGTGTGTGTGTAGGTATGTGATACACCAACTGAAATACATAGAAAAATAACATATATAATTGAAGGCCCATAGATTTTCAATTGTGATGGTTCTTATGGTAGACCGTGGAAGTATGGTCTATATTTCAATAGCTGGGCCCAGATACAGACACACTCTCCCATTAACCACTGCCTGGTGCAAGGGGAAGTATGGTTTTTGGCTATGCAAATGGAAACAAGGTTCATCTGGAGCTACAGATGTGGGGACCACAGCTATACTTCCATGACATCATCTGTAGCTACAGATGTGGGGACCACAGCTATACCTCCATAACATCATCTGGAGCTACAGATGTGGGGACCACAGCTATACTTCCATGACATCATCTGGAGCTACAGATGTGGGGACCACAGCTATATCTCCGCGACATCATCTGTAGCTACAGATGTGAGAACCACAACTAGATGTTCAGCCATATCTATATATTATCTGGCTTTTGCTGCTGGCAAGAGTTGGACAAGTCTACATAGACTAAGTCAGTACTGAAGTGGGGCTGTCCTCTCAGACAGACTAGGGGTCTGTTGTCTCAAGTTTAGTCTCACATTCTACCAAGTGCACAGAGAAGGTTGTCATGTCTTTGACACAACTGAGGGTCCTCCTAACCCTTTGTCTGGCAAGCTTTCTATGGCTGGACGCGCTATCACCAACCACTTTACAGCATGTACTGAGTGTGTCTATTGTGTAGGTCACCAGCAATACTGAGGCTGTCATGTCCTTGATACAATTGAAGAGTCCCCCCAACCCTTTGTTTGGCAAGCTTTCTACGACTGGACACTCTATCACCAACCACTTTACAGCATGTACTGGGTGTGTCTATTGTGTAGGTCACCAGCAATACTGAGGCTGTCATGTCCTTGATACAATTGAAGAGTCCCCCCAACCCTTTGTTTGGCAAGCTTTCTACGACTGGACACTCTATCACCAACCACTTTACAGCATGTACTGGGTGTGTCTATTGTGTAGGTCACCAACAATAGTGAGGCTGTCATGTCCTTGATACAATTGAATAGTCCCCCCAACCCTTTGTTTGGCAAGCTTTCTACGACTGGACACTCTATCACCAACCACTTTACAGCATGTACTGGGTGTGTCTATAGTGTAGGTCACCAACAATAGTGAGGCTGTCATGTCCTTGATACAATTGAAGAGTCCCCCCAACCCTTTGTTTGGCAAGCTTTCTACGACTGGACACTCTATCACCAACCACTTTACAGCATGTACTGGGTGTGTCTATAGTGTAGGTCACCAACAATAGTGAGGCTGTCATGTCCTTGATACAATTGAAGAGTCCCCCCAACCCTTTGTTTGGCAAGCTTTCTACGACTGGACACTCTATCACCAACCACTTTACAGCATGTACTGGGTGTGTCTATTGTGTAGGTCACCAACAATACTGATGCTGCCATGTCTGAAATGTGTGTATCCTGATGCATAACCATTATAATAATCAATTCCTATGAATAATAATTGAGACTATTGTGTCAAATACCCCTGGAAATGGAAACATGAACAGTGGGGTACAATTCCCCACATGTGTGTATATTCAATTTTTTCCATCTTCAGAGGAAATTTACTCAATTTTCTCAACTATTATTTATAATATAAAATTTGTCGATCGACTTTCGTCAAAGCGGACTGAGGAAACAATATTTCCGTTGGTCTTTCCAATTGCTAATACTATCTATTGGTCGCAACTCCAGGTAGAAGGAGAAACATGAAATAAAGTGTCTTGCTCAAGGACATAACATATTGCCCGGTCCAGGAATCAAACCGACAACCTCACGATTGCGAATCCAGTTCTCTAACCAATCAGCCACATGCCTTCAATACACGCCTTATTTACAATAATCAACTATTATTATAGTCATTTGTGTTAGGATGCACATATTTCAAATTTTCCCTATGTAGCAGGTTCCCCTTCTCTGGTCTAGACTATGAGAATATGGTTGGCATTATCTGGAGTTGTTCTTTGAGATCGTTTAAGCTATGATTACCAATTTCTTCCATTCTGAATATCTATCTGGATTTCTTCAAGAGCAAAACAATATAGAAGATAAAATAAATCATGGTGGAAGCTTAACTGTTAGGTTGGGTTGGGTGAGAAGGAAAGTGAGGGAAAGAGTGAGAAGGAAAGAGTGAGAAGGAAAGAGAGAGAAGGAAAGATTAAGAAGGAAAGAGTAAGAAGGAAAGAGTGAGAAGGAAAGAGTGAGGAAGAAAGAATGAGGAGTGAGAAGGAAAGAGAGAGAAAGAAAGAGTGAGAAGGAAAGAGTGAGAAGGAAAGAGTGAGGAAGAAAGAATGAGGAGTGAGAAGGAAAGAGAGAGAGAGAAGAGTGAGAAGGAAAGAGAGAGAAAGAAAGAGAGAGAAGGAAAGAGAGAGAAGGAAAGATTAAGAAGGAAAGAGTAAGAAGGAAAGAGTGAGAAGGAAAGAGTGAGGAAGAAAGAATGAGGAGTGAGAAGGAAAGAGAGAGAAAGAAAGAGTGAGAAGGAAAGAGTGAGAAGGAAAGAGTGAGGAAGAAAGAATGAGGAGTGAAATAGTGAGAAGGAAAGAGAGAGAAAGAAAGAGAGAGAAGGAAAGAGTGAGAAGGAAAGAGAGAGAAAGAAAGAGAGAGAAGGAAAGAGTGAGAAGGAAAGAGAGAGAAAGAGAGAGAAGGAAAGAGTGAGAAGGAAAGAGTGAGAAGGAAAGAGTGAGGAAGAAAGAGTAAGAAGGAAAGAGTAAGAAGGAAAGAGTGAGAAGGAAAGAGTGAGAAGGAAAGAGTGAGGAAGAAAGAATGAGGAGTGAGAAGGAAAGAGAGAGAAAGAAAGATTAAGAAGGAAAGAGTGAGAAGGAAAGAGAGAGAAAGAAAGAGAGAGAAGGAAAGAGTGAGAAGGAAAGAGAGAAAGAAAGAAAGAGAAGGAAAGAGTGAGAAGGTAAGAGTGAGAAGGAAAGAGTGAGGAAGAAAGAGTGAGGAAGAAAGAATGAGAAGGAAAGAGTGAGGAAGAAGGAAAGAGTGAGGAAGAAAGAATGAGGAGTGAGAAGGAAAGAGAGAGAAAGAAAGAGAGAGAAGGAAAGAGAGAGAAAGAGAGAGAAAGAAAGAGAGAGAAGGAAAGAGTGATAAAGAATGAGTGAGAAAGAAGGAGTGATAAGGAAAGAGTGATAAAGAAAGAGAGATAAAGAAAGAGAGATAAGGAAAGAGTGATAAAGAATGAGTGAGAAAGAAAGAGAGATAAGGAAAGAGTGATAAAGAATGAGTGAGAAAGAAGGAGTGTATGTAACACAATAAAATCTTCCCTTCAATGAAAGACAAGAAAAAGATGTGGAGTAAAATTGTCTCCAGAAAGAATTAAAAAAAAAACAATCTCGAAAAAAAAGGATATGTAATAAATAAATAAATAAATTACTACTACTATTACTACTACTACTATCGTTGCTGCTACTACTACTACTGCTACTAACAGTAATCATGATTATTTTCATTATAATTATCATTGTTGTCTATTTCTTTCGTTGGCCACAAGGGCCCATCCAGCAGTAGTAGTAGTAGTAGTAGTAGTAGTAGTAGTAGTAACACAACAACAATGATATCAACAATAATAGGTACATAATAATAACAATAACAATATGTGATTTCAGAAAGCAAAGGATAAAATGTTTGTGTGTAAAGCTTAGGTTTCTATATTTAAATCTAGAAAGGAATTATACATAAAAATTCAATATAAATGAGATTTATATTGGTTTCAAGCTAAAACATGCATAACATCATTGCTAGATAAACATATATATATACACAGACATACATACACACGTGTGTATATATAACATGTATATCCATGTATATATATATATATATATATATATATTTCTATATATTCTAGTTACTGCATATGTCAATGAGTGATATTACATGTGTGTGTGTGTGATATTCTTCTTGTAAGTGTGTAGGTGTGGTGTGGAGTCGTGTGATACCAAGTATACCTCATATAGAAACATATGACATCATTGTTAGACAACAATGATATCTTTAGCAATCTCTGTCTCTCCCTCTCTCTATATTCACACACACACACACATATCATCATCATCATCATCATCGTTTAATGTCCATCTTCCACACTAGCAAGGGTTGGACAGTTTTTTCCCACTTGAGGCGAGATTGGTCGGGAGACCGTGTCTTGCTCGTACAGAACTGTCTCTGGCAGGTTTTCTATGGCTGGATGCCCTTCCTAACATCAACCACATTTACAGTGTGAACTGGGAGTCTTTTTACCGTGTCTCCTACACGACCACTCTACAGTGTAAACTGGGTGCTTTTTGTTGTGTCACCTACACGACCACTTTATATATATATGTGTGTGTGTGTGCAAAAGGCAAACAGAAATAACAAAGCAAAAGAGACAGTACAATAAAGAAATATATTATTAGTTTTATGCTTGATGTAGCAGGAAAAGAGTCTTAATGTTTCGGACACTACTCCTTCATCAGAAGATAGAATGAGAAATCAAAGAAGAAATAGAAAGATAG
>OZ024743.1:331187345-331254845 GCA_964016885.1 Eledone cirrhosa
TTATTTAGTTTACATATTGAGACCCCCAAACCATCCTATTCATTTTATAATGTATCGGATTTCTAGTAATGCACTTTTTTTTTGTCATTTATAATGTTTTTTAATGTCTAAAGAAAATTAATTGTCTCAGGAGTGCTACCACTTAAAATAAACTTTCACCAGAGATAGATTTGCAAAATTTAATGAGGAAAGAGGGGGGGGGGGTAAGAGTGGTGGGGTTGGAAAATAACGATTATTTGAGACCCAAAAGTACCTTACAGAACAACCACATTAAACATGGCAACCCTGAAATGTGTTACTACAGAGTGGTGATTAGGTTGTCTGTGAGTAGTTTTCTGTACTTGATATGGAAACTGGGTGGGCAATTGCTTGATGGCGGTTGAGGAGTTGTAACCTAGGTTAGTCACACCACTACCATGCACAGCACTAACATCATTACTTCTAGCATTATCAGCATCGATTAACGTCCATTTTCCATACTAGCATGGGTTAGGTGGCTTGTCCCATTAGAGACAAGTTGGGTCAGGTGACTGTGTCTTGCTTATACAGAACTGTTTTGGCTATGTTTCTATGGTTGGATGCCTTTCCTAACACCAACCACATTTACAGTGTGTGCTGGGTGCTTTTTGTCGTGACACCTACATGACCACCTTACTGTGTGGACTGGGTGCTTCTTTTTTGTGATACCAATACAACTTTACAGTGTAAGGGTGGTATGGATAGAAGTGTGGGGGGGGGGGGCATGGGAGATATATGGGAGATATATGGTATAGTGGTTAAGAGGTGCTTTCTTATGTATGTTTGAGTCCATGCACATGGGAAGGTGTCTTCTATATTACTGCATAATGCTAGAGATCTTGATCCTGTCATTCTCTTTGAGAGGTGCAATTGTGCAAGGTCAGCTTTTATCACCTGTTAGCCCTGTATATACAATTTTCTTTAATGTTATACATTGTGCTGGTCATGTTTTGGAAAGTTTTTTTCTCTAGCTGGATGCTCTCTGTATCCCCAACCACTTTACAGGATGGACTGGGTGCATTATTTGTGTCAAAATCACTAGAGAGGTTGTCTGACTGAAATCTGGTTGTTGGAAATTGTCTGAAGTCCCATTAGTTAACCCATGCCAGCATAGCAAGTTGTATTCATATGAAATCATCAGCAACAATGATTTCATATGAATGAAACAGTTCTAGACCTGTAGAATCCTTTGCTATATAAACTTCCGTCATCACTCTACACATGTATTGAGTACCTTATTTACTGTGGTTACCCCCGACTGAACTTGGGATCTACTTATGTATATGGATATATATCTTCTTCTTGCTCTTGTTCGATGAGGCCGGGGTTATGCTAAGCAAGTGATCGCAAAGCATTGTCATGCGTAAAGCTGAGCAGGTCCACTATCATCATCATCATCAACGTTTAACGTCCGTGTTCCACACTTGCATGGGTTTGGACGGGGGTAGTCTCACTTGAGGCAAGAGTGATTGTCTTGCTCGCATAGGACTGTCTGGCAGGTTTTCTACAGTTGGATGCCCTTCCTAACACCAACCACATTTAAAGTGTGGGTCTGGGAGGTTTTTACCGTGTTGCCTACACGGCCACATTACAGCGTGGACTGTGTGTTTTTTTGTCGTGACACCTACACAATCTCATTTGTTTCGGCCTGGATGGCGCGGCACCAACATAACTTTACATAGAACGGGGTGGTGTGGATGGGGTGGGGGTGGTGGTGGTGGGACGGGGGTGTATTCTGTTAGAGATGCCTATATATATATATATATATATATATATATATATATATATATACACACAATAAATACCTATAGATGCCTATATATATATATATATATATATATATATATACACACAATAAATACACATCACACATATATATATCAGATAGGGTATGGTAAAGACCATAACCCACAAGAGTACTCAATACATGGGGTAGCAGAGTGGTTAATATGAAAAGATTCAGGATCCCTGAATCTTTTCATATATATATATAATTTAATTATTTTTTATTATTAACATTCATATAGAAAATAATTGTTTCTATTTTAGGCACAAGGCCAGCAACTACCCAGTACATTACTGGTACTTTATTTTATCGACCCCGTAAGGATGAAAGGCAAAGTTAACCTCGGCAGGATTTGAACTCAGATCATAAAGGGACGTAACTCTATGCTACAAAGCATGGCATCTGACCCTCTACCGATACTGCCAATCGACGCCCTCCATTCATATAGAAAATAATAATCATATATAATTATTAAAAAGTTTTTCAAAGAAGTGCCTCAATTTTCATATAGCTTAAAGCCATGGCAGGTGAAAGACCAGCCATGTATAGACATCTATATGATGATGATTATGATGGTGATGATGATCGTTATGTTGATTATGATGGCACCAACACACACATACAGACACATACTGTAAACACACACACACAGATGCTGTACCTAGACATCTCTGTACACAGGTTGTGTATTTAACCTCATGTAGAAAATACATGGTATAATGTTTGAATATTTTCTAACCATAAAGTTTCTTGTGTAGCTTCAATATGTTTCACTCAACTAAATGTCTTTTATAAAGACATGAACTTCTTTATGACTTTACATACATGTACACATGTTTGGATACCTCAACACACACCCTACACTCACATCATATACACAGCCTACACACACACCATACACAGACACACATCACACAGCCTACACACACAACATGAACAGACACACACACCACACACATCACACATCCTACACTCACATCATACACACATCCTACATACACACCATACAGTCACACATCACACATCTTACACACACATCACGCATTTTACACACACACCACACACAGACACACATCACATATCCTACACACACACACACCCTACACTCACATCCTACATACACAACATACACACATACAGATGCACATCCCACAACATAGACACACACAGAGACACACAGTCACAACACATCTCACAGCATCCACACAGACACACATCCTACACACACAATAAATACACATCACACATCCTACACACACAATATATACACATCACACAGCATACACATACATCCTACACTCACATCATACACACACATCCTACATACACACACATCACACAGCATACACACAAACACACATCACCCACCCTACACACACATCACACATCATACACATGCATCATACACACACATATTTCTATGTGTGAAAACAATGCATGCAGAACAGAGAGATAAAATTGTAGAAATGCTTTTATCCAACTTATAAAATATTGTTGTCATCATATATTTGGTATTTCTGCAATGATAAGACCACAGAAATATTCAGCAAATTTATTTTATGTTCCTGTCCACGTTACTGAAAGATATGTTCAGCTAGAGAAAGAGATGTTATTGTTTTTAATATTATTTAAGAGTTAGTGATCTATGTGATAAACACACCCAGTACACTGTAAAGTAGATGGTGATAGAAGGGCATCCAGCCATAGAAAGCTTGCCAAATAAAGGGTTGGGAGCAACCTTCAGTTATGTCAAGGACATGATAGCCCCACTAGAGTTGGTGATCTATGATAAATACACCCAGTACACACTGTAAAGTGGATGGTGATAGAAGGGCATCTAGGCCATAGAAGGTTTCCGAAAAATGGGTCGAGAGGATCCTTCAGTTATGTCAAGGACATGATAGCCCCACTAGTGTTGGTAACTTACACAATAAAAGCACCCAATACATATTGTAAAGTGGATGGTAATAGAAGAGCAACAAGTTGTAGAAAGCTTGCTAAACAAAGAGTTGGGAGGCGACTTCAGTTGTGTCAAAGACATGACAACATCTCCTGTGCACTTGGTAGACTGTGAGACTATACATAAGTGAGATAACAGACCTCCAGCCTGTTTGACAAGTCACCCCCACTTCAGGACTATCTTGCTCTATGTCGACCCATCAAACCCTTCCTAGCAGAGAAAATGGACATTAAAATGATGATGATGATGATGATATATATATATACACATACACACACAGACACACACACATATACCAGAGCATCATCATCACTTTTATGTCTGCTTTTCCATGCTTGCATATTTATATATCAATATTTAACATAAAAATGGTTTCTACAGGACTAGAACTGTTTCATTCATATGAAATCATCAGGAATATATTCATGATGATTTCATATGAATGAAACATTTCTAATCCTGTAGAAGCCATTTCTATATTAAATATTTATGTTCACACTCTACTAATGTATTGAGTACCTTATTTATAGTGGTTAATCCCAATTTAACTCGGGGTCTACATATATATCAAAGCTATATGTTTTTGCCTGCATTGGATTCCAGCAGAGAGCACTGTCTTGATAGCGAGCATCAGTCAGAAACGGTTGACTGGCACCAGATTATCTGCTCCTGCTACAGATGGACTCCACCAGGTGCCGCTAGCCATCAGCTTCCAAATCCATAGCTAAAACGCTTTCAAATGTTTATTCACAAACATACCCTATATCACTAGATATAAACACACACACGTATATATACATACATACACACATATATAGAAGCACACACACATATATATGGACACACACACACAGACACATATATGCACACACACACACATACATATATATATATGGAGGCACATGTCTTAGTGGTTAGAGCATTGGCCTTGCAATCGAAAAGTTGTGAGTTCAATTCTCAGACCGGCTGATGTGTTGTTTCCTTGAGCAAGAGACTTTATTTCACATTGCTCCAGTTTACTCAGCTGTAGAAATGAGATGATAGGGACTGGGGACCCTATCATTCCACTGCAAAGTGGACGTGGAGGTGCCACGGCAAAAAGCACCCAGCACTCACTGTAAAGTGGTCGTGGAGGTGCCACGGCAAAAAGCACCCAGCACTCACTGTAAATGAGGTTGGTGTTAGGAAGGACATCCAGCTGTAGAAATCAAGCCAGAATCAGTTCCCGTCCCACCCTTGCAAGCAGGGGAAAAGCAGACGTAAAATGAAATGATGAAATGATATCATCATCGTTTAACGTCCATCTTCCACACAAGCATAGGTTGGACGGGTTTGTCCCACTTGAGGCTAGATTGGTCAGATGACCGTGTCTTGCCCATACAGAACTGTTTCTGGCAGGTTTTCTATATATCATCATCATCATCATCATCACAGTTTAATGTCCATTTTTCCATGCTTGCTTGGGTCAGACGGGTCGTCCAAGTCAAGAGACAAATCCAGCCAGGATTGGCCATACTGTACCTTGCTCTGATGAGACAGTAAATGTATCTATATATTTATATATAATATATTATTTCTGAAGACAGCATATATATGTGTAGGTATGTATATTCCCTCTGATAGTTTGTAAAATTTTTACATAGATCTATATGATATACATACCAACACACACATATATATCCTAGAAACGATCGTAAAATGATGAATTTTTTAATACAAGGAACTGTTTCTTTGTTTTTATTCATTGTTTTTATTAATTTATTGTTTTTATTAATTTATTTATATCATCATCATCATTTCATTTTACGTCCGCTTTTCCCTGCTTGCAAGGGTGGGACGGGAACTGATTCTGGCTTGATTTCTACAGCTGGATGTCCTTCCTAACACCAACCTCATTTACAGTGAGTGCTGGGTGCTTTTTTTTGCCGTGGCACCTCCACGACCACTTTACAGTGAGTGCTGGGTGCTTTTTTTGCCGTGGCACCTCCACGACCACTTTACAGTGAGTGCTGGGTGCTTTTTTTGCCGTGGCACCTCCATGACCACTTTACAGTGAGTGCAGGGTGCTTTTTTTGCTGTGGCACCGCCACGACCACTTTACAGTGAGTGCTGGGTGCTTTTTTTGCCGTGACACCTCCACGACCACTTTACAGTGAGTGCTGGGTGCTTTTTTTGCCGTGGCACCTCCACGACCACTTTACAGTGAGTGCTGGGTGCTTTTTTTGCCGTGGCACCTCCACGACCACTTTACAGTGAGTGCTGGGTGCTTTTTTTGCCGTGGCACCTCTACGACCACTTTACAGTGAGTGCTGGGTGCTTTTTTTGCTGTGGCACTTCCACGACCAGTTTACAGTGGAATGATAGGGATCCCAGTTCCTATCATCTCATTTCTACAGCTGAACAAACTGGAGCAATGTGAAAGTGTCTTGCTCAAGGAAACAACACATCACCCGGTCTGAGAATTGAACTCACAACCTTTCGATTGCAAGGCCAATGCTCTAGAGAGAGAAAGACTAACAGGAACCATTCCTTCTCCTGCACCTCCACCCCCACCACATCCTTATCATTATCTCTAATCCAACCAAATGGACATTGTATGTCTCTAAGTTAACACTGACGACAATCACTTTGATAAAACAACACACACACCAATATATTGGTATATGTGTGTGAGAGTGTGTATGTGAGATAGTGTGTAGTTCTGGGTGTGTGAGATAGTGAGCAAGTGTGTGTGTATGTGTATTTATGTATGTGTGTGCAGGTGTGTGTATGTGTGAGTGTGCATATAAGCATGTGAATGTGTATGTATGTGTGAAAGTGTGTTTGGATGTGTGTGTATGTGTGCATGTGTATGTATGTGTGTGTGAGTGTGTATGTGTGTATATATGTGTGTGAAAGTGGGTATGTATGTATATGTGACTGTGTATGTGTGGAAGTGTGTGTGTGACTGTATGTGTGTATGCATGTGTGTGAGTATGTCTGTATGTGTGTGTGTGCATGTGAATGTGTCTGTATGTGTGTGTGTGTTGTTGATCAGTGAAGATGTTGGAATCAGACAACAAATCTAAAGAACCAGTTCTGGCTTCAATAGAATAAAATGGTAATTATTGATTTCTTGGAGAGACGAGACAATTGTGTGTGTGTGTGTGTGTGTGTGAGAGAGATGGGTGGGCAAGCAGGGGGAGGGGGCTGAGAGAGAGCATCAAGTTGTTTCAAGTAGAGACACAATTCTATGAAACTCGAGAGAGAGAGAGAGAGAGAGAGAGAGAGAGATAGAGAGAGAGAGAGAGAAAGAAAGTGGGTGAGAGAGAAAGAGAGAAAGAAAGAGGGTGAGAGATAAAGAGATTGAGAGGAAAAAGGGTAAAATCAAGTTGATTCTATTGAATTTCAGTTACTTATGATATATATGACCAGGAGGAAGAGTGAGAGTAACAACAACATGGCTAACACAGAACATAGTGTGAGGTACATATAGCATATATATAGCTCTTTAGTTCTATACTGTACCTTTACAGACATTGTAACTCTTTAGTTCTATACTGTACCTCTACAGACACTGTATAGCTCTTTAGTTCTACACTCCACCTCTAGATACTGTACAGCTCTTTAGTTCTATACTCTACTTCTACAGACACTATCTCTCAATATATACACCTCTTTAGTTCTATACTGTAACTCTGTAGACACTGTAACTCTTTAGTTCTATACTGTACCTCTACAGACACTGTAACTCTTTAGTTCTATACTGTACCTTTACAGTCACTGTAGCTCTTTAGTTCTATACTGTACATCTATAGACACTATGTAACTCTTTAGTTCTATATTGTACCTCTACAGACATTGTAACTCTTTAGTTCTATACTGTACCTCTACAGACACTGTAACTCTTTAGTTCTATACTGCAACTCTGTAGACACTATATAGCTCTTTAGTTCTATACTGCACCTTTATAGACACTGTAGCTCTTTAGTTCTATACTGTACCTCTGTAGCTCTCTAGTTCTATACTGTAGCTCTTTAGTTCTATACTGTACCTCTATAGACACTGTATAATTCTTTAGTTCTATACTGTAGCTCTTTAGTTCTATACTGTACCTCTATAGACACTGTATAATTCTTTAGTTCTATACTGTAGCTCTTTAGTTCTATACCGTATGTCTGTAGACACTGTATCTTTCTCTATAAGTATAGCTCTTTAGTTAGACATTATATTTCAATATATATAGCTCTTTAGTTCTCTACTGTAACTCTGTAGACACTATATAGTTCTTTAGTTCTATACTGTACCTTTATAGACACTTTAGCTCTTTAGTTCTATACTGTACCTCTGTAGCTCTCTAGTTCTATACTGTAGCTCTTTAGTTCTATACTGTACCTCTATAGACACTGTATAATTATTTAGTTCTATACTGTAGCTCTTTAGTTCTATACTGTACGTCTGTAGACACTGTATCTTTCTCTATATGTATAGCTCTTTAGTTAGACACTATATTTCAATATATATAGCTCTTTAGTTCTATCTGTACCTCTATAGACACTATAGCTCTCAATATGGGATTTCTAGTAACGTATGATTTCCATGTATAATGTTTTTGTTTTGTTTTTTTTGTATAAAGAAATTAATAAGCAAAGGGGTGAGGAGACACGAGAGTATGTGAACATGGACAAAGTGATCACCAACATCATTATTTTATGTCTACCTTCAATGCTGCCATGGGTTGGATGGGTTGTTGCAGTCCAAGTCAGGTCTCATTGCCATCTTAGAGAAGTTAGAAGACCACATTATGCTTGTATATTACATTTGACATTCTGAAATGTGGTTGCCATTAGCACCCAGCTGTAACAACCATGCCAGATTTGGGGATGTATGAGCAAGACAGGGTTTTCTGACCTGTCCGGTCTTAGACTATGACAAACTGTCCAACCTATTGAAGCATGGATAGCAGATGTAAAATGATGATGATGTCTAATTAGTGGTGCTTCTTATGCAACTAATTATCACCATTAGTGACCACACTACTGAACACTCAGACACACATACATACACACATACACACCTAGTGCCTTTATAAATGGATATATAAAATGTTTGTGGTAGAAATCTCACCTTAAAAAGTTCCACACCTCTTTGCTGGAGTTCTTCTGATGGCAGTGTTGTTAATGGAGAAGTTATGGGTTCTTTAGTATGTAACATCTTCAGATTCTTCCAGTAGATGGAATCTAGAGAAAATGACATTTTTTAGAAGTTATACTTTATAGAAAACATCATCATCATAATCTAAAACAAAGTGATTTGATTATTTGATCTATAAATTGGGGATGTCATAATGAAATAACAAAAACAACAAATAACTTTGTCCTACCCTTTTACCAGTTCCAGAGACCCTGTAAAGGGTTTTAGGCACAGTTCTCTCCTTAACTAAACAATACAAAAAGACAAAATTCCGTACCAATTTGATTTTTTAAGTCAGTGAAGGAACATTTATTTATTCTGTATGAGCTTATTAACTTGTTTGTTACCACACTTCTAATGAAAGACACTGTCTATGTCATTAACACTTTCATTACCATATTTCTAATGAAAGACTGTCTTTATCATTAACACTTTAATCACCATATTTCTAATGAAAGACACTGTCTTTATCATTAACACTTTAATGACCATATTTCTAATGAAAGACACTGTCTATATCATTAACACTTTAATCACCATATTTCTAATGAAAGACACTGTCTTTATCATTAACACTTTCATTACCATATTTCTAATGAAAGACACTGTCTTTATCATTAACCCTTTAATGAACATATTTCTAATGAAAGACATTGTCTATATCATTAACCCTTTAATGACCATATTTCTAATGAAAGACACTGTCATCATCATCATCATCAGGTTTAGCGTCCGTGTTCCACGCTTGCATGGGTTTGGACGGGGGTTTTCCCACTTGAGGCAAGAGTGGTTGTCTTGCTCGTATTGGACTGTCTGGCGGGTTTTCTACAGTTGGATGCCCTTCCTAACACCAACCACATTTACAGTGTGGGGCTGGGAGGTTTTTACCGTGTTGCCTACACGGCCACATTACAGCGTGGACTGTCTGGCGGGTTTTCTACAGCTGGATGCCCTTCCTAACACCAACCACATTTACAGTGTGGGGCTGGGAGGTTTTTACCGTGTTGCCTACACGGCCACATTTACAGCGTGGACTGTGTGTTTTTTTGTCGTGACACCTACACGATCTCATTTGTTTCGGCCTGGATGTTGTGGGACCAACATAACTTTACATTGAAAGGGGCGGTGTGGATGGGGTGGAGGTGGTGGGACGGGGGGGTGTTTTGATAGAGATGCCTACTGACTGTAGTAGGTTTTTACTTTGTATTTAGGTAAGGCGGGTCTTCTCTATTACTGAGTACCGCCAAAGGTCTCGGTCCAGTGACATTGTCTTGGAGAGGTGTAAGCGTGTGAGGTCGGAATTTATCAGCTCGTCCCATGTTTTTCTGGGTCTGCCTACTCCGTGGCTACCGTCTATCTTTATTGCCCTGCACTTTGTTATACAGCTGTCGTCTTTCATGCGTATCACGTGACCGTACCAACGTAGCCTTCTCTCGAGTAAACAACATCTGATCCCTCTCATTTCTAATTTTTTCCTTAGTTCGTTTATGCTTTGCCGTTCACGTATATTACTATTGCACATCCAGCGGAGCATGCAAGCTTCGTTCCTCTCTAGTCTGCGTATATCCTCTGCACACAATGCCCAGGTCTCACTGCCATGCAGCATTGCTGTTCGTATGCAGGCATCGTATAACCTGCCTTTCATTTTTAGGGAGAACCCTCTAGCGGCTAATAGTGGTATAAGCTCTCTGAACTTTTTCCATCCAGTTCTGACTCTAGCTACTGTACTTTCAGAGCACCCTCCCCCACTGCTGATTTTGTCACCCAGGTAACGGAAGCTGTCCACTATTTCTATAGAACCCTCTGCGCAGTTGAAGGAGCTAGTATTTTGTGGGCACTTGCTGCTACTTATTGCACCAGAGCACCGGCCACATGTAAAATCTATGTTCTTAGTTAGCTTACCTGTGATCCCACTACATCTTTTATGCACCCATACTTTGCATTTGGGACATAAAATGGAGTTTCTACCTACGCCTTTCCTACACACTGAGCATGGCCATTTCCCAGATGAGTCTGCCGCCTTATTTTCTTTCCTACAAACTAGAACTTTAGTCTTAGCCAGGTTAATTTTAAGGCCTTTTGATTCTAGGCCGTGCTTCCATGTTTGGAATCATTAACCCATTCATTACTATATTTCTAATGAAAGACACTACCTATGTCATTAAACCTTTCATTACAATATTTCTAATGAAAGACAATGCTTATGTCATTGACATTTTCATTACCATATTTCTAATGAAACACACCACCTCTGTCATTCACTCTTTCATTAACATATTTCTAATGAAAGACACTGCCTACGATTTCAAATAATTTTGAACACAGTCAAGAATTTGGAGTGATTTAGTAATATAACAGACTTTCTCATTATTAAGGTGTTTGGAGCACAACTTAACAAAGGTTCTTACATAAAATTATGATGGAAGATATTTAGATAAATATAAATTTCTTAATCTACAGATGGCTTGGTATCATAAGGGTTAAACCAAAAGTCTGTAACTAAGACAATTTATATCCCTATTCGTTTTAATAAAGATTGGTAGAGATATTTTTGTAGTTATCAAATTATGATGATGTTGAAGAAATTTAAAAGAAAAGTCTTTTTTTTTTTAAAAAACAATACATAGATATAAAAATAACATTACATGGGCAGCTGAGAGCTGAGCTCAGATCACTGAGACTTACAGAGGAGATGATGAAGAAATGTAGCTGATGGAGAGATGCTGTACTGAGAAGGATCCATCCAACCCATGCAAGAGTGGAAGATCAGCCATAAAAATGGTGATGTTGATGATGATTTCTTTAAAAAATCTGACATATTCTGATTGATATTATTGTGTGAAAATGCGAGGCTGAGTGGTTAGAGAATTGGATTCACAATCATGAGGTTGTGAGTTTGATTCCTGGACTGAGCAATGTGCTATGTCCTTAAGCAAGACACTTTATTTCATGTTGCTCATTCTGCCTGGATTGTGACCAGTAGATAGTATTAGCAATTGGAAAAAACAATGTAAACATTTCCTCAGTCTGATTTAATGAGCTCCACTCCCACTGGTTAAGCAAATAAGGGCTGGTATCAACTGTTGATATATTATTCATTACAAACATGAAATGCAAGGTGCAATGAAAAGATTTTCAGTTTCTATTTAGCCTATTATAAACATAGATTGAAAGTATTCACTAAATGAAAACATTAACAAATAGATAATATACAATAATTGTTTCTACTTTAGGCACAAGACCAGCAATTATCCAGTGTATTACTGGTACTTTATTTTATCGACCCCGAAAGGATGAAAGGCAAAGTTAACCTCGGCGGGATTTGAACTCAGAATGGCAAGGGCCGTAACTCTATGCGCCAAAGCATGGCGTCCGACCCTCTACCGATACTGCCAATTATACAATAATGAAAGTATGTAAACAATTTTTTTATTTTTTATTTTATCAACATAATCATTTCTCTGCAGAATGTTATAATAATAATAATAATGAAAATATTGTGTACAGTGCTCAGGTGCACTACAACTCATCAAAAGTGTATGTATAGTACATAGGGTAATGTACAAACATCAGGAAAATGAACAGTGCATGAGTCATAATATTCACATGTGTGCATGTGTATGGAAGGGGGACATCAGGTGTAGTTGGTGGAGAAACATGACAGAGCGAGCGGTCAGCAGGAGGATTTTCAGAGGAACAACTCCCACCAAACACTCTAAGGAAGTCAGGCCCACATAGGTCATGCCTCCTAGGTGTCTTCATGTTGTATTTTCTTATAATTAAAAGAAGTTATGAGGAACCAAATAAGAAGGAGCACAAGCTGTCGAAAAAAGTCTAAAGTCTATCTTGAGCTCAGAAGCTCATCAGGCCAGTGCTTATCCTGGTTTTCATGGCATCAAGTGTCTGAGAGTACACAATTTCCCCCAGGACAGGACACCAGTCCATCAGAATGTTAAACCTCCAGCTATGGTGGGTACTCATTTTCAGTTGAGTATACTGGGGCAATCTGAAATGAAGTGCTCTGATCAAGAAAACGACACAGAAACCAGTCCAGGAATTGAACCGATGACATTATGATCATAAGACCTTACCACAAAGCTACGCACCTCCACATACACAAACTGTAGTTATACTGTAATCAGTACTTACAGTAGAAATAGTTATTTCATAATGAAATATAGACTTACTTAAATTTCCGCCAACTTCCATCACTTTCGCAACAATTTGTTCAAATTCTGTTCCTACATTTCCCGTTCCACCACCAGCTGCGACAGTTAAGTGGTATAACCAAGAATCCTGGAAAAAATAGCAAATATTGTAATAGATGACCAGGCATAACAACCTGTAATAGATATTATCCCACAGGCAATGCATAACAGCTTATAATAGATATTATGACAGACTTCACACAACATATAACAGATATCACTACATAGACCACACAACATGTAATAGACCACACAGATCATATGACACAACAGATATCACCACAGACCACACAACATATAACAAATGTCATTACCACACAGACCACACAACATATAGAAGATATTACCACACAGACCACACAACATACAGCAGATATTACCACACAGACCACACAACATATAGCAGATATTACCACACAGACCACACAACATACAGCAGATATTACCATACAGACCACACAACATATAGCAGATATTACCACACAGACCACACAACATACAGAAGATATTACCACACAGACCACACAACATACAGAAGATATTACCACACAGACCACACAACATACAGAAGATATTACCACACAGACCACACAACATACAGAAGATATTACCACACAGACCACACAACATACAGCAGCTATTACCACACAGACCACACAACATATAGCAGATATTACCATACAGACCACACAACATACAGCAGATATTACCGCACAGACCACACAACATACAGAAGATATTACCACACAGACCACACAACATACAGCAGATATTACCACATATACCACACAACATATAGCAGATATTACCATACAGACCACACAACATACAGCAGATATTACCACACAGACCACACAACATACAGCAGATATTACCATACAGACCACACAACATACAGCAGCTATTACCACACAGACCACACAACATACAGCAGATATTACCACACAGACCACACAACATACAGCAGATATTACCACATATACCACACAACATATAGCAGATATTACCATACAGACCACACAACATACAGCAGATATTACCATACAGACCACACAACATACAGCAGCTATTACCACACAGACCACACAACATATAGCAGATATTACCATACAGACCACACAACATACAGCAGATATTACCGCACAGACCACACAACATACAGAAGCTATTACCACACAGACCACACAACATACAGCAGATATTACCACATATACCACACAACATATAGCAGATATTACCATACAGACCACACAACATACAGCAGATATTACCACACAGACCACACAACATACAGCAGATATTACCGCACAGACCACACAACATATAGAAGGTATTACCACACAGACCACACAACATATAGCAGATATTACCGCACAGACGACACAACATACAGCAGATATTACCACACCTATACCACACAACATATAGAAGATATTACCATACAGACCACACAACATATAGAAGGTATTACCACACAGACGACACAACATACAGCAGATATTACCGCACAGACCACACAACATACAGCAGATATTACCGCACAGACCACACAACATACAACAGATATTACCACACCTATACCACACAACATATAGAAGATATTACCACACAGACCACACAACATATAGAAGGTATTACCACACAGACCACACAACATACAGCAGATATTACCGCACAGACCACACAACATACAGCAGATATTACCGCACAGACCACACAACATACAACAGATATTACCACACCTATACCACACAACATATAGCAGATATTACCATACAGACCACACAACATACAGCAGATATTACCACATCTATACCACACAACATATAGCAGATATTACCACACAGACCACACAACATACAGCAGATATTACCACATATACCACACAACATATAGCAGATATTACCGCACAGACCACACAACATACAGCAGATATTACCGCACAGACCACACAACATACAGCAGATATTACCATACAGACCACACAACATACAGCAGATATTACCACACAGACCACACAACATACAGCAGATATTACCGCACAGACCACACAACATATAGAAGGTATTACCACACAGACCACACAACATATAGCAGATATTACCGCACAGACCACACAACATACAGCAGATATTACCACACCTATACCACACAACATATAGAAGATATTACCATACAGACCACACAACATATAGAAGGTATTACCACACAGACCACACAACATACAGCAGATATTACCGCACAGACCACACAACGTACAGCAGATATTACCGCACAGACCACACAACATACAACAGATATTACCACACCTATACCACACAACATATAGAAGATATTACCACACAGACCACACAACATATAGCAGATATTAACGCACAGACCACACAACATACAGCAGATATTACCACACAGACCACACAACATATAGAAGGTATTACCACACAGACCACACAACATACAGCAGATATTACCGCACAGACCACACAACATACAACAGATATTACCATACAGACCACACAACATACAGCAGATATTACCACACAGACCACACAACATATAGCAGATATTACCACACAGACCACACAACATACAGCAGATATTACCACATATACCACACAACATATAGCAGATATTACCATACAGACCACACAACATACAGCAGATATTACCATACAGACCACACAACATACAGCAGCTATTACCACACAGACCACACAACATACAGCAGATATTACCATACAGACCACACAACATACAGCAGCTATTACCACACAGACCACACAACATATAGCAGATATTACCATACAGACCACACAACATACAGCAGATATTACCGCACAGACCACACAACATACAGAAGATATTACCACACAGACCACACAACATACAGAAGATATTACCACACAGACCACACAACATACAGCAGATATTACCACACAGACCACACAACATACAGCAGATATTACCACACAGACCACACAACATACAGCAGATATTACCACACAGACCACACAACATACAGAAGATATTACCACACAGACCACACAACATACAGAAGATATTACCACACAGACCACACAACATACAGAAGATATTACCACACAGACCACACAACATACAGAAGATATTACCACACAGACCACACAACATACAGAAGATATTACCACACAGACCACACAACATACAGAAGATATTACCACACAGACCACACAACATACAGAAGATATTACCACACAGACCACACAACATACAGAAGACATTACCACACAGACCACACAACATACAGCAGATATTACCACACAGACCACACAACATACAGCAGATATTACCACACAGACCACACAACATACAGAAGATATTACCACACAGACCACACAACATACAGAAGATATTACCACACAGACCACACAACATACAGAAGATATTACCACACAGACCACACAACATACAGAAGACATTACCACACAGACCACACAACATACAGCAGATATTACCACACAGACCACACAACATACAGCAGATATTACCACACAGACCACACAACATACAGCAGATATTACCACACAGACCACACAACATACAGAAGATATTACCACACAGACCACACAACATACAGAAGATATTACCACACAGACCACACAACATACAGCAGCTATTACCACACAGACCACACAACATATAGAAGGTATTACCACACATACCACACAACATATAGAAGGTATTACCACACAGACCACACAACATACAGCAGATATTACCACATATACCACACAACATACAGCAGATATTACCACATATACCACACAACATACAGCAGATATTACCACACAGACCACACAACATATAGCAGATATTACCACACATACCTCACAACATATAGAAGATATTACCACACATACCTCACAACATACAGCAGCTATTACCACACAGACCACACAACATACAGCAGCTATTACCACACAGACCACACAACATATAGCAGATATTACCACACATACCTCACAACGTATAGAAGATATTACCACACATACCTCACAACATACAGCAGCTATTACCACACAGACCACACAACATACAGCAGCTATTACCACACAGACCACACAACATATAGAAGATATTACCACACAGACCACACAACATACAGCAGATATTACCACACTTATACCACACAACATACAGCAGATATTACCACACAGACCACACAACATACAGCAGATATTACCACACAGACCACACAACATACAGCAGATATTACCACACAGACCACTCATCGTCTAAACTGAACCCAGAAGAGAAGAGTCTGCAGGGTAAGTTAACCCAAATTCTTCACCTAACCCTGTCATTACACATTTCTAATGAAATACACACAATTGTAACTAATTAATGAAGAATTTTGAGGGATTTACTAAAATTATTATTTCATTACTAAGATAGTAACTTAATGTAAGGTACTTATATAAAATTATGTTGGAAGATTTTAATTTAAATTGGAAACCTTTATAATCAGTGGTTTTATTTCATAGAAACAGAGCCCGGTTTGGTCGGGTCAGTAACTAAAGGGTTAATTTTATATCTAGCTTGGGTCTATTACCAACTTTAGAGCTCCTGTCTTATATATCTATCTGGGGCCTATTACAAACTTTAGGGGTTATATTTTACATCTAGCTTGGGTTCTATAACCAACTTTAGGGCTTCTATCTTTTACATCTAGCTTGATCCTATTATCAACTTCAGGGGTTTTATTTTTTACATCTATCTTGAGCCTATTACCAACTGTAGGGCTCTCATGTTTTACATCTATCTTGAGTCTATTACCAACTTTAGGGGTCCTATCCTATATTTTACATCTAGCTTGGATCTATGACCAACTTTAGGGGTTCTATATTTCACATGTATCTTAAGTTTATTACCAACTTTAGGGGTTATATTTTTCCTTAATCTTGGGTCTACTACCAACTTTAAGGGTTATATTTTACAACTACCTTGGGTCTATAATTTAGGCCCCTATGTTTTACTTCTAGCTTGATCCTATTATCAACTTTAGATCTATTACCAACTTTAAGGGCTTCAATGTTTTACATCTATATTGAGTCTACTACCAACTTTAGGGGTTCTATATTTCACATCTATCTTGGGTCTACTACCAACTTTAGGGTCCTATATTTCACATTTATATTGGGTCTACTCTCAACTTTAGGGGTCTGATATTTCACATCACATCTATATTGCGTCAACTATCAACTATCAACATGCATCTCAGGTCTACTACCAAATTTAGGGGTCCTATATTTCATACCAGATTTACACAGATCTGCCTGTGACCACAAAATACATATATACAGGCTGTCCCCCAAAAATATATACACACTTCAACAGCATTCTAATAAATATGTATACATTTTTGGGGGACACCCTGTATATCAGCTCCATATTTCAATGATATCATTGAAATGAAAGTAAGATGATGGCACAAAGCCAGGAATTAATAGGTTTTAAGTGAATAAATAAAGAAGTAGGTTTTATCGAACCAAAAATACGACAGTTACTGCTCACTGAGTAAGCAGTGACCAGAAACAACTCTATATATCTATAATATATCTTTATAAATTATTCATTTCTCCAGTGACAAGAATTATTTAATAGATACCAATCAATCAGTCAATCAATCAATTAATCAGTCAATCATTCTGTTTATTTATATTGATTTTACATATATATTGACTTTTCTCCATAAATATCTTGTTATCTTAATGGTGTGTATAAGTGTAAGCATGCACATATAAGTATGTGTGCATGTACATATATGTATGTGTGTGTGTGTATATATATATATATATATATATATATATATAAGTTATCCCAGGTTCAATCGGGGGTAACCACAGTAAGTAAGGTACTCAATACAGTGCAGAGTATAACTGTTTAATATAGAAAATCTTCTACAGGACTAGAATTGTTTCATTCGTGAGAAATCATCAGGAAGCTTCCAGATGATTTCTCACGAATGAAACAGTTCTAGTCCTGTAGAAGATTTTCTATATTATATTATATATATATATATATATATATATATATATATATATATATATATATATATAGAAGAGGTTACACAACAGTTAGCTCACCATACCGAGAACAATTGTTTCACCTTAGCAGATCCACATAATTATATATATATATCATATAATTATATATATATGTGTATGTACATATACATATATATATATATATATATATATGTCATATAATTATATATATGTATGTGTGAGTATGTACATATACATATGCAAGCGTGGAAGATGGACGTTAAACGATGATGATGATGATGATATGTAGTTAGCAACAAATTCACAACATTCTACCGTACCTGGGAACAATGTACACTCCCATTCTCGACAGACACACACACACACATGTATATATATATATATATATATATATATATATATATAACGGTAAAAAAAATGGCCAAAATGCAGTTCCATTTGAGCAACATTCAGTGCAGCCAACTGGCTAGACTTGCCTCATAATATGAACGACCTGTGTATATATATATATATGTGAGAAAAACCACAGACCCTCCATCTCAACTCTACTTTTGAAAAGCAGAAGAACTGCGAAACCGGTAAAGGAACCAAATATATATATATATTTTAAAAAAATAAGACTCCAGTTGCATTTTCCATTTCATCTTTTTTTCTTTATACTTTCACTCGTGTAGGACACCTCGGTTATTTTTCATTTTGTAAAAAAAACCTCACTTTCTAATATATATATATATATGTGTGTGTTGATTTAAAACTTCACTGCTCACAAGTGTTTTTTAAGCTTCATATCATGTTTCCCTATTTTATCTGATGAGAACGCAAATATCATCCCATGATGATATTTGTTTTTGAAATGCACATAATAAAATACTTGGAACTCTTTTAACCATCTTTTGATCTTATATTATATATAAATATATATATTAAACCATGCTAGCATGGATAATGCACATTCCCCATGCAAACTGTTGCCTACGCACATACGTCGTGTATAAGATAGAATGTAACAAGTGCAACCACTACTATATAGGTAGCACAATCCGGCCGTTGCACATCCGGATCAAGGAACACACTAAAACCAGGGCCTCGTCTTTCCGGAAACACATAGCCAAATGCGGAAACAAAGACGGAAGGCCCATTGTCACAATTCTAGCGACAGAAAGAAACGTCGGCACGTTACGTATCAAGGAAGCACTTTGGATCAAACGCCTAGGGCCACAATTAAACAACCGATCCGAGAGATGCGAAATGGGGTGGTTGGTTTAAGTTAACAAACAATGCAGCAACATACGCACACAAGCGAGACAGCAACACACGCACACACATACACAGTAGCATTCCAATACAGAGGAACAAGGCAACAACACATGCACACACACACTCAAGCGAGACAACAACACACGCACACACACACACACAGTAACATTCACCAAACAGGCAGAGAATGGACTGACAGCTAGCGCCACCCCACTCCCACAATTGAAAGAACTACTTCGGCCGCTGACCTCTGCCTGACAATTAAATCTCTCGTGTTGTTATTTTTATTTTTATCCTTTACGCTCTTTCCTTCATTCCTCTACACGTTACAGTCTTCTACACGCCACGCATCTATATATATATATATATAGTGAGAGAGAGATGGAGAGAGATACCTTTTCCTGTTTTGTAGGGATGATAAGGTAGGTTGGTCCTTGTAAGGGTGGCCATATAGCTACGACATGTCTATCAATCATCAGCAGTGTGGAATCCTCATCAGACTCATCTGGATGGTCAATCTCATCAAGACGGGCATCTCTCAAATTCAGTTGGCCAAGGGGGGTCTGAAATATAGATGTGGGGGAGAAAATATCAGTGAGAGAATACTGATTGAAATATAAAACAGAAATAGGGAGGAGGCAGTGGAGAGAGAGAGTAAATCATCTGAAACCACTGCTGGTTCTATGATACAGATCTGTTTATTTTAAATGTCAAGCTCCTGCAACTGGTGCAGCCAGTCGTTGGGGTGCCACAGGTGCAGCCAGTGGCTAGGGTGCCACTGGTGAAGCCAGTCACTGCGGTGCCACTGGTGCAGCCAGTCGTTGGGGTCCACAGGTGAGCCAGTGGCTAGGGTGCCACTGGTGCAGCCAGTTGCTGGGGTGCCACAGGTGCAGCCAGTAGCTAGGGTGCCACTGGTGCAGCCAGTCACTGGGGTGCCACTGGTGCAGCCAGTCGTTGGGGTGCCACTGGTGCAGCCAGTCGTTGAGGTGCCACTCTAGACACTTTTGCAGTCAGTTGTCGCCATCGGTCTCTATTCTGCGTCGTGTGTAGACAGGACTCAGTATTGTGACCAGTCCAGATTTGATGTTGTCAGACCAAGATTTTCTTTGTCTGCCTCTTCTTCTCCTTGACTGCCCTGAAGGATGGTTTTGGACAAGGAGTTGTGGTGGGATATATGACCATACTAAGTAAACTTCTGTCTTTTTACCATTGCAGGGAGTGGTTCCTGTCTGTTGGTATATTTGTTAACTTGAAGCTTAGAGAGAAGACAGGCACCACCAAGTATTCTAAGGCCCACCAAATTTCCACAATAGATAAACAGTCAAAGAGTTTATACCTACCATAAAACTTCACATCATAACGTTTGTTATGTTCCAAACAGCAGCTTAACAATGAGAAAGTTTATTATATTTCTGAATCCTTTCAAATTCGAGATTTTTCCAAATATGAAAATTATAGGCTGTCTTTAGCATTTAAACCAGCCGTATCTGGCCAGAATTCTCTCACATCTTTCTGTTCAAACCGGCTATAACTGGTTGCTCATACTGATGTTAAGATATTGTTCTCAAAATAAATAATATCAAAATCTCATAGATTTGATATCATGTGAGATAAAGCCTTTACCGTAAAAGTATAATAGTAAATATAGAGTAATGTAAATACTAACGGATTAATTAGAAATATGGTGTCAAATAACTAAACTGATCTAAAGTCAAGATTGTCAAAAACCTGAGATTTCACTGGAGGCTAAGCAATATAAAGCTTGTATAGACTTCACCATCTTTAGAATAATATATAATTTATTAAAAACATTGACTTACACTTGCAAGTTTCTAACATATTAGTCTAACTACAAAGAAATAGTTATACAAATGTTATATATATATTTAATGTTGTTGACATCGTTGTCTTCATCTTTTTTGCACACTTATTCCTGAGAGGGTCATAGGGGAAGAGTCCCCAAACACTCCTTCCAGCGGGTCCTGTCAGAAAAACAGTCTCCAACTGATCCGGCCAAACTCACGGATGTTATCCAACCATCTTGCGCAGTGTCTACCCCTGGGTCTCCTGCTGGTTGGTTTCGCCCATAATATCTGTCCAGCAATTCTTTCCTCAGACATTCTAAACACATTGCCATAGTACAGAAGCTGTGATCTCTCAATTTAATGTCAAACTGCTAATTTTTTTTTATATATATTTTCCGTGAAAAAAACTAAACTTTGTTTCTCTGCATACCCAGATGTGTAAACTCTAAAACAAACTCTTGTCCTTTTTTGTTGTTATTTATTTATAATAGGTTCTAATACAAACAAACGTTTGTAAGAAATGTTTAATTAAAAATGCAACAAGTAACCAAATGAATAAAGTGAAGTAATTATTACATTCCAATAAAGCTTATTTTATTGTTTCAGACACAAATAAATTCGTTTGAAGATGAAAATCAAATCAAAACAAAGATTTGAAACTTCAGAGAAATATCCTTGCTTCAATAGTTTGAAA
Source organism: Eledone cirrhosa (assembly GCA_964016885.1). Lineage (NCBI taxonomy): Eukaryota > Metazoa > Mollusca > Cephalopoda > Octopoda > Eledonidae > Eledone > Eledone cirrhosa. The sequence continues at coordinate 331,210,293 of OZ024743.1, forward strand.
TATTTTTACTGTTCACCATCAACATTAACTTTGAAGTTTTTACATTTTATACACCATCTTTCATGTAGTTTAGTAAAAACACAGGCCACCTAATGGTTAGAGCTTTTTGTTCATGATTCACAGGTCCGATATTATGGACAGATGATTAGAATGACTCAGGAAAGATGGTTGGCTCGGCTTGGCTGGTCTTGCTTGGGGATTCAGCTGGATCAGTTGGAGGTGGTTACTTCTGACAGGACCCACTGGAAGGAGTGTGTTTGAGGACTTTGCCCCCATGATCCTCTTAGGAATAAGTGAAGAAGACAGACATCCTGTATACAGCGCATGGCGGGGGGGGGGGGTCATGCTCTCTGTTGTTAAAGGTCAAGAAAACTAGGATAAGCTCCAGTCTTGGAACAGACTTTAACTTTTGTGGAGTTTTTTCAAATTTCATATATTTTTATTTTATATACTTTAGTGAGTGACCATTGATTTAAAGCTAAGATAGACCAACTATAGAGTGTGGAACTAGTGTTGGCTACAGTATGTGTATATATATATATATATATAGGTAACACGGTAAAAAGTTCCCAGTTCCACACTGTAAATGTGGTTGGTGTTAGGAAGGGCATCCAGCCGTAGAAAGCCTGCCAGATAGTCCTATATGAGCGAGACACGGTCACCCGACCAACCTTGCTTCAAGTGGCACAACTCCTGTCTAACCCATGCTAGCGTGGAAGATGGACGTTAAACGATGATGATGATGATAGATATATATGTATAGATAGATAGAGAGAGAGAAAGTGGAATTGGAAATAACACAAAAAGTATATTAAAGGGTCTGTTTTTCTTTGTTTCTCCTTTGATTCGTCAAAGTGACATTATTGAAACAATGAGAGGAACAATTTAAAAAAAAAAAATGGGTTTTATAATTGTTTCTACTTTAGGCACAAGGCCAGCAATTACTCAGTGCATTACTGGTACTTTATTTTATCGAGCCCGTAAGGATGAAAGGCAAAGTCAACCTCGGCGGGATTTGAACTCAGATCGTAAAGGGACGTAATTATGCTGGAAAGCATGGCGTCTGACCCTCTACCGATACTGCCAAAATGTATATAAAATATATAAAATATAGCCGGTTTTGATGCATCAGTGTAATCCATCATATCAAATGTTGAATATTAATTACAATTAAAAAGAATTAAAAATTAAAGATTTAAAATTAAGTGTTGAAGCAGGTTTGTTCATCTTTCTTGTTGAGAAGAAGACTGGGTCTAACTTGGAACCTTATATAGAGAGAGAAGTAGTCATAGTAGTAGTAGTAGTGGTAGTTGTGCCTTTTCACAGAACAAAATTATTTTTAGGGAGAGGGAAATTTTCTGTAAATATGTGTGTGTATCTCAATTGTGTTAAAGGACTGGTCAAGAGTTCAGATGGGGTGGCGAAGAGGGGAAATGTAAGTTAGAGACAAATTCTATGGGTGAGAGAGGTAAATGGGATTGGCAAAAATAGGGCTGTAAAAGAAATTCTATTTTTGGAATATGGTTTTAGAGAGTATGAGTGTGTATGTGTGAGGGTGTGTATGTGTGTGTATATATATATTGCCACTGACTAACTAATTGTGTGTGCCCTGAATTACCAACCTGCACCTCGGAAATGAAGGTTCCGTGTAATCATTGAGCTAGTAGGAAATTTCGGCAGGTTAGCACAAACTCAATTTGCCTAGTTCATTATACTTATATATATATATAGAGAGAGAGAGAGATAGATAGATAGATAGATATATACATATATATTTCTTTATTAGCCACAGGGGCACAAAAGAAGGGGACAAATACAAAGGGGGAAGTTTACATACAATAAAAACGTGTAAAATGTTATCACAGATGGAATTTAAAAGTTAGTCGATTTTCCCCAATAGAGGGAGACAGTTTATATGGGTAACACATACCCCCGAAAAAAAAAGTGCAACCCTCATCTCCAGGAGTACGAAGAGCTTGTACTCCTTTCCTCTCCTCCTCCTTTTCCTCAACCTACAGGCTGATATAGAGAGAAGGCCCATTCACTCGGGCCATTCTCGCCACTTTCACCCACCTTTCATAAAACTTGCTGGGGTACAGCACCTCTCTCTCCATCCTGATTCTTCTTCCAAAGTGGTATTTGAAAAAAAGAATCAGTTGTTGGCCGGAGAGAAAGGTGTCTGACCTCAGCCCTTTCAACCTTGTCCACCATACAACCTCTTTCGCCATAGCTATCACACAAAGGAAAACCGCCTCTCCTTCGTTTTTGAAGGAGGGTGGCGGTTTGATCATGACAATGGACTCAGTGGTCAACTGGATTGGTCCCACCCGCGACAATAGTCATTCTACATAGCCCCACAGGTCAGTGACGCCCGGGCAGTGTATGAATGCGTACGCGACGGTTTCTTCGTCTCGCACGCACCTCGGACAGATCTTTTTTGCAGGGTCCCTGCCCGGGCGCCCATGTCTGTAGAGCTTGTCTCGAACTGGTAGAACTCCTCGGTAGCACTGCCAGGCGAGGGACTTTTGGAAGTTGTCCATCGGTCCCGGGCGGAAGGTCCTACCGAACAGACTGGCCAGTTCATCTTCCTCTACGCCTAGAGTTTCACCAAGCGCGTCGTCGCACATGTTGCGGATCAACCCTCTATAGAATGACGAAGTGGAGTCTCCACTGATCACCGGGTCCGCCTGCCAGAGGGCTGTGAGCGCCTGAGCACATTCAATGTGCCAGTCGCCCATTTTCCTCGGTCTCTGCTTGACCCAGGACTGCAGCTCGGTCAGCGAGACGAGTCGTGGGAAGGCTCGCCTCACGAACGGGGCCCACACCGGTTGTCCGGTGAGGAATACGTAGAGATGCCGCAGCCTGAGCGCGTGTTTGCGCATTGTCAACCACGGCATCCCCAGCCCTCCGTTAGAAGGGTGTTGGCAGCAGATGGATCTTCTCACCAAAGGAGCCCGCCTCTTCCAAAGGAATCGGAAGAGCGCGCGCTCCATTTTGGCAAGCGTTTTGGCTGGACAAGGCACGACGGTCAAGCGGTAGTAGATGGCGGACGCTATAAAAGTGTTCGATATACATATAGATAGATAGATAGATATTTAGTGACTATTGGTTAAATTTAAGATAGACAGACTGACCAAATCGTGTGGAGCTTTATACTGACCTTATCTGTGGGTGTCTTGTAGTAAAGAAAATATCGACCAAGTAGAATGCACCAACAACGTCTCGTCATACCATTCTTTACCTGAAATACCATAGAAAGGAATGATTAACAGTAGTTCTGGGTGGTGGAGAACTGTTTTAAGAGAGTCACACAGTAAATTGTATCGAACTCACTGTATTACTGATGGCACCAACCATACCACTTTACAGAGTGGACTGGGTGTGTTTTATCATAGGACCAGCCATACCACTTTACAGAGTGGACTGGGTGTGTTTTATCATGGAACCAGTACTGCCACTTTACAGAGTGGACTGGGTGTGTTTTATCATGGGATCAGCCATACCACTTTACAGAGTGGACTGGGTGTGTTTTATCATGGAACCAGTACTGCCACTTTACAGAGTGGACTGGGTGTGTTTTATCATGGAACCAGTACTGCCACTTTACAGAGTGGACTGGGTGTGTTTTATCATGGGATCAGCCATACCACTTTACAGAGTGGACTGGGTGTATTTTATCATGGGACCAGCCATACCACTTTACAGAGTGGACTGGGTGTGTTTTATCATGGGACCAGCCATACCATTTTACAGAGCAGACTGGGTGTGTTTTATCATGGAACCAGTACTGCCACTTTACAGAGTGGACTGGGTGTGTTTTATCATGGGACCAGTACTGCCACTTTACAGTGTGTACTGGGTGTGTTTTATCATGGGACCAGCCATACCACTTTACAGAGTGGACAGAGTGGATTTTATCATGGAACCAGCACTACCACTTTACAGAGTGGACTGGGTGTGTTTTATCATGGGACCAGCACTACCACTTTACAGAGTGGACTGGGTGTATTTTATGATGTCACCAGCACTAAAGAGGTTGTTACATATTCCTCCAGACAGAAGAGTCCTCTCAGACCCTATATTCTCTCAGTGACCAACCACCATAGTCTGCAATCATAATCTCACATAGTGAATGAGGTAAAGAAAGAAGTGTTCAGGAGATGTTAGTTTCCAACAGTCCCTCCACCCCACCCCCTCTGCCAATCAACTCAATAAGAAGTAGCAACATGTTAGCAACATAACTGAAGTTACTGACTTTTTAACTGATGATACAAATAAACAGATCAAAGGTTTGAACAACAAAGGGATTCTTCGCTTCTGTTCCAGACTGTTTACTACAGTAAATGAGAATATGAGATACATACCTTTGTTAACCAACCACGTACAATGGCTTTTGAGTCCACTTGGTCTAATAGATAACTGCTTGCTTGTCTTTTCACCACTTTATTTATTACTGTATAACATGGATAATAAGAAAAAATATACATATAGATGTTTGTGTGTATATATGTGTGTGTGTGTGTGCGTGTGCGTGTGTGTGTGTGTGTGTGCGTGTGTGTGATACACATTGGCAATGACTGCTGGGTGAAGAAATGCCAGAAAATCACAATAGAGAAAGACCAAGAAAGACCCAAGCAAAGGTTGTGAGAGCTGACCTCAAACCGCTAAGGCTCGCAGAGGAGACGACAAAGGAATGTGACAAGTGGAAAGATGCTGTGTTGCGAAGGACCTGTCCAACCCTTTGCAAATGTGGAAAAATAGACGTAAAAACAATGATGATCATGATGTGTGTGTGTGTGTCATTATCAGCAGCAGCAGCATTTAATGTCTGTTCTTTTTTTCTCCTGCAAGCAAAGGTTGGTCAGGTCATCACAAACTGAGTCAGGAATCAAGCAGAGCTTTTAATCTCTCAGATGAGCCAGGGGCCTGTATCTTGCTTACCTGTGATTTCTCAGATGGACTAGAAGCCTGTGTCTTGCTTACTTTTGATCTCTCAGATAAGTCAGGGGTCTGTATCTTGCTTACCTTTGATCTCTCAGATGGACCAAGGGCCTGTGTCTTGCTTACCTTTGATCTCTCAGATGAGTCAGGAGCCTGTATCTTGCTTAGCTTTGATCTCCCAGAGGGACTAGAAGCCTGTATCTTGCTTACCTTTGATTTCTCAGATGGACTAGAAGCTTGTATCTTGCTTACTTACACACTTGCACTCTAACAAGTACTCATGTGGGTCGGGTCTCCACACAATAAAATGCACTCCCAAATAGAATATTTTATTGACACCAATGCTAGGAAAGTTGTAATGTCTTTGACACGGCATAATATTCCTTTCAACCCTTTGCTTCATTATGTATGAGAGTCTTCTGTTTTTGGTATTTTGGCACATTTACATTGAAGGGGTATAGTGCAGCAAGTCAATATTTTCTATATCACTATAATTTCATTATTATTTTATGTAAGAACAATTGCTAAATTATGTTATAAATATCAGCTTCATCATCGCGTTTATGCCTGTCTTTCGACGCTTGCATGGGTTGGATGGCTCCTTTTCAGTACAGCATCTCTCCACTCATCACGTTCCTTTGTCATCTTCTCTGAGAGTTTCAGCGACTTGAGATCAGCTTTCACCACCTCCACCCAGGTCTTTCTTGGTCTACCTCTACTGTGGCTTCCCTCCACTGGGATTTCCTGGCACTTCTTCCCCTATCGATCATCGTCCATACACACCACATGTCTGTATCAAGACAGTCTTCTCTCCTGCACACCACTTCTGATTCCTCCTCTTAAACCCAGTTTCTCCCTCAGTTCATCTGAGCTCTGCCTTTCTCTCAGTTATTTATATTACTAAATCTCTCTTGAAAACCTTATGAAATATCTTTCAATAGAAACACGGTTATGAAAGGGTTAAACATTTTACATTCTACTTACATCGAACCCAACGGTCAACTTCCATAGGAGAATCAGCAGTCAAATAATAGGTTTTTTTGGAATTTGTGACCTGAAAAAGATAAAAGAAACACAACTTGATATCAGGATTATGAGAAATTGTAGAGGTTAAGGCTGTCTTTAGGGGCGTAACAGTATAAAGTCTGTAAATCATCATCATCATCATCATTGTTGTTGCTTTAATGCCCACTTTCCCTACAGTCAATGCACCAAAACTCAATGTCATCATCTTCATCATCGTTTTAGGTCCACTTTCCATGCTGGTATCGGTTGGATGGATTGTCACAGGCCAAGAGCAGATGGGTCAGTGACCTTATCTTGCTCATATATGGCTTCTTTGGCTGGATGCTGTCTAATGCCAACCGCCTTACAAGATGTACTAGGTGTATTTTATCATGGCACCAGCATGTGTGTGTCTGTCTGTCTGTCATCAAATCCTCTCAAATGCATTGTGCAGGCCATGTCGTATGTATAAAAGATGATAGATTCTCAAAGCAACTATTTTACACTCTGCCGCACACCAACACAAACCAAGAAAAAGATAGATCATTCCACATTCATTTCCATTACTTTTCTCCCTCAATCGCTTCTATTCTTCCTCACCACATGACCCAACCATCTCATTCCATTTCTCTTCCTAACATTCATCACTGGCTCTATTCCTCTCACCCAATCACTTCTATTATTTCCCAACCATCTCCTTCCATATCTCTTCCCAACATTCATCACTGGCTCTATTCCTACCCACCCTGTCACTTTCATCCTTTCTCATCATATATCAATATGTCTTGGGATATTGTAAAAAAACAAAGAAAAGAAAAGAAAAAGAGAAAAATAAATTTCTCCAGTTTAAACACAACTTTCAGAATGTAATACACGAGTTGTTTCCCCTTCTTAGAATATTTCCTGACTGAACAACTATATATTGATCTCGGGTCTCGAATAATCGCCCCACCCCTACCTCAACGTTTATTAATTTTTCAGATTTTTTCCACCACCTCCGCTCTAATTCAACCCCTCCCCGCTATTTAATTTTGCTAATCTATCTCTGCCGGAATTTTATTTCAAGTGGTAGTATTCCTGTAACAATTAGTTTCCTTAATACATTAAAAACATTATGCATGTCAAAAAAGTACATTACTAGAAATACCATACGTTATAAAATAAATAGAATGGATTGGGGTCTCAATATGAAAACTAAACGACTAATTCTGTTTTTTTTTAATAACTCAACGGAGACAACCTAGAAAAATTACTGATTTTCCTCGTCCCTCCCACCCCCCACTTATTTCAACACTCCTATTATTTAGGACCCGAGAGTAAATGATATCTTTTGCTATAGTTTTATTATGTCAACTATATTTTACTAACAGAAGTTATACAATGATGGGGATATTTAAAAAAGATAAAAACAAAATTAAGTAATGAAAAAACGAGAGGGCAGAGGTAAAGAATGGCAGATCTGGCTGTATAGGAAAGTAGAGGAAAGGACTATAAATACCCTAAATGTGAAGGAAAGGGAGAGAAAGAGCAAGGACTATAAGGCAATAGAAGGAAGGAAAGAGGTGGACAGACTTTACACCTAGGTCGGGGAAGTGTTTCGGCTGCACCCCCGTGGACAAAACTGTAAAGCATTTCCGCAGACACTGTCCAGTGATAAATGTTAAGTTTAGTCCTCAAAAGTCAGTTGGCCTTGTGAGGAGAAATGTTAAGTTTAGTCATACCTTAAAGGTCAGTTGAACTTATGAGGACAAAGGATAAATTTAGTCATACCTCAAAGGTCAGTTGGCCTTGTGATTTATTTATCTTGGTCTGCATATCCAGACGTATATGTCCCTGAGGTTTTCTCAACACATCATGCTGACAAAAAGATAAATTAATAAACAAATGAATAAATATATAAACAATATTTTATTTGGATAAAAATACAGAAACAAAAAGCAGTATTGGAAAGAACTATAAAAGCCATAAATGAGAAGAAAAGGAGAAGAGCAAGGACTACTAGACAAAATAAGAAAGGGGGAAGGGAAGAGGGCGACAGACTCTACACCTAGGTCAAAGTGGTGTTTTGGTTGCGCCCTGCAAACAAAATTGCAATGGTATTTCTGTGGAGAATGAACAGCAACACATACTGCAACAGGCATCTCACCTTACGGGGCTCCTTCCTCAGATGGGCTGCTATTGATCCTATTTGATAGAGGAGGTCAGTTGTCCGGCGTCCAAGGATGCCTGAGATCTCGACGCTGATCAATGCAAAGAGGAAGCAAGCAGTCACACAAGCTCCAGTATTTGCTTGTTTTCCTGTCCTCTGCATTGTGAGCCATGGTACCAGGGCTTGTCGCTGAGGCAACTAGGTTGGAGGCAGAGAATATGTCACAGCATGTCGCATCCCAGATGAGGGATTTACCTCCTTCAAAAGGGAAGAGTAATTCTGTTGGGGTGCTTGCCATCACCACAGTCAAGGCCTACAGGCTCCAGTTGTGACAGGAAGTTGGCTGAATCAAGGCTTCTTCTTCTTATGTCATTCGGAACAGCATGTCGGAGGAACCAAAGTACATGAATAAATGACTAAATACATAAATATGCAAACAAATGTTTGTTGCACTGTCTTGCCTTAAATTTAGTTGCACAAAATGTGCATCAGTGAGACTTTCAATTGACATTTCCACAAAATGTTATACAATGGTGTTGTTGTTAGACTTCCCTCCCACCTTCTTCATCATTATTTAAATATTTTGGATTGGCAGTATTGGTCGAGCATCGGACAACATGGTTTATGACATAGAGTTATGGCACTTTATGTACTGAGTTTAGATGCCACTGAGGTTAGCTTTGCTGTTCATCCTCTGGGGTTGATAAACTAAAGTACCAGTAATTTAATTGACTTTCCCCTCCCCCAAATTATTGACTTTGTGCCTGAATCAGAAACCATTACTTAAATTTATTTCTCCCCATTTTTCTTTCATTTATTATCTTAATATTATTTTAACCAAACACTTTCATTTTATACTTCTCTGTTCAACAATGTATCTATGTATGTATGGTCCCACAACACCTAGCAGTGTTGTAAGGGCACCGTAGTAGCATACAGCGTCTCTAAGGCACTTTTTTAAAAGCTGGTGGAGCCCATCCCTCTCCACGTCTGAATACAGCAGATTTCTTCGAGAGAAGGATAGAGAGAGTGAGAAGGATATATAGAGGAAGAATCGACCCCAGTACTTGACTGGTACTTTTTTTTATTGACCTTGAAAGGATGAACGGCAAAGTTGACCTCGGCAGGATTTGAACTCAGAGAACGGAGAGTCAAAATAAATACCACAAAGTATTCTATCTGATGCTCTACCGACTCTGCCAATTCACCACCTATTGTTTAACAACAAAAACTTCCAATTCTATATTTTAAATCATTGAAAGTGATTGTTTAAATATTCTATCAGCAATACCTGATGGCATATATTTAAAAACAATAATTTCTGATTTAGGCACTATGCCAACAGTTTGGGGTTTTGGGGGGAAAGGGGGGGGGGGGGTAAATCAACAACAGTGCGCTACTTGTACTTTATTTAAAAACAATGAAAATAATTTTGTTTAAGTTTTCAATCAACAATACATGATGGCTTATATAGTTTAAATTAATAGTTTCTGATTTAGACACAAAACCGACTATTTTTGGAGAGAGGAAAGTCGATTAAATTGACCTCAGTGCATTACTGGTAGTTTATTTTATCGACCCCATAAGGATGAAAGGCATAGCTGACCCTGGCGGAAATTGAACTTAAAATGTAAAGGCAAAGCATGTTGTCCGACACTCTACCAATGACTACCAACCCACTGCCTTTTCTATATTTTAAGACAATGACAATAATTTTGTTTAAATATTCAACCAACAACACCTGAAGACACAACTTACCTGAGATTTATAATAGTACAATGCTCCATTCCTGAGAACAAACCATTTCCTTTTCCACATCTTGACTTTTCCGCCTAATTTTGAAAGATAGCCACATTTTTCCAGTGTGTCCTGTCAAAATGAAGACCAAAGAAGGAATCAAATCAAATTTACAAACATATATCGCTTTAGTTGAAGAATTTTTAAAACATTAATATATTAATATGTAGCTTATATTATATATAAAATGTTAAAATGGAACTTATACATAATGGTTTCTTATTTAGGTACAAAGCCAACAATTTGGGGAGAGAGGAAACTCAATTACTTTATTTTATCAACCTTGTAAGGATGAAAGACAAAGTTAACCTCGGCAGGATTTGAATTCAGAAAACAAAGAGACATAACTATATGACACAAAGCATTGATGTTCGATGCTCTATCGATTCTGCAAATCCAGCCCCCATTATTACATATAGTGAAACGTATTTAACTGCCAATATAAATATATTTAAAAATATAAATTTATTTAGAAATTGAAGTTACACATACTCATGGGTCTCGAAAAATCGCTCCCCCTCCCTCACGTATTAATTTTTCAGATTTTTTACAACCTCCCTGCTTATCAAATTTTGCTAATCTATCTCTGGCGAAATTTTATTTTAAGTGGTAGCATTCCTGTGACAATTTTCTTTATATAATAAAAAAAAAAAACATTGTATATAACAGAAATGTACATTACTAGAAATCCCATACGTTATAAAATAAAAACGGATGGGGTGGGGTCTCAATATGTAAACTAAATGACTAATTCTGTTTGTTTTTTTTAATCAAAAGAAATAACCTAGAAAGATTACTGATTCCCCCCCCCCCCCCCCCCCCCCCACACACACACCTTATTCCAAGCCCCCTATTATGAGACCTGAGAGTACCAGAGTTGAAAAGACATCAAAAAATAGTATTGGGTATAATATGATATAATCAACTAAATGGCCTGAAAACAGTAAAAGAATAAGAGAGTCTTGTGCCCCAGTATGGCAGCAGTCAAATTATTAACATAAAATGAATAACTTTTTGAAATCACGGATCCGATAATAGACAAATATCAAAATAATATAAAGGGCAATAACTCTTACAAAAGTATTTAATCATCGCCCATTGTTTGCGCAGAGTTATTTCCCTTGATCCTTCGATTTATTTATTTATTTTGTTACTATGACGGATAAGTTGTGGGAGTATAGTTTTGTCACTGTAGGGTGTGTGTGTGTGTGTATATATATATACACACACCTACATATACATATGTATGTCTGTGTGTGTGTGTGTGTGTGTGTTAAATATTTCCGTAGAAAAGGCAGAGGAAAGAAGAGTGCTCTATGTATTGTACAGAGCTATTTAATTACATAATAAACAACAATATAATTATAGTGTGTTGTTTATTATGTAACACACACACATTTATATGTATGTGTGTGTGTGTATTATCATTATTGGCAGTATCGGACGCCATGCTTTGACGCATAGAGTTACGCCTCTTTTCATTCTGAGTTCAAATCCCGCCGAGGTTAACTTTGCCTTTCATCCTTACAGGGTCGATAAAATAAAGTACCAGTAATGCACTGGGTAATTGCTGGCCTTGTGCCAAAAGTAGAAACAATTCTTATTATTGAATAAAGCGACAGGAGGCTGGACAGTTGAAATTCCTTTAACGTTTTTATTCTGCAGGTTCTATATATATTTCAATGACCAGTAAGATTCCAGTGACATCATCAAGTGTATTGCATAACAATTATAAAGGAAACATGGTGAACAAATGTCGTGTACACATAGACAAAATAAAGATGAAAATACTGTGTCGTGTATGAATCATGACAAAAAGCACCCAGCACACACTGAAAAATGTGGTTGGCATTAGGAAGGGCATCCAGTCGTATGAGCAAGACAACCCGACTAACCCATACTAGCGTGGAAAATGGACATGAAATGATGATGATGATACATATATATATATATATATATATGAGGGTGTTAAAGTTTGCTTGAAGCATTGTGAAATGTGTAAAATACGTAGTTTAGAAAGCCACAACAATGCAGAGGGAAATCTCGAGGTAGGAAGTGAATTAACGGAATTAGAGACCCCAGACCCAATAGACAGACACCCACTAGAAACTTAAATAAAAGCAGGTGCTTCTTTAAAATCCCCCACCTGAGTGAATATACCACGAACGCCATCCGCAGGGCCATACAGACGGAGGGACTTGACATACATTTGGCCCACACAGGACCTTCGCTGCGAAGATGCCTCTCCAACAAACCCGACGAGTCAGATGGGACGTGTTCCCTCAGCAACTGCCCGATACGGGGGGCAGATTGCCTACGCACCTATGTCGTATATAAGATTCAATGCGATAAATGTAACAAGTTTTACATAGGTAGCACCATCCGACCCCTACATGTTCGTATCAAGGAACATATCAACACCAACGCATCTTCCTTCCGTAAACACATCCTTAAATGCGGAAACCCACAGGGTAGACCCTTGGTCACAGTCCTAGCGACTGAACGCAGCATCGGATCCTTAAGGATAAAGGAAGCACTTGTTATTAAGAACCTCAGACCCCCACTTAACAACCGGGCTGAGAGAAATGAGCCGACATGGCTAACTTAACCATAGTGACCATTCACAGCCCTTACAGCCTGCTTTTTCACACACACGCACGTATATGCATACCCATACGCATACACACACACATCTATATTTATACACGCACACATGTTTTACAACCTACCACCTTTCACACCCTTTGATTTCCAGCTTCTACAGCCCACTATCTTTCACACACACACTCACACATATACACACACAGTTACACACACATGTATACCCATACGCTTACACACACACATCTATATTTATACACGCACACATGTTTTACAACCTACCACCTTTCACACCCTTTGATTTCCAGCTTCTACAGCCCACTATCTTTCACACACACACACACTCACACATATACACACTTACACATATACACACACAGTTACACACACATATATATTTACACACACATATTTTACGGCTTTCACACGCTAGCGCACCCTCTTGTTTTAACCCAATTGGTCAGTAGCTTTTGCCACAGCCTATCACGCGCACGCGCATTCTTTCCCTCATTTAAATTTTCTCCCCATAACGGCATTCCTGTTTTAACGACATCACAACTTTCTCCGGCTTAGCCTGTTCCCCCCCTTTTTGGAACTTTCCCCTGTTGATGGGCGTGAGCCCGAAATATTGGGATTAAATCTCCACTACGGTAACCCTTCTACCTTTGTTTTGTTTTCATCTTTGTCTCTCTCAATTTTCACTTACTCCTATTCCTCCTATCTATCATTCACTTTCTACCTCGAGATTTCCCTCTGCATTGTTGTGGCTTTCTAAACTACGTATTTTATATATATATATATATATAGTTCAAGGAGACAACAGAGGTACAACAAATCTTTCACGCGTTATATTGGAAAGAGGAAAGAAAGTTCGACGTTGGACTTAAGGCCTTCTTCAGGAGTACAGAGACAGGATCACAATGGAGAAACAGAAAAAAGGTCTGAGTAAAAAAATAAAATCGAAAATTAAGATTGAAAACAAGACAAACCATTAGGTAGTCTTAGTAACGAGTTGAACACAAAGTGGAGTGTGTGTGTATTAGTGTCAATTGGCAGTATCGGTAGGGGGGCGGACGCCATGCTTTCCAGCATATAGTTACGTCCCTTTACCGTCTGTGCTCAAATTCCGCCAAGGTTAACTTTGCCTTTCATCCTTACGGGGTCGATAAAATAAAGTACCAGTAATACACTGGAATAATTGCTGGCCTTGTGCCAATAGTAGAAACAATTATATGTGTGAGTGTAAGTGTATGTTTAAACGTGTGAAATTTTTAAAGGTATATTGTGTAAAGTAACAGAGATAGTATGTGTATGAGTATACCCATGTGGTAGCGGTAGTGGACATGTATGTGTAAGTGAATGTAAGTTTGAATGTGTGTACTGTATATGTGTGCTGAATTAATTTTGTGTGCGTGTAAAGTATCTGGCAGACTTAGCGTATGTCCATGAAATGTGTGAATTTGTATGTGTGAGTGTATTATTAAATTTTAACGTGTGCATCTCTGTTGAAGTTTGTAATGTGTACGTGTAAAGTATCTAACTGTGATTTATATGTAAGTGTGTATGTATTAACAAGTATATGTGATAGGATAAAGGAAGTATGTTTAGTGTATGATAGAGAGTATATGACAGAACAGATTAAAGGAAGATGGGTGGTGCAGAACAATAGGAGATTGGAGTCAGGTTGCTAACCCAGATGTCCTGAAGGTGTTCAGAAAATCTGTCAGCCAGACAACAGATATATATATATAAACAAAGGAAGTATGTTTGGAAGGCAGTAAGCGAAGTTTAGAATTGAAATAGAAAAATATTACAGCTGTCGCTGTAATATTTTTTACTATAACAAACTTGAATAATGGGGCATATAAACCCACTGAACAGAAAAAGATGGGTATCAGCAGACATGGGAGTCAAACCCACACTCCTTTGTGCCAGCCAAGTACGCTATTATTACACAAATGAACCCGTTCACTGGCAGTTGATTTGTGACATTATTAAACAGTCAGATGGAATACTTTGCTCTATCTGTTCTAGATGTTTGTGTTCTCAGTTCAAATCTTGTCTCCTGTCACTGGAAAAACAGAGACACTTCTGCCAGGAGCTGTGACTAACAGATGTATCAGCAATGGAAAAACTAATGGAAACATTGTTTCCTTTGTCCAATCTGATGATCAGCTCCTTTCTTCAATCAGGAGTTGTGACTGACAGACAGTTTCAGCAATGGAAAAACCAATGGAAACATTATTTCCTTAGTTTGATCTGATGATCAGCTCCTTACTTCTGCCAGGATTTGCTACTGAGAGATAATATCAGTAATGGTTAAAACCAAGGGAAACACTGTTTCCTTCATTTGATCTCACAATCAGCTCCTTTCTTCTGCCTCTTCAATAATTGGTCTAGCAGAGGGATTACTTATTGAGTCTTTGTTAAACAATGTATGGGAGATGGTAAATAAACTGACTTACATGTTTACGGCTGTCTGTTGCATATTTCAGTATTTTTTGTTCAGGTTCCGAACTTTCTGAGTCACTCTTGCTAGAGATATCATCAGGTGGCAGTGCATAGTCGCAGGAGATGTCGGAAAGTTCGGAATGGCACGAAACACCTGTAAATAACATACAATGAAAACAATTGCTACAGAAAAATGTATTATTTTTAGTTTTTAAATGTAAGGTGTATAAAGTATTACCTACCTAGTATATTAAATATAAGATGTTTAAAGTATAACCTACCTACTAACTATATTAAAGGTAAAGTGTTTAAGGTAATACCTACATGTTGCCTACATGTTACCTACTCTCAGGCCTCGAATAAGGTATTTTTGGGTCTCAACTAATCGTTTCTTCTTCTTCTTATTATTATCATTATACATTATAAAACATTATACATGATAAAAAAGTACATTACTAGAAATTCAATATATTATAAAATAAATAGGTGGGTTGGGGTCTCAATATGTAAACTAAACGAATAATTCTGGTTTTAAAAATAAAAATCAATGAAGACAACCTAGAAAACAGTCATCTACACTGACTAAAGAGTAAAAGAAAAAGAAAAAAGCATCACAGACACACACACTGATGCACACAAAAACATGCACACCCACCTAGACATCAACTCACAAAAACATGCACACACACACAGTCAAACATACACACACACAGTATCAGTGGTACTAATTACCTCTCTTGACAGCACCAGAGCTGCTCTGGTTAATTGCTGTCTTTCGTATGGAAAGGGAGCTGAATGTATGTCCACTAACTGGGCTGGTCACTGATTCTATTGCCTCTGATTGGCCACTGTATAGTCCAGTGTAAGCCTCGTCATCTGACGAATCTGATGTTGTGTCATCCATGAATGGTGATTTACGGATTTGAGCTGCTTTCTGGAATTAGTAAAAGTGATATGACAATGATAACATTGAATAATGCTTTCTGATTTAGGCACAAGGCCAACAATTTGGAGGAAAATCAACCACAGTTCATTACTGGTACTTTATTTCATCAATCCTGTAAGGATGAAAGGTAATTTTAGCAGGATTTGAACAACAATAGTAATAATATAATGGTTTCTGATTTAGGCACAAGGCCAGCAATTTTTGAGGAAGGGGAAAGTAGATTAAATCGACCCCAATGCATTACTCGTACTTTTTTTATCGATCCCATAATAATATTGATAATAATTGTTTCTACTTTTGGCACCAGGCCAGCAATTATCCCAGTGCATTACTGGTACTTTATTTTATCGACCCCGTAAGGATGAAAGGCAAAGTTAACCTTGGCGGCATTTGAACTCAGATCATAAAGGGAAGTAACTCTATGCTTCAAAGCATGACGCCCGACCCTCTACCGATACTGCCAATCCACCGCCCTAGATATTGATATAATATTGATAATAATGGTTTCTGATTTAGGCACAAAGCCAACAATTTTTGGAGAAAGGTAAAGTCATCTAAATCAACCCCAGTGCATTACTAGTACTTTATTTTATCGACCTCGTGAGGATGAAAGACAAAGTTAAACTCAGCAGAATTTGAACTCAGAACATAAAGGGATGTAACTATATGCCACAAAGTATGTCCAACGTTTTACCAATTACTGTCAATCCACTGTCTTTATAACATTAGATATTACACAACAGTATATATAGGAAAAAAGGGCGGTGGATTGGCAGTATTGGTAGAGGGTCGGACGCCATGCTTTGATGCAAAGAGTTACGTCCCTTTACGATCTGAGTTCAAATCCCGCCGAGGTTAACTTTGCCTTTCATCCTTACGGGGTCGATAAAATAAAGTACCAGTAATGTACTGGATAATTGCTGGCCTTGTGCCAAAAGTAGAAACAAGTATATATAGGAAAAAAAAATTCAAAAATAAATTTAGTATAGATATAGCTACAGTTTTTAAATTATAAACCTTATTTATCAGATGTGACTAACAAATTGAATCAGTAATGGAAAATATAATAGAAATATATCCTTAGTTTGATCTGATGATCAACTCCTTCCTGAACCACTCAATAACTGGTCTAGACATAACATAGTATCCTTAGTTTGATCTGACGATCAACTCCTTTCCTGAACCACTCAATAACTGGTGTAGACATAACATAGTATCCTTAGTTTGATCTGACAATCAACTCCTTGCCTGAACCACTCAATAACTGGTCTAGACATAACATAGTATCCTTAGTTTGATCTGACGATCAACTCCTTTCCTGAACCACTCAATAACTGGTGTAGACATAACATAGTATCCTTAGTTTGATCTGACAATCAACTCCTTTCCTGAACCACTCAATAACTGGTGTAGACATAACATAGTATCCTTAGTTTGATCTGACAATCAACTCCCTGCCTGAACCACTCAATAACTGATCTGTACCATCTCCACCATCTCTAATATCAAAATCCATAACAACTATGGAATTTACACCTGCAATGTTGCGACGTCACCTTAAGAATAAGCGCAACTATGCCTCCCCTGGTCTTGATAGTGTTACATACCTGCTTCTCAAACGTGGCGGGTACTTCCTTTTGCACCAGCTTTCTTTCTTCTTTCAATACTGTCTCAACAATGGTGCTACTCCGGAGCAGTGGAAAACTGCCAGTGTCATTCCCCTGTTCAAAAGGGGCGACCGCATGTCACCTGTCAACTATCGTCCAGTCAGTCTTACTAGCTGTATTGCCAAACTGATGGAATCCTGTGTCAGAGAGACATTTTGGAACTTCTGGAGCTCTCATAGCCTCATCCAGCCCTCGCAGTTTGGATTTATCCCTAACTCCAGCTGCTGTGATCGGCTTAGCGAGTTCCTTGAAGACATTACCCAGATCACTGACAGCGGCTCATGAGTGGATGTTGTTTACCTTGACTTTGCTAAGGCTTTTAATTCTGTGCCACACAAAAGACTTATGGCAAAACTCTCTGCAATGGGTGTGAGGGATGATCTTTTTAACTGGTTGAAATCCTTTATTCTCAGCCGAAAAGAGGTAGTCACGGTTCTAGGACAGCATTCTTCACCATATGAGATGTCATCTGGTGTACCACAGGGATCTGTTCTTGGTCCCCTTTTGTTTGTAGCATATATTAATGACATAGATGCCAACTTAAAGAATGCCACGGTACTGAAATATGCAGATGACATCAAGCTGTACCTTGAAATCAAAAGGACTGATCCTGAAATCTACAACTCTTTCCTACAATCAGACCTGGACACAATGCAGCAATAGATCACAGACTGGCAACTGAAGCTGGCTGTGGCAAGTGTACCACCATGCATTTTGGGAGGAAAAATCCAGTGTCCACATACTCCCTCCACAACACTGATATCAAGAAGTCCTCTTGTGAACGTGACCTGGGCATTACTGTCAGCAGCGATTTGCGTTGGACAAAGCATGTCTCTAAGATTGTCAAGAAGGCCAAGGGTGTCTTGGCATCACTCAGAAAGACCTTTGTTAGCCGCTCTCCAGCCATCTATTTAAAGCTGTATACAGCTATGGTACGACCACATTTGGAATTCGCACCATCAGTCTTGAACCCCTATCTTGTTCAGAACATTGACCTCCTGGAAACTGTTCAGAGACGTGCAACAAAGCGCATCCATCAGACACATACCATACTCTGAACGCCTTGCTTCCCTGGGCAGGGATTCATTGAAGCTCCGACATCTGGCAATGGAATTGGTAAACACCCACAAAGTTATTAACCATCTCGCCAATTGCAACCCTGAGCACCTTTTTGATCTCCATGTGTCTAACACACATGGACATGCCTACAAAGTCCGAAAACAGCACAGTTCCTATGACTTTCGTAAACATTTTTTCACACCCAGAGTTGCTAAAGCATGGAACAAACTGCCTGCGTCAGTTGTTAGCTGCTGAGACACTGCATCTTTAAAACGCTCATACTTCCTGAAATTCGCCAAAACTACACCTGATGACCCCCTTCCATACACATGCACACATGTGTATATCATGACTCATGCACTGTTCATTTTCCTGACGTTTGTACATTACCCTATGTACTATACATACACTTTTTGATGAGTTGAAGTGCACCTGAGCACTGTACACAATATTTCATTATTATTATTAGACATAACATAGTATCCTTAGTTTGATATGATGATCAACTCCTTTCCTGAACCACTCAACAACTGGTCTAGACATATTATTGAGCTTTTGTAAAAAAAAAAAAAAAAAAAAAATACGTGAGTGAGAAAACATTCTAATATTGAGGACACAATCCTGTCTCCTTGAACAAGTCTTAGAAACCTTGTAAAGAGTTGTAAACAATGTTCCTTTCTCCTTGATAAAACAGTAATATAAAAAAACAAAAAAAAAAACGTTTTACAGGTGTTGTTTTGCAATCAACCTACCTGTAACCAAACATTCATAAATTTCTAGAAAAAGCAATCGAAATGTCTGAAATTGATTGTCAGCAAGGGCTGATATATTTTAATATATCTTATGTGTATTGTTCTGTGACTGACAACAACACACTAATCTATGTTATTAGTTGGTTCTGACCCTAACCATGACCAGTTGAACTTGCACTTTTACCACAGTCTTTTCTTTAAATTTTTGCAATTAACTTTCGAGTCAGTCACATGCCAGCTACAAAATAAGCAATATGCCAATATTAAATTATATTCTTTGATTCTTTTTACATATTTAAGTATTAGGTTACTGGCCATGCTGTGGCAATGTATGGAAGGGATCTAGTTCATCATATCTAACCAAGTACATATTTTATTGATCTCCTTTTTGTTGAATAACTAAGTTACGAGACAAACACAGTAAATATATAAAGACACACACACACACACACACATATATATATATATATATATATATATATATATATATATATATATATATATATATATATATATATATATATATATATATATATATATATATAAATAAGAATCCAAGGCCATATTCATATTATATTATGTATAAGATAATAATGTTTCATTTTTAAATGCTTTTATTCTATATCGATTGGCTCAAGGTATTTCTCATTGTGTTAGAACTGATTTCAGTGTCAATCTGCTCATAAAATGTGTAGATTTAAATCAAATCATTTCCATCTCTGGGGCACCCAACATCCTACTGATATATATATATATATATATAGGTATCCAAGCTGTATTGACCATTACCTTTCTCTTGGACAACATCAGTGGAATGGAGAGGGGAGACTGGTATGCTGGTTTTCCACAAACAACCTTGTTCGGACTTGTGCCTCGGAGGGGAAATTTCTCAATGCAAATCCCATGGTCATTCGTGACTGAAGGAAATCTTTACCCTAGTACTAGAACTATACAAAACAGATGGGATGGTCTCTACTGGAACAACTTTAATCATAGATCCTCTTACTCTAGGCTGACCTGGGTTTAAAAAACAACATTGAGATTGTAAATTGAAAGTGAGGAAAAGGGATGAAAGCTAAAGAATTTACTTACTCCTTTTAATGTGGCAAACACTGGAACCACAACTTCCTGGTATAGGTCTTTACATGTTGGGAAGTCAGATGTGATGGTATTTGAAGAAGGAATTCCTGTGGATTTTTTACCTGTTAATTAAAACATATTATATACTTTAATATCAATAATATTTACCACTCAATATCAATTAAATCTGATATCTACCTTGATATCAATGATTTTTATACCACAATATCAATTAATACATATCTACCTTGATATCAATAATATTTATACCACAATATCAATTATCACATGATATACAAATATCAATGATTAAATATCAATTATTGCATTGACATCAATAATATTAACCGCATAATATCAATTATCATACAATAGCTACCCTCATATCAATATCATTTATCACACAATATCATTTACTACACAATAACATTTATCACATGATATCCAATATCAATTATTAAATATCACTTACTACAGAGTACACTTTATAATGTGCTGAAACATATGTTGACAGATTCAGCCCCTTGCCTATCAGTGGGGCTCTGAATAAATATTGACTTGGTCTGTGATGACCCATTCAACCCATGCCAAATGATGATGTTGGAAGAACATGATGATGATGTTGAGACAATAACAATGATATCATTGACTTAATGTCAACTACTCCATAATACACAAATACCAATGTCTTAACCTTTTCATTACCATATTTTTAATGAATGACACTGTCTATGTCATTAACCCTTTCATTACCATATTTCTAATGAAAGACACTGTCTATGTCTTTAACCATATCATTACCATATTTCTAATGAAAGACACTGTCGATATCATTAACCTTTTCATTACCATATTTCTAATAAAAGAAACTGTCTATGTCTTTAACCCTTTCATTACCATATTTCTAATAAAAGACACTGTCTATGTCATTAACCCTTTCATTACCATATTTCTAATGAAAGACACTGTCTATGTTATTAACCCTTTCATTACCATATTTCTAATGAAAGACACTGTCTATGTCATTAACCCTTTCATTACCATATTTCTAATGAAAGACACTGTCTATGTCATTAAACTTTTCATTACCATATTTCTAATGGAAGACAATGTCTATGTCATTAACCCTTTCATTACCATATTTCTAATGAAAGACACTGTCTATGTCATTAACCCTTTCATTACCATATTTCTAATGAACAATCTATAATAAAATAAAGGGAGGAGTGTGGGACAGCGTCCGTTTTATATTCTTTTATCCCGTTAGTAAAATAAGTTGGATTACTTTGAATAAATAATGAATGAATATTATGTAATTTATCTACTAAATTTTGTAGCTCTTGATTAAACAAATATTCTTATATATAAAGTATTGATTATTTTAAGATTCACTTCTTTAAAATTTTCAAATGTCAACACATCTGGTTAGCGTCCGTTATATTATAACACATATTACATCGCTTATATAAACGTTCATATATTTGCATCGTTGTATAAGGTTTATATTTAGGTCACTAATTTTCTACTTTTTCGTTTTCAAAACATTTTAGTTTATTATATACCCAGTTTATATATTATATTGTATTTTTTAATGTATCATGGATTACTTTACTGATTACAGAAGAGAGTGTAACACAGACTTCGTTCAATTTCTGTGTATATTGTCAATTACGATTTCATTTGATGTATCATATCTACATGCATATATATTTGTGTATAATATCAATATGCACGCTACACATGCTAGCAGAAAACCACCCAAAGGGTGGTTTTCTGCTAGTATTTCTAATGAAAGACACTACCTGTGCCATTAACCCTTTCATTACCATATTTCTAATGAAAGACATTACCTATGTCTTTAAACCTTTCATTACCATATTTCTAATGAACGACACTACCTACATCATTAACCCTTTCATTCCTATATTTCAAATGAATGACATTGCCTGTTTCTTTAACCCTTTTATTGTAATATTTCTAATGAAAAACACTTTCTATGGTTTTCAAATAATTTTGAAAATTATCAAGAATTTGGAGGGATTTAATAATATAACTTTCTCATTATTGAGTGTTTCGAACAATGATTTTGACATAAAATTATGAGATTTTTAGATAAATTTAAACTTTAAAATAAACAGTTTAGTGATATACAACTAGAAGTGGTTACAGGTGCTTTCGTATCAAATGGATTAAGTATCAATATCAATCACTACACAGTATCAAAAACCACACAATATCAATGATGCATGCATGGTCCTTGTAACTCCTGCTGGAGTCGTATACAGCATTTCTAGGACATTTTTAAACCTGGCAGAGCCTATCTCCTCTCCAGGTCTGAATACAGCAGATTTCTTCCATAGAAGGATAAAGAAAGGGAGAGAATGGAAATGAGAAAGAGATATAGAGGAATAATTGACCTAGTACTAGACTGGTACTTTTTTGTTATCAATTTCGAAAGGATGAAAGGCAAAGTTGACTTCAGTGAAATTTGAGCTCAGAGAGCAGAAAGTCAAAACAAATACCACAAACCATTGTATCTAGTGAGGTTACCTAGAATCTTGCAAGACAAAAGACTACTTACTAATCTAGAATATCTAAGTATCAATAATAAAGTATCAATTATCAGATAACATCAATCACTAACTTTATTAATTGCCATACAATATCCAATATCAATTTTATAAACACCAAAGTTCAGATATCAACATCTTAATATTAACTCTTTCATGACTGCATTTCTAATGAAATATACTCTATTTCAATTAATTAATTAATAATTTTGAGTGATTTACTAAAATTATTAATTATTTAATTACTAAGATAGTAACTTAATGTAAGGTTCTTATATAAAATTATGTTGGAAACCTTTAAAATAGGTGGTTTTATTTCATAGAACCAGAGCCAGTTTTAGCTGGGTTGGTGAATAAAAGGGTTAATTATCACACAATATCATTGATTGATTATTAATTACCTCACAATACCCAATCACCAACCATTAAATATTATTACACAATATCAATGATATCAGTGACTAGATATTAATTACCTCACAAGATCATTAACTGAATATTAATTATGTCACAATATCCAATTACCAATTATTAAATATAATATCATCATCATATTCCCACAACTGGTGCAGCAGTCGTTGGGATGTTCTCTAGATGTGCCACTGGTGCAGCCAGTCGTTGGGATGTTCTCTAGATGTGCCACTGGTGCAGTCAGTCATTGGGGTGCCACTGGTGCAGCCAGTCATTGGGATGTTCTCTAGATGTGCCACTGGTGCAGTCAGTCATTGGGGTGCCACTGGTGCAGCCAGTCGTTGGGATGTTCTCTAGATGTGCCACTGGTGCAGCCAGTCGTTGGGGTGCCACTGGTGCAGCAGTCGTTGGGATGTTCTCTAGATGTGCCACTGGTGCATCCAGTCATTGGGGTGCCACTGGTGCAGCCAGTCATTGGGGTGCCACTGGTGCAGCAGTCGTTGGGATGTTCTCTAGATGTGCCACTGGTGCATCCAGTCATTGGGGTGCCACTGGTGCAGCCAGTCATTGGGGTGCCACTGGTGCGGCCAGTCGTTGGAGTGCCACTGGTGCAGCCAGTCGTTGGGATGTTCTCTAGATGTGCCACTGGTGCAGCCAGTCATTGGGGTGCCACTGGTGCAGCCAGTCGTTGGGATGTTCTCTAGATGTGCCACTGGTGCAGCCAGTCATTGGGGTGCCACTGGTGCAGTCAGTCATTGGGGTGCCACTGGTGCAGCCAGTCGTTGGGATGTTCTCTAGATGTGCCACTGGTGCAGTCAGTCATTGGGGTGCCACTGGTGCAGCCAGTCATTGGGGTGCCACTGGTGCAGTCAGTCATTGGGGTGCCACTGGTGCAGTCAGTCATTGGGATGCCACTGGTGAAGCCAGTCATTGGGGTGCCACTGGTGCAGCCAGTCGTTGGGATGTTCTCTAGATGTGCCACTGGTGC
The DNA here is from genome assembly GCA_964016885.1 of Eledone cirrhosa. Lineage (NCBI taxonomy): Eukaryota > Metazoa > Mollusca > Cephalopoda > Octopoda > Eledonidae > Eledone > Eledone cirrhosa. The sequence goes on from OZ024743.1 coordinate 331,234,710, forward strand.
AGTCAGTCATTGGGGTGCCACTGGTGCAGCCAGTCATTGGGGTGCCACTGGTGCAGTCAGTCATTGGGGTGCCACTGGTGCAGTCAGTCATTGGGGTGCCACTGGTGCAGCCAGTCGTTGGGATGTTCTCTAGATGTGCCACTGGTGCAGCCAGTCATTGGGGTGCCACTGGTGCAGTCAGTCATTGGGGTGCCACTGGTGCAGCCAGTCGTTGGGATGTTCTCTAGATGTGCCACTGGTGCAGTCAGTCATTGGGGTGCCACTGGTGCAGCCAGTCATTGGGGTGCCACTGGTGCAGTCAGTCATTGGGGTGCCACTGGTGCAGCCAGTCATTGGGGTGCCACTGGTGCAGTCAGTCATTGGGGTGCCACTGGTGCAGTCAGTCATTGGAGTGCCACTGGTGCAGCCAGTCGTTGGGATGTTCTCTAGATGTGCCACTGGTGCAGTCAGTCATTGGGGTGCCACTGGTGCAGCCAGTCATTGGGATGTTCTCTAGATGTGCCACTGGTGCAGTCAGTCATTGGGGTGCCACTGGTGCAGCCAGTCATTGGGATGTTCTCTAGATGTGCCACTGGTGCAGCCAGTCATTGGGATGTTCACTAGATGTGCCACTGGTGCAGCCAGTCGTTGGGATGTTCTCTAGATGTGCCACTGGTGCAGCCAGTCGTTGGGGTGCCACTGGTGCAGCAGTCGTTGGGATGTTCTCTAGATGTGCCACTGGTGCAGCCAGTCATTGGGGTGCCACTGGTGCAGTCAGTCATTGGGGTGCCACTGGTGCAGCAGTCGTTGGGATGTTCTCTAGATGTGCCACTGGTGCAGTCAGTCATTGGGGTGCCACTGGTGCAGCCAGTCGTTGGGATGTTCTCTAGATGTGCCACTGGTGCAGTCAGTCATTGGGGTGCCACTGGTGCAGCCAGCCATTGGGGTGCCACTGGTGCAGTCAGTCATTGGGGTGCCACTGGTGCAGCCAGTCATTGGGGTGCCACTGGTGCAGTCAGTCATTGGGGTGCCACTGGTGCAGTCAGTCATTGGAGTGCCACTGGTGCAGCCAGTCGTTGGGATGTTCTCTAGATGTGCCACTGGTGCAGTCAGTCATTGGGGTGCCACTGGTGCAGCCAGTCATTGGGATGTTCTCTAGATGTGCCACTGGTGCAGCCAGTCGTTGGGATGTTCTCTAGATGTGCCACTGGTGCAGCCAGTCGTTGGGGTGCCACTGGTGCAGCAGTCGTTGGGATGTTCTCTAGATGTGCCACTGGTGCAGCCAGTCATTGGGGTGCCACTGGTGCAGTCAGTCATTGGGGTGCCACTGGTGCAGCAGTCGTTGGGATGTTCTCTAGATGTGCCACTGGTGCAGCCAGTCATTGGGGTGCCACTGGTGCAGCCAGTCATTGGGATGTTCACTAGATGTGCCACTGGTGCAGCCAGTCGTTGGGATGTTCTCTAGATGTGCCACTGGTGCAGTCAGTCATTGGGGTGCCACTGGTGCAGCCAGTCATTGGGGTGCCACTGGTGCAGTCAGTCATTGGGGTGCCACTGGTGCAGCCAGTCATTGGGGTGCCACTGGTGCAGTCAGTCATTGGGGTGCCACTGGTGCAGTCAGTCATTGGAGTGCCACTGGTGCAGCCAGTCGTTGGGATGTTCTCTAGATGTGCCACTGGTGCAGTCAGTCATTGGGGTGCCACTGGTGCAGCCAGTCATTGGGATGTTCTCTAGATGTGCCACTGGTGCAGCCAGTCGTTGGAATGTTCTCTAGATGTGCCACTGGTGCAGTCAGTCATTGGGGTGCCACTGGTGCAGCCAGTCATTGGGATGTTCTCTAGATGTGCCACTGGTGCAGTCAGTCATTGGGGTGCCACTGGTGCAGCCAGTCATTGGGATGTTCTCTAGATGTGCCACTGGTGCAGCCAGTCATTGGGATGTTCACTAGATGTGCCACTGGTGCAGCCAGTCATTGGGATGTTCTCTAGATGTGCCACTGGTGCAGCCAGTCGTTGGGGTGCCACTGGTGCAGCAGTCGTTGGGATGTTCTCTTGATGTGCCACTGGTGCAGCCAGTCATTGGGGTGCCACTGGTGCAGTCAGTCATTGGGATCCCACTGGTGCAGCAGTCGTTGGGATGTTCTCTAGATGTGCCACTGGTGCAGCCAGTCATTGGGGTGCCACTGGTGCAGCCAGTCATTGGGATGTTCACTAGATGTGCCACTGGTGCAGCCAGTCGTTGGGATGTTCTCTAGATGTGCCACTGGTGCAGTCAGTCATTGGGGTGCCACTGGTGCAGCAGTCGTTGGGATGTTCTCTAGATGTGCCACTGGTGCAGCCAGTCATTGGGGTGCCACTGGTGCAGCCAGTCATTGGGATGTTCTCTAGATGTGCCACTGGTGCAGCCAGTCGTTGGGATGTTCTCTAGATGTGCCACTGGTGCAGCCAGTCGTTGGGGTGCCACTGGTGCAGCAGTCGTTGGAATGTTCTCTAGATGTGCCACTGGTGCAGCCAGTCATTGGGGTGCCACTGGTGCAGTCAGTCATTGGGGTGCCACTGGTGCAGCAGTCGTTGGGATGTTCTCTAGATGTGCCACTGGTGCAGCCAGTCATTGGGGTGCCACTGGTGCAGCCAGTCGTTGGGATGTTCTCTAGATGTGCCACTGGTGCAGTCAGTCATTGGGGTGCCACTGGTGCAGCAGTCGTTGGGATGTTCTCTAGATGTGCCACTGGTGCAGCCAGTCGTTGGGATGTTCTCTAGATGTGCCACTGGTGCAGCCAGTCGTTGGGATCATCTCTAGATGTGCCACTGGTGCAGCCAGTCGTTGGGATGTTCTCTAGATGTGCCACTGGTGCAGCCAGTCGTTGGGATGTTCTCTAGATGTGCCACTGGTGCAGCCAGTCGTTGGGGTGCCACTGGTGCAACCAGTCGTTGGGATGTTCTCTAGATGTGCCACTGGTGCAGCCAGTCGTTGGGATGTTCTCTAGATGTGCCACTGGTGCAGCCAGTCGTTGGGGTGCCACTGGTGCAGTCAGTCATTGGGGTGCCACTGGTGCAGCAGTCGTTGGGATGTTCTCTAGATGTGCCACTGGTGCAGCCAGTCGTTGGGATGTTCTCTAGATGTGCCACTGGTGCAGCCAGTCGTTGGGGTGCCACTGGTGCAGTCAGTCATTGGGGTGCCACTGGTGCAGCAGTCGTTGGGATGTTCTCTAGATGTGCCACTGGTGCAGCCAGTCGTTGGGATGTTCTCTAGATGTGCCACTGGTGCAGCCAGTCGTTGGGGTGCCACTGGTGCAGTCAGTCTTTGGGGTGCCACTGGTGCAGCCAGTCGTTGGGATGTTCTCTAGATGTGCCACTTGTGCAGTCAGTCATTGGGGTGCCACTGGTGCAGCAGTCGTTGGGATGTTCTCTAGATGTGCCATTGGTGCAGCCAGTCGTTGGGATGTTCTCTAGATGTTCCACTGGTGCAGCAGTCGTTGGGATGTTCACTAGATGTGCCACTGGTGCAGCCAGTCATTGGGATGTTCTCTAGATGTGCCACTGGTGCAGCCAGTCATTGGGATGTTCTCTAGATGTGCCACTGGTGCAGCCAGTCATTGGGATGTTCTCTAGATGTGCCACTGGTGCAGCAAGTCATTGGGATGTTCTCTAGATGTGCCACTGGTGCAGCCAGTCGTTGGGATGTTCACTAGATGTGCCACTGGTGCAGCCAGTCATTGGGATGTTCTCTAGATGTGCCACTGGTGCAGCCAGTCATTGGGATGTTCACTAGATGTGCCACTCGTGCAGCCAGTCGTTGGGATGTTCTCTAGATGTGCCACTGGTGCAGTCAGTCATTGGGGTGCCACTGGTGCAGCCAGTCATTGGGATGTTCTCTAGATGTGCCACTGGCGCAGCCAGTCATTGGGGTGCCACTGGTGCAGCAGTCATGTGGGTTTATAAAGATATCACTCACTGGTGAGACATATTTCATGTGGGTTTATAAAGATATCACTCACTGGTGAGACACATTTCATGTGGGTTTATAAAGATATCACACACTGGTGAGACACATTTCATGTGGGTTTATAAAGATATCACTCACTGGTGAGACACATTTCATGTGGGTTTATAAAGATATCACTCACTGGTGAGACACATTTCATGTGGGTTTATAAAGATATCACTCACTGGTGAGACACATTTCATGTGGGTTTATAAAGATATCACTCACTGGTGAGACATATTTCATGTGTGTTTATAAAGATATCACTCACTGGTGAGACACATTTCATGTGGGTTTATAAAGATATCACTCACTGGTGAGACACATTTCATGTGGGTTTATAAAGATATCACTCACTGGTGAGACACATTTCATGTGGGTTTATAAAGATATGATGATGATGATGATGATGATCACTCACTGGTGAGACACATTTCATGTGGGTTTATAAAGATATCACTCACTGGTGAGACACATTTCATGTGGGTTTATAAAGATATCACTCACTAGTGAGACATATTTCATGTGGGTTTATAAAGATATCACTCACTAGTGAGACATATTTCATGTGGGTTTATAAAGATATCACTCACTGGTGAAACATATTTCATGTGTGTTTATAAAGATATCACTCACTGGTGAGACATATTTCATGTGTGTTTATAAAGATATCACTCACTGGTGAGACACATTTCATGTGGGTTTATAAAGATATCACTCACTGGTGAGACACATTTCATGTGGGTTTATAAAGATATCACTCACTGGTGAGACACATTTCATGTGGGTTTATAAAGATATCACTCACTGGTGAGACACATTTCATGTGGGTTTATAAAGATATCACTCACTGGTGAGACATATTTCATGTGGGTTTATAAAGATATCACTCACTGGTAAGACATATTTCATGTGGGTTTATAAAGATATCACTCACTGGTGAGACACATTTCATGTGGGTTTATAAAGATATCACTCACTGGTGAGACACATTTCATGTGGGTTTATAAAGATATCACTCACTGGTGAGACACATTTCATGTGGGTTTATAAAGATATCACTCACTGGTGAGACATATTTCATGTGGGTTTATAAAGATATCACTCACTGGTGAGACACATTTCATGCGGGTTTATAAAGATATCACTCACTGGTGAGACACATTTCATGTGTGTTTATAAAGATATCACTCGCTGGTGAGACACATTTCATGCGGGTTTATAAAGATATCACTCCCTGGTGAGACATATTTCATGTGTGTTTATAAAGATATCACTCACTGGTGAGACACATTTCATGCGGGTTTATAAAGATATCACTCACTGGTGAGACACATTTCATGTGGGTTTATAAAGATATCACTCGCTGGTGAGACACATTTCATGTGTGTTTATAAAGATATCACTCACTGGTGAGACACATTTCATGCGGGTTTATAAAGATATCACTCACTGGTGAGACACATTTCATGTGGGTTTATAAAGATATCAAATTCTTAATCTAGCGTATTTTCAAACCTTAATTCCTAGCGTATTTTCAAACCTCAATCACTAATTCTAGCGTATTTTCAAAACAAAAAACAAAATCCTTTCCTTCTTCCTTCTTTCGAAACTCCCGCTTACTCGACCCCCCCCCCCACCCGCTACTTCGAAGGCATGGCGGTCAAACGCCTAACACACACAACCATCATGCGGCCACTCCCCCCTCTCTCTCTCTCTCTATATATATATATATGATAGGAATTCACTTCGCCAAATTTCATTGCTTTGCTGTCCACTCCACGATATTCATGTAACGTAATGTACATATTTTCCTTCATCTCTACCTCCACAATCCTAATTCCTCATTTCCTAATTCTAGCGTATTTTCAAAACAATCCATATTTCGTATCAAGTCCAAATAGCCAATCTATCGCTAAAACAATCTACATTTTTTGTATTTATTAATTGTTAAATACGAAAGTTTTTGGTCGTATTGAACAGAACAAATTTTGTATTTTTGTTAATCGCTTGTTAAATGTGCAAGGACCCCATTCAAATCATTACCTCCTATCTAGCTACCCAACACCCCTCCCTCCCGCCCCCACGCACCACCACTGCTATTACGTGGACCAATCATAAGCCAGAGCCCCCACGAATCACCAGTATTATTACGCGGACCAATCAGAAGCCAGAGGCCTATACTATCGCTTGCCTGGTTGCCTTTCGATATATGATGGATGGATGGACTGCGGAATCCTGGAGAGTGGAGGAGAGAGAGAGAAAAATCTGGACGCTCAGCGACAATGCCAAAGATAAAGACAAATTCACCTCTTGGACGAGAATGCGAGCACTCCTCATTGTTTTGACCGCGGATGGCTAACATAACCCCATCGCCCCCCGCCCTCCACCGCCCCCAACCCCCAAACGCAATCCAAAACTTCAGAGTTGGTACCATAAATGTAGGCACCCTAAAGGGTCGCGCTAACAAGGTTGTAGAAATGCTTGAACGTAAGGAGGTCGATGTTTGTTGTATTCAAGAGACCAGGTGGAGGGGTGGGTCTGCTAGGTTCATTGTGGGTAAAAAACGATGTTATAAGCTTTTCTGGGTGGGAAACGACGATGGGCTGGGTGGAGTAGGAATCATGGTAGCAGAAAAGTGGGCAGATAAGATAATAGACGTAAATAGAGTGAACGACAGAATAATTAAAATACGACTTGTCCTCAATAGAACTACGGTGACAGTAATATCTGCGTACGCACCCCAATCCGGACTGCCCGGCACTATAAAAGACAGATTCTATGAGACACTGATGCTAACTACCTCCAAAATATCCGACAGTGACTATATAATTATTGCAGGCGACCTAAATGGTCACGTTGGACAACATTGTGACGGCTACGACGAAATCCATGGAGGCTATGGGTTTGGTACTAGAAATGAGGAAGGCTCCAGAATCCTGGAATTCTGTGATGCAAATAACCTAACTATCTGTAACACTAACTTCAAAAAACGTGACAATCACCTGATCACCTATAGATCCGGGGAACACACAAGCCAGGTAGATTATATCCTTACCAGAAGACGTGACAGAGTGTCTGTTGTAAACACTAAATCCCTCCCCCATGAAGAATGCACCTCCCAACATAGACTGATAATTAGCGACCTCATAGTCAGGACGAGACGTACTCGACAGCAGAAGAGGACTATCCTCAGGAGAAAAATATGGAAGCTAAAGGACCCCACAGCCAGGAATAAATTTCAAAGCATATTACTTGATGCTTTCGACAGTAAGGAGGAACATTTAGAGTCGGACAATATAGAGGGAGAGTGGGAATTTCTGAAAGCAAACCTGCTGTTGGCGACAGACGAAGTCTGTGGCTGGAGCAGGCCTGTAGGCAGGAGGAGAGTAACATGGTGGTGGAACAGTAAGGTGGAGGGGTCAATTAAGGCCAAAAAGCAGGCTTGGAAAGTATGGCGGGATGGGGGAAGTAGAGAAGACTATCAACTGGCCAGGAGGGAAGCTAGGAGACAAGTGTACTTAGCAAGAAGGGAAGCTGAGGAAAGAAAGTTCAAGCATGTTCTACAACGCGATGACCAAAAACGTGAGGTGTTCAGGATTGCTAGGCAATGCGTCAAGGAAAACCGTGATATTGTCGGGGAGAAGTGTGTACTAAACGACGATGGCACACTTGCCATCACCGACGCTGATAAGAAGGTAGCTTGGAAGTGTCACTATGAAAGGCTACTAAATGAGGAGAATAAATGGGAGAAAGACAGTCTCCCCCATATCGACCCAATAGAGGGACCAGCAGTGTTAGTCGAGGGGAGTATAATAAGTAAGGCAATCAAGGATATGAAGACGGGTAAGGCGGCTGGGCCTTCGGAAATAGTTGCTGAGATGCTGAAGGCATCTGGCACGGTGGGACACACCATGGTCACCCGCATAGTTAACCAAGTCGTACAGAATGGGGTTGTTCCAAAGGACTGGCATAGCAGCATCATCGTTAACTGTTATAAGGGTAAAGGAGACGCCCTAGATAGGAGTAACTATAGAGGCATTAAATTAATCGACCAGGTCATGAAGGTCACGGAAAAAGTAATAGCGCAACTAATCAGAGAGAGAATTGACCTAGATGAAATGCAGTTCGGGTTTGTGTCAGGCAAAAGTACCACAGACGCTCTTTTCATAGTACGACAACTACAGGAGAAGTACCTAGCTAAAGGTAAACCCCTCTACTTAGCTTTTGTCGACTTGGAGAAAGCCTTCGACAGAGTCCCCCGCTCCATTATCTGGTGGGCTCTTAGAAAACTAGGCGTTGACGAATGGCTTGTGAGGGCTATACACGCCATGTATAAAGAAACAGTCAACAAGGTTAGAATTAACAACGAATATAGTGAAGAGTTTAGCGTAAAAGTTGGCGTCCATCAGGGCTCTGTTCTCAGCCCCCTACTATTTATTATTGCCCTTCAGGCTATAACAGAGGAGTTCAAGACAGGCTGCCCATGGGAACTCCTATACGCAGACGACCTGACACTCATAGCGGAATCAATGGCCGAGCTAGAGAAGAAATTCCAAACATGGAAGCACGGCCTAGAGTCAAAAGGACTTAAAATTAACCTGGCTAAGACCAAAGTACTAGTTTGTAGGAAAGAAAACAAGGCGGCGGTCCCTTCTGGGAAATGGTCGTGCTCGGTGTGTAGGAAAGGCGTAGGTAGAAACTCCATTTTATGTCCTAAATGCAAAGTATGGGTGCATAAAAGATGTAGTGGGATCACAGGTAAGCTAACTAAGAACATAGATTTTACATGTGGCCGGTGTTCTGGTGCAATAAGTAGCAGCAAGTGCCCACAAAATACTAGCTCTTTCAATTGCGCAGAGGGTTCTATAGAAATAGTGGACAGCTTCCGTTACCTGGGCAATAAAATCAGCAATGGGGGAGGGTGCTCTGAAAGTAGTGTAGCTAGAGTCAGAACTGGTTGGAAAAAGTTCAGAGAGCTTATACCACTATTAGCTGCTAAAGGGTTCTCCCTAAAAATGAAAGGCAGGTTGTACGATGCCTGCATACGAACAGCAATGCTGCATGGCAGTGAGACCTGGGCATTGTGTGCAGAGGATATATGCAGACTAGAGAGGAACGAAGCTTGCATGCTCCGCTGGATGTGTAACAGTAATATACGTGAACGGCAAAGCATAAACGAACTAAGGAAAAAATTAGAGATAAGAGGGATCAGATGTTGTTTACTCGAGAGAAGGCTACGTTGGTATGGACACGTGATGCGCATGAAAGTCGATAGCTGTATAACAAAGTGCAGGGCAATAAAGATAGACGGTAGTCACGGAATAGGCAGACCTAGAAAAACCTGGGACGAGCTGATAAACTCCGACATCACACACTTACACCTCTCCAAGACAATGTCACTGGACCGAGACCTTTGGCGGTACTCAGTAACAGAGAAGACCCGCCTTACCTAAATATATAGTAAAACCTACTCCAGCCAGTAGACATCTCTAACAAAATACACCCCGTCCCACCACCCCCACCCCCACCCCATCCACACCACCCCGTTCTATGTAAAGTTATGTTGGTGCCGCGCCATCGAGGCCGAAACAAATGAGATCGTGTAGGTGTCACGACAAAAAAAACACACAGTCCACGCTGTAATGTGGCCGTGTAGGCAACACGGTAAAAACCTCCCAGACCCACACTGTAAATGTGGTTGGTGTTAGGAAGGGCATCCAACTGTAGAAAACCTGCCAGACAGTCCTATGCGAGCAAGACAATCACTCTTGCCTCAAGTGGGACTACCCCCGTCCAAACCCATGCAAGCGTGGAACACGGACGTTAAACGTTGATGATGATGATGATGATGATGATCACTCGCTGGTGAAACATATTTCATGTGTGTTTATAAAGATATCACTCCCTGGTGAAACATATTTCATGTGTGTTTATAAAGATATCACTCACTAGTGAGACATATTTCATGCGGGTTTATAAAGATATCACTCACTGGTGAAACATATTTCATGTGTGTTTATAAAGATATCACTCACTGGTGAGACACATTCCATGTGGGTTTATAAAGATATCACTCACTGGTGAGACACATTTCATGTGGGTTTATAAAGATATCACTCACTGGTGAAACATATTTCATGTGTGTTTATAAAGATATCACTCACTAGTGAGACATATTTCATGCGGGTTTATAAAGATATCACTCCCTGGTGAAACATATTTCATGTGTGTTTATAAAGATATCACTCACTAGTGAGACATATTTCATGCGGGTTTATAAAGATATCACTCACTGGTGAGACACATTCCATGTGGGTTTATAAAGATATCACTCACTGGTGAAACATATTTCATGTGTGTTTATAAAGATATCACTCACTGGTGAGACATATTTCATGTGTGTTTATAAAGATATCACTCACTGGTGAGACATATTTCATGTGGGTTTATAAAGATATCACTGACTGGTGAGACATATTTCATGTGGGTTTATAAAGACATCACTCACTGGTGAGACATATTTCATGTGGGTTTATAAAGATATCACTCACTGGTGAGACACATTTCATGTGGGTTTATAAAGATATCACTCACTGGTGAGACACATTTCATGTGGGTTTATAAAGATATCACTCACTGGTGAGACATATTTCATGTGGGTTTATAAAGATATCACTCACTGGTGAGACACATTTCATGTGGGTTTATAAAGATATCACTCGCTGGTGAGACATATTTCATGTGGGTTTATAAAGATATCACTCACTGGTGAGACATATTTCATGCGGGTTTATAAAGATATCAATCACTGGTGAAACATATTTCATGTGTGTTTATAAAGATATCACTCACTGGTGAGACACATTTCATGTGGGTTTATAAAGATATCACTCACTGGTGAGACACATTTCATGTGTGTTTATAAAGATATCACTCACTGGGGAGACACATTTCATGTGGGTTTATAAAGATATCACTCACTGGTGAGACACATTTCATGTGTGTTTATAAAGATATCACTCACTGGGAGACACATTTCATGTGGGTTTATAAAGATATCACTCGCTGGTGAAACATATTTCATGTGTGTTTATAAAGATATCACTCACCTGGAGATGTATTTCTGCCACTTTTATGTTTAGCTCCTTTCCATACTTCTTCATAGAGAGGCTCTGACTGTAATAGAAACATATATATTCTCAGAAAATGGAGAAACACTGAAAATAACTGTAAGCACAGTTGACTGCTATATATGATAGCTTAGAAAATCAAACAAAATACCCTTAGCATTGAAACCGGCCATATCCGGCCAGAATTTTCTCACCTCTTCCTGTTCAAACCAGCTGTAACTGGCCACTCATACTGATGTTAAGGTGTTGTTTCAAAATAAATGATATCAAAATCTCATAGATTCAATATTATGTGAGATTAATATGTGAAGTAAAGCCTTTACTGTGAAAATACAATAGTATATATAGAATAATGTAAATGCTAAAGGGTTAAAGAGGGAGGGACAAAGGGGAAATTGCCACAGGCCTACTGCAGTGGGAGGTCCCACCAGCGATGGCCATAGCAATTTATTTGTGTCCTCAGCTGGGCTTCTTTAGTTTTAGGATGGTTACAATTTTTGAATTTAATACTTGTATGTATAACTTTTTAATTACAATTACTTGCGCCAAACTAACTTTGATATGTAAAATTGGTGGTGGAGGGTTGCCGTGTATTCTAATTGTTTGTGTATGAAGGGCTCCTCAATGTCTAAATCCAACCCTTTCATAAACAGAAATAAGTAGCCATCAGCTGCTACTAAGTAGTTATTGGCCACTTTTTTCAGTATATGGCAGTGAAATGTGTTTAGATATTTTCTGCATTTGAAATTTATACATTTTCTAAGAATTTCAATCTATCCAATGCTGCAATAGTTTATCCTCAAAATATTATACACACACAGAGACACACACACACACACAGACACACTCAGACACACACACTCACATACACACACAGACACACACAGACAGACACACACCCACAGTCACACACACATACACACACACACACACACTTACTGGGTTCATTTTTTGCAGGTTTTCTACAGCTGGGAATGGCACCCAGCTGTAGAAAACCAGTATGGACTGTACTGGGTTCATTCTTTCATGGCACCAGTACTAGTAATGTTGCCATGTCTAAAGTTAAGAGTCCTTCAAAGCTCTTTGCCTGGAAGCACCCCATAACACAAAACACCTGACAGAAGCTACTGGATACTTACATGAGGTGTTCTTTATTTATAGAAATGTGAGAGATGGGGGGAGTGTGTGTTAGAGAGACTGAGGAGGAGAGTGTGTGTGAGAGAGAGAGAGTTAAGTAGTTCTAAACAATGAGACATAGAAGTGTCTTGTGAATAGTTTAAATAAATATGTCTAATTTAATGAACATAAAAGACAAAAGGTAATAAAATATAGAAATGAGATCAAAGTGACATATTATCTGTCAAATATATTTATTACAGAAATGGACATAGTATTGCAAAGATATTCTAACTGTTGTTGTTGTAGATGTGGTTGTTTATGTTGTTGTAGATGTTGTTGTTGTTATTGTTGTAGATCTGGTTCTTGTAGTTGCTGTTGTTATAACTGGCTGTTGTGTCATTAATTGTCTCTGGTTGATGAGATAAACTGTTTACTGTCAATTGTATAAACACTACCACCACTATCGCTACTACTGCCTCCACCACTAGCAGCCCCCCCCCCCACCTGCAGTCACTATCACCGCCACCACCATACCACCACTACCACTATCACCCCCACTGCCATCACCACCACCACCACCACCACCACTGTCATCATCAATTGTTTTCCATCTGTCTTTTAATACTGAGTTTGATTGTTACTTAATGTAATCACTCTCTCTCACCTCACTCTCATCTTTCAACCATTTCTTTACTCAATTATATTTTATAAATGTGTTGATCTGACAACTACTAATTCAAATGAAACTAGATACATACGTGGAGAGAGAGAGAGAGGTGGCGAATATATTCTTGTCATCTAAATTTAACATCACTGCAATCTTCAGGTGAGAATATACTATCCTGAACATCATGTGAATCTTGCCAGTATTTGTGATCTTTAAGTTCCTGGGTCAAGGCAGAAGTTGTGACCTTTAGCAGGGCCACCAAGACTAACAGAAGAGCATGAGGAATGGTATCCCCAGACCACTAGCCCTCCTTGGGTGTTTTTAACAACACAAAAATCTGCTCAATACTAGAATGTTGTAGCTTGAAACATTGTGTACAGTATCTAGTGTACTATATACACTATATACTGTACAGTATAATCAGGACGAGACATACTCGACAACAGAGGAGGACTACCCTGAGAAGAAGAATATGGAAGTTAAAGGACCCCACAGCCAGTAAAAAATTTAAAAGCATATTACTTGATGCTTTTGACAGTAAGGAAGAGCAATTAGAGATGTACAATATAGCGGAATTCCTGAAAGTTAACCTGCTGAAGGTGACAGATGAAATCTGTGGCTAGAGCAGACCTATAGGCAGGAGGAGAGTAACTTGGTGGTGGAACTGTAAGGTGGAGGAGTCAATTAAGGCCAAAAAGCAGGCTTGGAAAGTATGGCGGGATGGGGGAAGTAGAGAAGACTATCAAGTGGCCAGGAGAAAATCTAGGAGACAAGTGTACTTTGCAAGAAGGGAAGCAGAGGAAAGAGAGTTCAAGCATGTTCTACAACGCGAGGACCAAAAACATGAGGTGTTCAGGATTGCTAGACAATGTGTCAAGGAAAACAGTGATATTGTCGGGGAGAAGTGTGTCAGTAATGATGATGGTGTACTTGCCATCACTGATGCTGATAAGAAGGTAGCTTGGAAGTGTCACTACAAGAGACTATTAAATGAGGAGAATAAATGGGAAAATGATAGTCCGTTGGATGTGTAATAGTAATATACGTGAACGGCAAAGCATAAATGAACTAAGTGAGAAATTAGGAATAAAAGGGATCAGATGCTGTTTACTCGAGAGAAGACTACGTTGGTATGGTCACGTGATGCGCATGAAAGACAACAGCTGTATAAAAAAGTGCAGGGCAATCAAAATTGATGGAAGCTACAGAGTAGGCAGACCCAGAAAAACCTGGGACGATTTGATAAATTCCGACCTTACACACTTACACCTCTCCAAGACAATGTCACTGTACCGAAATCTTTGGCGCTACACAGTAATACAGAAGACCCACCTTGCCTATGTACAAAGCGAAACCTACAGTCAGTAGGCACCTCTTAACCAAAAATACACCCCATCCCACTACCCCTACCCCCATCAACACCACCCCTCTCTCTGTAAAGTTATGTTGGTACCACAACATCCAGTCCTAAATAAATGAGTCCACACTGTAATGTGGCCATGTAGGTAACACGGTAAAAACCTCCCAGTCCACACTGTAAAGGTGTTAGGAAGGGCATCCAGCCGTAGAAAACCTGCCAGATAGTCCTATATGAGCGAGACATGGTCACCTGACCAATCTTGCCTCAAGTAGGACAATTCCCATCTAAACCCATGCTAGCGTGGAAGATAGACGTTAAACGATGATGATGATTATGATGAAGGCTAAGACAATGAAAAATGGAGGATAAAATTTAGTTTAAATGAAGGCAACAAAAAAGTTTGTTACCTCGTATTTATTACTATTATCTTTTATTTTTTTTTTCATTCTAATATTTTGGGACTTATAATTTCCTTCGTCAGTGTATGGGGAACTCTCAGAGCAAAATGTTCTAGTTTAGTTGCTTTGAAATTCGATTTAAATACTGTTTTGGGCCAAGCAGTGGTTTTAAAAAGAGACAATGGATGAAGTGAGCCAGCCCAGAACCTTCCCAATTCAAGTGACAGACTTCCACACAGTGTCTGTCAACTTGATTTCTATCTCAAGCTGAACTTTACCCTTATAGAGAAATTATATTCTAACTCTTTCATTATTATATTTCTAATGAATAACACTGCCTATAATTTTCAAATAATTTTTCTTTTAATTGATCAAGACAAGATTCTGAACCTCATTTGCTTACCGAATGGGGGTGGAAGTCATCCAATCGGACCCAGGAATCAATGTTTCTACTGGTTTTTCCATTGCTGATACTATCTGTTGGTCGCAACTCCTGGCAGAAGGAGCAACATAAAATAAAGTGTCTTTCTCAAGGACATAATGCATCGTCCAGACCAGGATTCAAACTCACAACCTCACAATTGCGAATCCGATTCTCTAACCACTAGAATTTGTAAAGCTTTAGTAATCTAACTTTCTAATGATTAAACTGGTGTTTGGAGCATAACTTAAAGATTCATCATCATAACCAATTAATATCTATTTTCCATGCTTAAATGGGTTAGACAGATTTCGTGTGCAGAGGCCAGTAAGTCCTGCTTATCAGCTTTGTTTTGGCTTAATTTCTATGGTTGGAAGCTCTTCCTAACATCAACAGTTTTTAAGGGTGTACTAGAAGCATGGTTTCAACAGCTGTGTGTCCTTCTAATATCACCCTCTTTACAGCATAGTTGGCGTTAAGAAGAACATCCAGTACTAGAAACCATGCTTCTAGTACATGCTGTAAGCTATGATGAGATAAACTGAAAGGAAAGGCAAAGTTAACCTCAACGGGATTTTAACTCAGAATGCAAAGAGAGGTAAATCTATGCCACGAAGCATGGTGTCTGACACTCTACCGATATTGCTAATCCATCGCCCTAAAAGGTTGAATAATAAATAATGGTTTCTGATTTAGGCACAAAACCAACAATTTTGGGGCGAGGAAAGCTGATTACATCGACCCCAGTGTATTACTGGTACTTTATTTTATTGACCTCGTAAGGGTGAAAGGCTACGTTAACTTTGGTGAGATTTGAAATCAGAACATAAAGAGATGCAATTATATACTGTAAAACATGTTGTCTGACACTCTACCAATACTGTCAATCCCCACCCTTTTGTGGTTAAATAATTGTTCCTACTTTTGGCACAAGGCCAGCAATTATCCCACTGTATTACTGGTACTTTATTTTATCGACCCCGTAAGGATGAAAGGCAAAGTTAACCTCAGCAGGATTTGAACTCAGATCATAAAGGGCTGTAACTCTTTTCTGCAAAGCATGGCGTCTGCCCCTCTACCGATACTGCCAATCCACCACCCGTTATGGTTAAATAATAATGATAAAACCTTACCTCATTTGAGTTGGGTGGGTCGGCTAATGGGAGCCCTGGAGGAGGGTCTCGATCAAAGGGTGACGTTGGCCACTCATCATAAAGAGCGTTCTTCTGGATGTCTGACGTTGAAATCCTAATTTCTCGTTTTGGCACTTGAGAATAAATCTCTTCATTGAATTTCAGTGATGCTGGCTGGCACTTTGTTCTGGGCAGTGTGGCCAAAGCTGAGACGTATTGTAAATTTTGGGGTGGAACAAAAGCACCATTTGGAGAACTTGGCGGTGCAAAAGGAACAAAAGACACTGTCTGAACAGGAGGGAGAGACTTGGGGGTTAGGGGTGTAACTGCGTACGATGATTTCGATGAGTTGCTGTCATCATCCTCTCCTTTATCTTCCTCTTCATTTTTTGCACATGTACCATCACCATGTTCAAGAATCTAAAGAAAATAATAATAAAAATATTAATAACAATAAATTGAAGTGGTATAGTCAATGTAAAGCATTGTTAGACATGTCATAAATAGCTTGATAAATTTGAATATGTCGTTGTCGTTGTAGTCATTTTTATGTCCGTTTTTTCATGTTTGTATGGATTGGATGAGTCCTTCTCAACACAGCATCTCTCCACTCACTATGTTCCTCCTCTGTGAGTCTCAGTGATTTGAGGTCAGCTCTCACAACCTCTACTGCAGCTTCCTTCCACTGGCTTTTCCTGGCACTCCTTCACCCATCATAATCGATCATCATTCATGTGCATTACATGTCCTTACCAACACAGTTTTCTCTCCTGCACACCTCCTCAGATTCCTCTTAAACTCAGCTTCTCCCACAGCTCAGCCAAGCTCTGCTTTTCTCTCACAGTTACATTACACATCCAACAAACCATGATTACTTCATTTCTTTCCAGTCCACACATGTCTTCTGCAGTTACTGCCACTGTGGTCCTCATTCTTTTCCTATTAACCACTCTACGGCCCTCAGTACCAAGTACTTCTTTGTTATATATATAAAATTAAAATGTTGAATTAAAAACTCACATTGTTCCCTTATAATCGAATTAGCTCAAGGAAAAACTCCTGAACTATTTATAACACAGTAAAGGAAGAAGAGAGATAGAGAGGGAGAGAGAGAGAGAGAGAGAGAGAGAGAGAGAGAGAGAGAGAGAGAGAGAGGGAGAGAGAGAGAGAAAGAGTGTGTGTGTGTGTGTGTGGATTTCTCTCTTTACTGCGTTATATATATATATATATATATACTACAACGCGAGGACCAAAAACGTGAGGTGTTCAGGATTGCTAGGCAATGTGTCAAGGAAAACCGTGATATTGTCGGGGAGAAGTGTGTCCTTAATGATGATGGTGTACTTGCCATCACCGACGCTGATAAGAAGGTAGCTTGGAATTGTCACAACGAAAGGCTACTAAATGAGGAGAATAAATGGGAGAAAGACAGTCTCCCCCACATCGATCCAATAGAGGGACCAGCAGTGCAAGTTGAAGGTAGTATAATAAGTAAGGCAATCAAAGATATGAAGACGGGTGAGGCAGCTGGGCTTTCGGAAATAGTTGCTGAAATGCTGAAAGCATCTGGAACGGTGGGACACACTATGGTCACCCGTATAGTAAATCAAGTCATACAGAATGGGGTTGTTCCGAAGGACTGGCGTAGCAGCATCATCATTAACTGCTACAAGGGTAAAGGAGACGCCCTAGATAGGAGTAACTATAGAGGCATTAAATTAATCGACCAGGTCATGAAGGTCACAGAAAAAGTAATAGCGCAACTAATCAGAGAGCGAATTGATCTAGATGAAATGCAGTTTGGGTTTGTGTCAGGTAAAAGTACCATAGATGCTCTTTTCATTGTACGACAACTACAGGAGAAGTACCTAGCTAAAAGTAAACCCCTATACTTAGCTTTTGTTGACTTGAAGAAAGCCTTTGACAGAGTACCCCGCTCCATTATCTGGTGGGCTCTTAGAAAACTAGGTGTTGATGAATGGCTTGTGAGAGCTATACAAGCCATGTATAAAGAAACAGTCAGCAAGGTTAGAATTAACAACGAATATAGTGAAGAGTTTAGCGTAAAAGTTGGTGTTCATTAGGGCTCCGTTCTTAGCCCCCTACTATTTATTATTGCCCTTCAGGCTATAACAGAGGAGTTCAAAACCGGCTGCCCATGGGAACTCCTATACGCAGATGATCTAACGCTCATAGCTGAATCAATGGCTGAACTAGAGAAGAAATTCCAAACATGGAAGCATGGCCTAGAATCAAAAGGCCTTAAAATTAACCTGTCTAAGACTAAAGTTCTAGTTTGTAGGAAGGAAAATAGGGCACCGGTCCCATCTGGGAAATGGCCATGCCCAGTGTGTAGGAAAGGAATAGGCAGAAACGCCATTTTATGTCCCAAATGCAAAGTATGGGTGCATAAAAGATGTAGTGGGATCACAGGTAAACTAACTAAGAATATAGATTTTATATGTGGCCGGTGCTCTGGTGCAATAAGTAGCAGCAAGTGCCTACAGAATACTAACTCATTCCATTTCCCAGATGGTTCTATAGAAATAGTGGACACCTTCCGTTACTTGGGTGACAAAATCAGCAATGGTGGAGGGTGCTCTGAAAGTACAGTAGCTAGAGTCAGAACGGGATGGAAAAAGTTCAGAGAGCTTATACCACTATTGGCCACTAAAGGGTTGTAGCAAGAGTTGCCTCCCTTGTTGTGATGATTACATCACCAATAGATTAACGCTCTCTAGACAGGAAGTAGCTGGAGTTACTTCCCGTTGGGGTGGCAGAACCCTTTTTGTCAATTCCATCTTGAGACCCTATAAAAGGGATCCTCAGAGCGATCTTTCTCTCATTTGCCCTTTCTCGCATTCGCCGAGTCTCTACTCTCTGGCAACCCTAACATGGTCTCCTGCGAGCTAACTTCAAAACGGTAACAAATAACTTTACTTCATATTTCATCTACTCTTGACATGTCAACAATTCTATACTACATAACTTCAACTTGTTAATTAAACTTTATATACACAACTGAGTCTCCTGTTATATTCATACACACCAGTATTTTGTTATAGGTTCTCTCTAAAAATGAAAGGCAGGCTGTGTGATGCCTGCATACGAACAGCAATGTTACATGGCAGTGAGACCTGGGCATTGTGTGCAGAGGATATACGCAGACTGGAGCGGAATGAAGCTTGCATGCTCCGTTGGATGTGTAATAGTAATATACGTGAACGGCAAAGCATAGACGAACTAAGGGAGAAATTAGGAATAAGAGGGATCAGATGTTGTTTACTCGAGGAAAGACTACATTAGTATGGTCACGTGATGCGCTTGAAAGACGACAGCTGTATTAAAAAGTGCAGGGCGATAAAAATAGACGGTAGCCACGGAGTAGGCAGACCGAGAAAAACTTGAGAGGACTTTATAAATTCCGACCTCACACACTTACACCTCTCCAAGACAATGTCACTGGACCGAGATCTTTGGCGCTACACAGTAATACAGAAGACCCGCCTTGCCTAAGTACAAAGCGAAACCTACAGTCAGTAGGCACCTCTAACAAAAACACACCCCCATCCCACTACCCCACCCCTTTCAATGTAAAGTTATGTTGGTACCACAACATCCAGACTGAAACAAATGAGATCGTGTAGGTGTCACGACAAAAAAACACACAATCCCCGCTGTAATGTGACTGTGTAGGTAACACGGTAAAAACCTCCCAGTCCACACTGTAAACGTGGTTAGTGTTAGGAAGGGCATCCAGCCGTAGAAAACCTGCCAGACAGTCCTATACGAGCAAGACAACCAATCTTGCCTCAAGTGGGAAAATTCCCATCCAAACCCATGCAAGTGTGGAAGATGGACGTTAAACGATGATGATGATGATGATGATGATATATATATATATATATATATATATATATACACATACATACATACATACAT
>OZ024743.1:331259845-331274845 GCA_964016885.1 Eledone cirrhosa
AATGATGATGGCGTACTCGCCATCACTGACACTGATAAGAAGGTCGCTTGGAAGTGTCACTACGAGAGGCTACTAAATGAGGAGAATAAATGGGAGAAGGATAGTCTCCTCCAGATCGATCCAATAGAGGGACCAGCAGTGTTAGTTGAAGGTAGTATAATAAGTAAGGCAATCAAAGATATGAAGACGGGTAAGGCGGCTGGGCCTTCGGAAATAGTTGCTGAGATGCTGAAGGCCTCTGGAATGGTGGGACACACCATGGTCACCCGGATAGTAAACCAAGTCATACAGAATGGGGTTGTTCCGAAGGTCTGGCGTAGCAGCATCATCATTAACTGTTACAAGGGTAAAGGAGATGCCCTAGATAGGAGTAACTATAGAGGGATTAAATTAATCGACCAGGTCATGAAGGTCACGGAAAAAGTAATAGTAGTGCAACTAATCAGAGAGAGAATCGATCTAGATGAAATGCAGTTCGGGTTTGTGTCAGGCAAAAGTACCACAGACGCTCTTTTCATTGTACGACAACTACAAGAGAAGTACCTAGCTAAAAGTAAACCCCTATACTTAGCCTTTGTCGACTTGGAGAAAGCCTTCGACAGAGTCCCCCGTTCCATTATCTGGTGGGCTCTTAGAAAACTAGGTGTTGACGAATGGCTTGTGAGAGCTATACAAGCGATGTATAAAGAAACAGTGAGCAAGGTTAGAATTAACAACGAATATAGTGAAGAGTTTAGCGTAAAAGTTGGTGTCCATCAGGGCTCTGTTCTTAGCCCCCTACTATTCATTATTGCTCTTCAGGCTATAACAGAGGAGTTCAAGACCAGCTGCCCATGGGAACTCCTATACGCAGATGACCTAACGCTCATAGCTGAATCAATGGCCGAGCTAGAGAAGAAATTCCAAACATGGAAGCACGGCCTAGAATCAAAAGGCCTTAAAATTAACATGGCTAAGACTAAAGTTCTAGTTTGTAGGAAAGAAAATAAGGCGCCGGTCCCTTCCGGGAAATGGCCATGCTCAGTGTGTAGGAAAGGCGTAGGTAGAAACTCCATTTTATGTCCCAAATGCAAAGTATGGGTGCATAAAAGATGTAGTGGGATCTCAGGTAAGCTAACTAAGAACACAGATTTTACATGTGGCCGGTGCTCTGGTGCAATAAGTAGCAGCAAGTGCCCACAAAATACTAGCTCTTTCAACTGCGCAGAGGGTTCTATAGAAATAGTGGACAGCTTCCGTTACCTGGGTGACAAAATCAGCAGTGGGGGAGCATGTTCCGAAAGTACAGTAGCTAGAGTCAGAACTGGATGGAAAAAGTTCAGAGAGCTTATACCACTATACCACTATTAGCCGCTAAAGGGTTCTCCCTAAAAGTGAAAGGCAGGTTGTATGATGCCTGCATACGAACAGCAATGTTGCACGGCAGTGAGACCTGGCATTGTGTGCAGAGGATATACGCAGACTAGAGAGGAACGAAGCTTGCATGCTCCGCTGGATGTGTAATAGTAATATACGCGAACGGCAAAGCATAAACGAACTAAGGAAAAAATTAGAAATAAGAGGGATCAGATGTTGTTTACTCGAGAGAAGGCTACGTTGGTATGGTCACGTGATGCGCATGAAAGACGACAGCTGTATAACAAAGTGCAGGGCAATAAAGATAGACGGGAGCCACGGAGTAGGCAGACCCAGAAAAACCTGGGACGAGCTGATAAATTCTGACCTCACACACTTACACCTCTCCAAGACAATGTCACTGGACCGAGAGCTTTGGTGGTACTCAGTAATAGAGAAGACCCGCGTTACCTAAATACAAAGTAAAACCTACTACAGTCAGTAGGCATCTCTAACAAAATACACCCCTGTCCCACCACCCCCACCCCATCCACACCGCCCCTTTCAATGAAAAGTTATGTTGGTGCCAGAAAATCCAGGCCGAAACAAATGAGATCGTGTAGGTGTCACGACAAAAAAAAAACACACAGTCCACGCTGTAATGTGACCGTGTAGGCAACACGGTAAAAACGTCCCAGTCCCACACTGTAAATGTGGTTGGTGTTAGGAAGGGCATCCAGCTGTAGAAAACCTGCCAGACAGTCCACGCTGTAATGTGGCCGTGTAGGCAACACGGTAAAAACCTCCCAGCCCCACACTGTAAATGAGGTTGGTGTTAGGAAGGGCATCCAACTGTAGAAAACCCGCCAGACAGTCCTATGCGAGCAAGACAACCACTCTTGCCTCAAGTGGGAAAACTCCCGTCCAAACCCATGCAAGCATGGAACACGGACGTTAAACGATGATGATGATGATGATGATATATATATATGTATGTATATATATATATGTAAATGTGTATATATATATGTATATGTATGTATATGTGTATATGTATATGTGTGTGTATATATATATATATATGTATGTATGTATATGTATATACATCCATATCTACACATGCATGCATGCAGACATACATACATATCTACCTAGTTGATGTTGTGTAAATTCCAATGAGAGAGTCTTGTGTCTATGTTAGAAACCGACTCTCTCTCTATTGGTAAAACTTTGTGAAATTATAAAACCAGAAGAACATACATACATACATACATACATACATACATACATATATATTATATATATTCAATTTTATGAGTCAAGTAAATATTGTTTAGTTAAAGTACGTTATATTTTATCACTTACGAATTTTAATTTGTATGTTTAGTCTTCTATAAAGTTTTAATGTCTTACCAACTGTATATTAAACTTGTTTACATTCTCGAATAGGAGATGTCTGACATTGAAGGTAAATATGTTATATAGTTTAATGGATTCTGAAGAAATCAGAACAGATGAGAATAATGGAACATCTTGCTGTATTGATTTGATAGAAACGTTTGAAATCAATTAAATAATTTAATGTAATTAAATCCTGGTTGTTGTATTGTTTTATATATGATCTCTGATATTGTAAAACTACTGTATTGGAAATTAACTGATTAGATTGTCATTTATCTATCTTTGAATTATTGGAGATTTGAATTATTCTTTGCCTTATATGGATGTGTTATAAACTTCTCTCAACTATTATATATATATATTTACCTACAGTAACTTCACATTACACTCCCTAGAAAAACCTGGGACGAAGTGATAAAAACAGACCTTGTTCACTTACACCTCTCTAAGACAATGACACTGGTTCGAGACCTTTGGCACCATGCAGTTGTACAGAAGACCCAACTGCCATTGCATACAAACCTACAGTCAGTAGGCACCTCTTAACCCAATGTACCCCTCACACCCATTTCCGTCCACTGTGTCGATGACACAACAGTCCACACTGTAGAGTGGCCGTGTAGGAGACATGGTAAAAAGGCTCTCAGTCCACACTGTGAATGTGGTTGGTGTTAGAAAGGGCATCCAGCTGTAAAGTACCTGCCAGAGACAGTTCCGTGCAGCGAGATATGGTCTCCAAACCATTCCTGCATCAAATGGAACAAAACCATTTAACCTATGCTACCATGGAAGATGGACGTTAAACGATGATGATGATGATGATGATGATGATATATATATATATATATATTCCTCCACCTCCAAAATGGCTGACTGAATATGCACGTATTTTTCCTCAAAATATTTTTTTGAAGTTCTTGCAGTATTGGCTGTGAAGCCACTGTGAAGCCATTGGCTGTGAAGCCACTGTATTCAGTAAGTTGAAAATTGCAATTATCAAAAACCTCAAGATCCAGACAACTACATACAACTGCCATATTATGAATATACACATTTGTTCGATTATACATTCAAACTTTATTTCATTGAGGGAGTAATTGTGAGCAATAGAGATTATAGCAAATATATTTCCTATAACCTTGTCAATATATATATATATATATTTTTATACAAGTGGAAGCTTAGTAAAATCGAAGTTTTGACTGTGGCTAAGCAAAGTCGACCTACAATAAGGAATGAGTAGCAAAGCACTCAATAAGGGTAGGTCCTTAGAGTAATAACATTACATTTAAATAGCTAGACAAGTTGAAAATTGCGGTAGGCAAAACCCAACCATACAATACCAAAACAACGAAAGAACTAATCAGGTTTGTATATGTGTGTATATATATATGTGTGTATATATATATATGTATATATATGTATATACATATATATATATATATATATATATATATATATATATATATATATATATATATATATATATATATGTGTGTGTATATATGTGTATATATGTGTGTGTCATCATCATCATCATCATCACCGTTTAACGTCCGTGTTCCACGCTTGCATGGGTTTGGACGGGGGTAGTCCCACTTGAGGCAAGAGTGATTGTCTTGCTCGCATAGGACTGTCTGGCAGGTTTTCTACAATTGGATGCCCTTCCTAACACCAACCACATTTACAGTGTGGGTCTGGGAGGTTTTTACCGTGTTGCCTACACGGCCACATTACAGCGTGGACTATGTGTTTTTTTGTCGTGACACCTACACGATCTCATTTGTTTCGGCCTGGATGGTGTGGCACCAACACAACTTTACATAGAACGGGGTGGCGTGGATGGGTTGGGGGTGGTGGGACGGCGGGGGGGGGGGGGGGGGGGGGGGGGGTATTTTGTTAGATGCCTACTGGCTGTAGTAGGTTTTACTATGTATTTAGGTAAGGCGGGTCTTCTCTGTTACTGAGTACCGCCAAAGGTCTCGGTCCAGTGACATTGTCTTGGAGAGGTGTAAGTGTGTGAGGTCGGAGTTTATCAGCTCCTCCCAGGTTTTTCTAGGTCTGCCTATTCCGTGGCTACCGTCTATCTTTATTGCCCTGCACTTTGTTATACAGCTATCGACTTTCATGCGCATCACGTGTCCATACCAACGTAGCCTTCTCTCGAGTAAACAACATCTGATCCCTCTTATTTCTAATTTTTTCCTTAGTTCGTTTATGCTTTGCCGTTCACGTATATTACTGTTACACATCCAGCGGAGCATGCAAGCTTCGTTCCTCTCTAGTCTGCGTATATCCTCTGCACACAATGCCAGGTCTCACTGCCGTGCAATATTGCTGTTCGTATGCAGGCATCATACAACCTGCCTTTCACTTTTAGGGAGAACCCTTTAGCGGCTAATAGAGGTATAAGCTCTCTGAACTTTTTCCAGCCAGTTCTGACTCTAGCTACTGTACTTTCAGAGCACCCTCCCCCACTGCTGATTTTATCACCCAGGTAACGGAAACTGTCCACTATTTCTATAGAACCCTCTGCGCAATTGAAAGAGCTAGTATTTTGTGGGCACTTGCTGCTACTTATTGCACCAGAGCACCGGCCACATGTAAAATCTATGTTCTTAGTTAGCTTACCTGTGATCCCACTACATCTTTTATGCACCCATACTTTGCATTTAGGACATATATATGTGTGTGTGTGTGTATATATATATATATGTATATATGTGTGTATATATATATATATATACATATATATATATATATATGTATATATATATATAGGAACAAGTATGACCCCGACGGCAGAGCTCAAGCCGTTTCAACGGCTAATTCTGGACTAAATAAGAATTTTTAGCTTGGTAAATAAATAGCCGAACTTCTCAGGGGGTAATTCCATATATGGGAAGATAGTAATTGTCAAAAGGATTGGTCAAAGTTTGTTGTAAAGACAGATGATTCTATCATGGCATTTAGTGGGAGGTAGGGGTGGCTGAACTTGCAGGGAGTGGGGGGTAACCCAGTCAAGCGTTGAAAGTGAAATCTATACAGCAGATTCTAAGGATAGTGTATAGAAGGTCTAAAAAAGTGTACTGCAGAAGGGGGGGGGGCGAGTTGAAAGAATAGGTAAATCGAAAGGGAGTAAACAAAAAAGCCATTATAAAAATGAGGAAATAAATATATAAAAAACAAAGTTGTTTTTTCAACCCCCCTCCCCTCCTCAGTACACTTTTTTCGACCTTCTATACACTATCCTTAGAATCTGCTGTATAGATTTCACTTTCAACGCTTGACTGGGTTTCCCCCACTCCCAATTTGTTCTACCGGCAAGTTCAGCCACCCCTACCTCCAACCAAATGCCATGATATAATCATGTCTTTACAACAAACTTTTGACCAATCCTTTTGACAATTACTATCTTCCCATATATGGAATTACCCCCTGAGAAGTTCGGCTATTTATTTACCAAGCTAAAAATTCTTATTTAGTCCAGAATTAGCCGTTGAAATGGCTTGAGCTCTGCCGTCGGGGTAATACTTGTTCCTATTACCCACTCTACTACCCTAAGTATTGAGTACTTTGGTGTGTTATGGTCCATCTGGTTCCTTACCACATTTCCTTCGTTTTATATATATATATCATCATCATCATCATTGTTTAACATCTATCTCCCACGCTAGCATGGGTTTAGACGGGAATTGTCCCACTTGAGGCAAGATTGGTTGTCTTGCTCATATAGGACTGTCTGGCAGGTTTTCTACGGCTGGATGCCCTTCCTAACACCAACCACGTTTACAGTGTGGACTGGGAGGTTTTTACCATGTTACCTACACGGCCACATTACAGCGTGGACTCATTTATTTAGGACTGGATGTTGTGGTACCAACATAACTTTACAGAGAAAGGGGTGATGGTGGGGGTGGGAGTAGGGGTAGTGGATGGGGGTGTATTTTTGGTTAAGAGGTGCCTACTGACTGTAGGTTTCGCTTTGTACCAAGGCAAGGCGGGTCTTCTGTATTACTGCGTAGCGCCAAAGATCTTGGTCCAGTGACATTGTCTTAGAGAGATGTAAGTGTGTAAGGTCGGAATTTATCAATTCGTCACAGGTTTTTCTGGGTCTGCCTACTCCATAGCTTCCATCAATTTTGATCGCCCTGCACTTTTTTATATATCTGTCGTCTTTCATGCACATCACGTGACCATACCAACGTAGTCTTCTCTCGAGTAAACAGCATCTGATTCCTCTTATTCCTAATTTCTCACTTAGTTCATTTATGCTTTGCCGTTCACGTATATTACTATTACACATCCAACGGAGCATGCATATATATATATATATATATATATGTGTATATATATGTGCATATATGTGTGTATGTGTAAGTATATATATATACATATATATATGTGCGCATGTGTGTGTGCGTGAATGCATGTGTGTGTTGGAAGGACATATTTTAGTTCAGTGTTTACTATTACAGTCAATTATATATATATACACACCCACATATATATATATACAAGATATAGATATATATAGTTCCCCTGTGTTAATATTGCACACACTGATACCTATAACAAACTGACTGAAGTATTTCTTTATTTATTTACTTCAATGGTGTGTAATTGACTGTAATAGTAAACACCAAACTAAAATATAGCATTCCAACACACAGACACACACCACTACATATATATATACACACACACACATATATATATATACACACACAAATATATGTATATATACACTCACACATATAACACACACACACACACACACACACACATGCATATATATATATACATATACACACACACATACATTGTATGTGTCTCATTATAAAACATTGAAATAAAAAAAGAACCGAAAACAAAGATTTCTTAATGATTTGATAAGATGCAAGTGTTCATTGTTGTTGTTGGTGTAGTTGTCTTTGTTGTTGTCATTGTTGTTGTTGCTATTGATGCAGTTATCATTGTTGTGTTTGTTGCCACTTGTGTTGTTGTTGTTATTGTTATTGTGTTTGTTGTTGAAGCTTTTATTAGCGTTTGTCGTGCTTGTTATTATTGCTGTAGTTGTTATTGTTGTTATTATTATTGCTGTTGTTGTTGTTATTGTTGTTGTTGTTATTGCTGTTGTTGTTGTCATTGCTATTGTGCTGCTGTTATTGTTTGTTGTTGTTGTTGTTGTTATTATTGCTGTTGTTATTATTGCTGTTGTTATCGCTGTTGTTGTTGTCATTGCTGTTGTTGTTGTTGTCATTGCTGTTGTTGTTATTGTTATTGCTGTTCTCATTGCTGTTGTGATTGTTGTTGTTGTTGTTATTGCTGTTGTTGTCATTGGTTCCTATTGCAGAATTTGAGAGTGGACAGAGTGGATAATTAGAATTTCATGAAGGTGAAACACGCATGTTGTACCGAAGGAGAGTTTGTTCTGTCACTTTGTGGGGATGGTGGAGGGTGTAGGTGGAATAGACACACACACACATATATATATATATAGACACACACACATATATATATATAGACACAGACTCACACATATAAACACACTCATAAACATATGTAGATACACACATACATTTGTAGATATACATACATATGTAGATACACAAATTGAAACTCATATACACACATATAGGGAGATGGTATTATAGTGAACAACATCTATAATGATGTGAATACACACACACACACACATATATATACACATATAGACTCACATGACATATATATATATATATAAACACACACAAATATATACACACTCGTTTATATACACACATATAGACACACACATATATAGACACTCACACATATATACACACACACACACATATATACACACTCACACATATATACACACACACACACACACACACACACACATATATATACATACACCCACACACAGACATATAGGCACACCTGTAATGAAGGAGAGTTTTGTTGTAACTTTATAGTGCTGTGATGATGGAGAGGAATAGATGAAATAATTCAAGTATTTGACAAGCACATGGTCCTGGCTTTTGTCACATTCTCCACCACTTTCAGCAACAGTTTTCTACCATAGTCTTGAATCAATCAATATTTTTTCATGAAATTATTGGCAGATATGATTATAGTTTTTGGGGGGTTTAAGCAAATCACTTTTTATTTGGTTAAACATACAGAAAAAAAGAAAAGAATGCAGTATTGGAAAGAACTATAAATGCCATGAATGAGAGGAAAAGGAAGGAAAAAGAAAGGACTACTAAACAAAGGTAGAAAGAAAGGGGGAAAGAGAGAGAATGACAGGCTCTACATATAGGTCAGCGGGGTGTTTCAGTTGCACCTCACGGACAAAATGGCAACGGCATTTTAGCAGACAATGGCCAGTGACACATGCTGTGAGAGCCACCCTACATCGCAGGGCTCTTTCCTAAAGCAGGCTGCTATTGATCTGATTTTACGAAGGTCAGATGTCCAGGATTCAAGGACGCCTGAAGTCGTGACAAAGGAAGAAAGAAAGGAGGAAGGGGAGAGGGTGACAGACTCTACACTTAGGTCAGAGCGGTGTTTCGACTGTACCCCACGGACTTGGCCAGTGACACACACTGCAACAGTTAATATTTTATGAGTGAAATTAGAAGATGGAAGTGTATCATATGTATACGTGTATGCATACATGTGTGTGTATGTTTATTTCTTATCTTCTTTTCTAAATTTGAGATCACAGTGGTTATATTTGTTTATGTATTACCTAGACAGAAATCTGACTGCTTGGTAGTTTACCTTTAGCATGCCAGAAATGTTTATGAATTGCTTCCTTGACACTACATTATGTATTAAGAGGAGATAATTCTATTGTCGCAATATGTTGCTGGCAGCACGTTAAAGGTTAAACCAGCAAATAACCATATTTTATTGTTAATTCTTAACATCCTCTACCACAAGAAACCATATTAGTGTTTCTTATAAAAGATAAGCAAAAATCATTATGACTGTTTCATGGTAAAAATGGAAGTCTTTATACTAATATATTATGATGTACGATCTCTCCATTAGTAAAGATACTATAAATATTTGAATTAACAAATCACATGAAACCATATTAGCAAGACACATCACCATCATCATCATCACCATTTTACGTCCATTCTTCCATGCTAGCATGGGTTAGACGAGTTATCCTGTTGTGGGCAATACCAGGTCAGGTGACCATGTGTTGCTCATATGGAACTGATTTTGGCTTGGTTTCTACAGCTGGATGCCCTTTGTAACACTAATCTCATTTACAGTGAGTACTGGGTGTTTTTGATTGTTGCGCCTACACAACCACTTCACAGTGTGGACAGGGTGCTTTTTTTGTCGTGACACCTACAGGACCACTTTATAGTGAGGATTGGGTGCCTTTTTGTCATGACACCTACACGACCACTTTACAGTGGGAGGTGGGCATACTGTCTATATGCTTCAGCTTCGGTTTGTACCCATGGGAAGTTGGGTCTTCTGTATTACTGCGTAACACCAGAGGTCTCGGTCCTGGGTTTTCGCCTCTGAGAGGTGCAGGACCGAGACCTCTGGCATTACGCATAAAAAGTACAAAATACATAAAAAGTACAAAACACATAAAAAGTACATAACAGCTCTATGGGAGCATCCCATTAAAAATAAAAACCTGTATGTAAATAATGAATATTATGATCTGTCCACAGGTACAACTACTATAAACATTGAAATCAACAAGCATGGTTTTGTTAATTTTCTACTACATCATTACAGAATGTTAAAAGTTAAAAAGGAAAGAGAATTGGCATCAGAAACACCTTCTGGTCAACGACTTCTGCCTTAAAAAGGCTTGTACGACCCACACCGATATGGAAAAATTGCTAAAATGATGATGATAATCTATCTAACTATCTATATACTACTAAAACTCTGTGATTGCTTGCTTGTCTGTAATGTAATACAGCCAAAAGGGCGCATAATTGTAAAATACTTTGAAAGGAAGTTGGCCCTGAAATGGAGATACAAATGGAATAAAACAGGTTTTACATAAATTGGAGCATGGGTTCCCGAGATACGGGATTTTTCCAGGTACCTTCATAAACAAAGAGAGAAAGAGAAAGTGAGAGAGTAGACTGAAAGAGAGACATAGAGAGAGGGAAAGGAGACAGAGAAGGAGAATGGAAGAGAGAGAGAGAGAGCTGGTGAT
This sequence comes from Eledone cirrhosa, assembly GCA_964016885.1. NCBI lineage: Eukaryota > Metazoa > Mollusca > Cephalopoda > Octopoda > Eledonidae > Eledone > Eledone cirrhosa. Next base: position 331,270,779 of record OZ024743.1, read on the forward strand.
GTTGTGTCTATATATATATATATATATATATATATATATATATATGAGTGTGTGTATGTGTCTATGACCAGTGTATATAGATCATAGACACCCACATATATGTATACACACACATATATATATATATATATATGTATACACACACCGTGTTACCTACATGGCCACATTACAGCATGGACCGTGTGTTTTTTTGTATATATATACACACACACATTCACAGGGAGAGAGAGAAAACGAGAACAAGTGTTCAAGTATGTTTATATATGTAAGTATGTGTGTATGTATGTATAAATATATATATAAATATATATATTTATTTAGTTTCAGAAGATCCCGTTAAGGGTGAAAGCAGCGATTCTTTGCTTAAACTTTAATCTGTTATTTTAATAAATATTTGCTCTTCGGTTCTTATATATTTGATATATATTTTCCTTATCGAGCCCTCTCTGGATTTTAGTCTTCAATTTTATTATTATTACTATATAAATATATATATATATATCATCATCATCATCATCACCGTTTTACGTCCGTTCTTCCACGCTAGCATGGGTTAGACGGGTTGTCCTGTTGTGGGCAGTGTCTGGTCGGCTGACCATGCCTTGCTCATACAGGAACTGATTTGGCTTGATTTCTACAGTTGGATGCCCTTCCTAACACCAACCTCATTTACAGTGAGTGCTGGGTGCTTTTTCGTGGCGCCTACACGTCTACTTTACAGTGTGGGCTGGGTGCTTTTTTGCCGTGGCACGTCCACGACCACCTTGCGGTGGGGGGTGTGAGGGCATATTGTCTTTATGCTTCAGCTTCAGCTTGTACCCATGGGAGGTCGGGTACTCTGTATTACTGTGTGACACCAGAAGTCACGGCCGTGTGTCATTGCCTTTGAGAGGTGTAATTGGGTAAGGTCGGCTTTTATCACCTCATCCCAGGTCATCTTGGGTCTCCCCACTTCGCGGTTTCCATCAACTTCTAGTGCTCTGCACCTTTTTATGCAGCTGTCATCCTTCATACGCATCACATGTCCATACCAGCGCAACCGCCTCTCCTGCACACATCATTTGATTCCTCTTATGCTCAGTCTCTCTCTCAATTCATTTATGCTTTGTCGTTCGCGTATATTACTGTTACACATCCATCGGAGCATGCAGGCTTCGTTTCTCTCTAATCTACGTAAGTCTTCCACCTTCAGCGCCCAGGTCTCACTACCATGTAACATTGCTGTTCGGATACACACATCATACAGTCTGCCTTTCATTCTGAGGGAGAAGCCTTTTGCAGCTAGCAGTGGTGGTATATATATATATATATATCATCATCATCAGGTTTAGCGTCCGTGTTCCACGCTTGCATGGGTTTGGACGGGGGTTTTCCCACTTGAGGCAAGAGTGGTTGTCTTGCTCGCATAGGACTGTCTGGCGGGTTTTCTACAGTTGGATGCCCTTCCTAACACCAACCACATTTAGTGTATATATATATATATATACATACATGTATATATATATATATATATATATATATACATACGTGTATATATATATATATATATACATACATACATGGGGAAAGAGTAAAAGAGAGAAAGTGTGTGTGTATATATAGTGTGCATATAACTGACAATGCTAAGAACTGTTGGTACCTCCTTCACATCTTTCATTTTATGCATGGACTCTTTCTTAGTTATTCAACATTAAAATCATTATGTTCTTTCTCTTGGCAGTACATAGACAACCTTTATCAATATACACAACTGAAGTACATACTGCAATTTATACAGCTTTACCATTCTTATCAGCAACAATTCAAAAACTATTTCAGATTATTTCCACTTAATTTAATCCAGCTAAACCTTTGATAATTCCATACATTGGTGGATGACCAAAATTGACATTTTCAACCTTTCTCTTGTTAATAAATAAATAAATACACTTGATGTCAATTGGTGTATCCAATCATATGTTTTGACAATTTCTAATGAAAACATAAATTTGGACTTAATATTAATGGTTTCTGATTTAGTGCATTACTGGTACTTTATTTTATTGACACCGTAATGATGAAAGGCAAAGCTAAACTGTGTGAGATTTGAACTCAGAACGTAAATAATAATTGTTTCTACTTTTGGCACAAGGCCAGCAATTGCCAAGTGTATTACTGGTACTTTATTTTATCGACCCCGTAAGGATGAAAGGCAAAGTCAACTTCGGCGGGATTTGAACTCAGAATGACAAGGGCCGTAACTCTATGCGTCAAACCATGGCGTCCGACCCTCTACCGATACTGCCAATTCAAATAATAATGGTTTCTGATTCAGGCACAAGGTCAACAACTTTAGAGTAAAGGGAAAGTTGATTAAATCGACCCCAGTGCATTACTGGTATTTTATTTTATCAACCCAGTAAGGAGAAAAGGCAAAGCCAGCCTCAATGGAATTTGAAATCAGGATATAAAGGGACGTAACTCTATGCCGCTAAGCTTGTTGTCTGACGCTCTACCAATACTGCCAAAATAATTGTTTCTACTTTAGGCACAAGGCCAGCAATTACCCAGTGCATTACTGGTACTTTATTTTATCGACCCCGTAAGGATGAAAGGCAAAGTTAACCTCGGTGGGATTTGAACTCAGACCATAAAGGGGCGCAATTCTATGCATCAAAGCATAGCGTCCGACAATGATAATCTCGGATTATGAGTTCCAGACTGATACAGTTATTGAGCATCACTGACCAGAGTCATATTGGACAAGAAAGATCAATATTGTCAGATCATTGATGTAGCCATAACAAATGACATGAATATTGCGAGTAAAGAGGTTGAGAAAATTGAAAGTGGAGATGGTAAGATTGTTTGGGATGCAAGAGGGTAATGGGAATGTGATATCAGTTCTGATTAGTGCATTAGGGTCAACCCCAATTGGAATTTCAAGACTTCTTAACGTGATTGAAAATGAAGACCATGCATGATTGGTGACTCTTAACATCCTGTAATGATTTAGCAGAAAATATCTAAAAATGAGTTTATTAATTCAAATGGAACAGCCACTCTACCTTGTGGGGCTCATGCAGCCAACTCAGCTCTGATAGCAGTAAGTAGGGATGTGATCTGGGGTCAAGAACACTGGAAGTCTCCACTGCTACAGACTCTACCATAAACCTATCAGTGGGTGGCCAATACTTGAACAGTTTGCTTTCTTCGGCTTGGCAGGGAGCAGAGCCTGAGTTGGTAGCACCAGTTTGCCACCAGAGAAGGTGTCACAGCATGTAGCATCCCAGATGAGGGCTCTACCCCAACAGAACAGGAAGAGTGTTAGGCTGTCTGGCATTTTGCCTTCCTGTCGTTCCAGCGGCCTGGCTCGAGGTGGGATGTGAATCCTGTGCTGTCCAGGCCATGCTTTATGACCTCATTGAGAGCAGCATGGCATGGTAGATGACCAACACTATAATAGCATGGCTCTGGATTTATATGGTACAGGGCATTAAGGGTTACAAAACACATAAAAAGAAGTGAATATCCACTATCCCCACCACCACTACCACACACACACGTACACTCACCTGTTCGTTTGTACCACCTGAATTTATTAAGGATTCAAGTTGTTGAAGTTCAGTGAAAAATTTCCTTTCAATCTGAATTTGGGGTAAGAAGACACGCTTTGGTTCATAGATGCTTTCGTGATTCTGATCAACCTCTTGGTAACCTCCCACGTTGCTGGGATCAATCTCACCAATACTGTTTTCACTGTCACCCTCTGATATTTGGGAAGTTAACTCCCCTTCTGGGCTGCTGCTGCTGCTTTCTGAGATCGCATTGTGGCTGGGGTCACTGAGTGCATCGAGATTTGGAGAAGATGAACGCCGCTTTATTGGTGGTGGAGGAGTCGTGGCAAATGACACAGGTCGAGATTCCTCCTGGCAGAAAAAAAGCAAAACAGAAACATCGTTAAATCAGTGTCCCCTAAACTGGGTTTTGAAGAAACCCTGCATCACACAGGGGAGGATTTTATTATGATAAAATTTTAAAAGAATTGATATTCTTTTATTCTTTTGCTGGTTTCAGTCAAGAGACTG
>OZ024743.1:331279845-331307345 GCA_964016885.1 Eledone cirrhosa
TCAAAGTTATGTATACCTGTAAGCTGTCTCGATATAATGAATGACCTTGGAATGATTGCAGGCAATTGTAGCGGTCCCTGAAAACATGCAGTTGTTCTCTTAATAAACTATTCTCAAGAATCAACGAATGTTTTTCTTCTTCGAGCTGAAAAATATAAAAATGGTTGATTCATTTTAACAGCAAATATACATGAGATTTGAAGGCAGCTTTTAAAACCTAGTGGTTAAAAGTGTTGGGTTAACAATCATGAGGTTATAGGTTTTATTCCTAGACCAAGGTACTTTATTTGAAGGCAGATTGATGACCTAGTGGTTAGGCTGTTGGGTTAACAATCATGAGGTTGTGGGTTTGATTGCTAAACCAAGTAATATGTTATGTCTGAGCAAAGTACTTTATTTCACGTTGCTATAAGTCATCCAGCTGAAGGTGGGTATGAGCAGCAACAGTGAGGGGGTGGGGGGCTGCAATTGACAGTCATCTTGTTCAGTGGGAAGGGTTCTTGTACTCACAGTCTATGAATTCTCATGAAACCAGGATAATCTCTGGGTTTAGAAAACAGACATAAAACATAGTTAAAAGCGATATCTCTTTCATAGTGAGGTTAATCAGATTATATTGTTTGAAAGGCGAGACAGGTAAATGGACCTCCACCAGTTTCTATGATGAGCGATCCAGTTGTTTGACCAATGGAGAGGTCTACTTGTAAAATTAACATGTAAGTGACTGGGTATTCCACTATTCCACAGACATGTGTACTCTTAGCATAATCATCAGTGAGATTCAGCATGAGAGAGAGAGAGAGAGAGAGAGAGACAACTGGACCTTTGAATTACAGATGCAATCCACCCAACAGACAGTTCCACTCAGGATGTTTGGGACTGATGCAAGGTTACTTGCCCAACATGCCATATGGTGGGATGAACCTTGGATCTCCTGATTGTAAAATGAACTTTTTAAACATTCATCCATACTACATCCAACCACATTACATCCTACTTTCCCAAAAAACAAAACACAATGTGATAATGTAATCCACAATACACAGTATCAGAAATAAAGATGAAATGGTTATAACAGGAATGCTTTGATCAGAGGTTAGCTGGATGAGGGCCAACTTGAAATTAAACATCATCATCATTACAGTGAGTGTCCTTGGATAACGTTGATAATTATACTTCTCCATTTGTCCCAATCCAACATGGCTTCTGTGAGTTCATTCTTTCTAACTCTCATGTCTTTACAAACCCGCTCCAGAAACACAGCATCAAGCCAACATCTTTTTCTTTCACCATGTGTGGGTTTCCATCTCTTTTGTGAGTGTCCAATAACTAGTTACAGATACTACAGTGTACTGTGGTGGGTGTAATATTTTTGTCAAATACTTTTGCTGTACCACATCAAAATTTCACTTTAAAACTTAAAGAACCTAACATAGAGCAGGAATAGGATGTGACAATGGACGTTAAGGACACTTTAACTGTTCCAAAATTGTAATATCTAATCAATAAGATATTGATGAGATCTTAGATCACACCTCAAGAGAAGATTAAGATGAATAACCCCTCTGAAAGGCCACATCATCAAAAAGTCATCTCGCCCTAATCTATTACTAGCAGCAAGCTAGCTAACCATATTCTAAGTGCAATTTTTGTTCTATAAAAAACTGAAAAACAAAACCAAAAAAGATCTTATTTTCTTGGAATGAAAGCCCCTATGAAAAAGACAGAACAAATATTTCTGTTAAGGGTTCAAAGGAAAATAATAAATGCAATTATTTCTTTCTTTCATTTTCTGTTAAAAATATATTCAGTTTTATGCTACTTAATAGAATTAAGAACCTTATGAACGATAGCAATATGGAAAAGATATAAGAAAGTAATTGCTTGACTTTCAATTGGTTTATTTTCAATGATAACCCACTTATAGATCTTCTGAAAATATGTCAGTTACTTTTGGGCTGGCAGAATTGTTAGAATGTTGGACTTGCATTATTTTGTCCAACATTTGGCTCTTTATGTTCTGATTTCAAATCCCACCAATGTCAACTTTACCTTTTATTCTTTAAGTGTCAATAAAATAAAATAGTAGTCAGGTACTGGTGTTAATATAATCGACTGTTATCTACCCTATTCTCACATTGAACTGAAATGTACTCATTTTGAAATCACAATCCCCACTTTGATGTGACAGTTGCTCACTTTGAAATCGCTACCCCCACTTTTATATGACAATTGCTCATTTTGAAATCACTATCCCCACTTTTATATGAGAATTGTTCATTTTGAAATCACTATCCCCACTTTTATATGAGAATTGTTCATTTTGAAATCACTATCCCCACTTTTACATGACATTTGCTCCATGAAGACTGGAAAACCTTCTCAACATGTGCTTGAAATCCTGCAAACCATTCTGGGAATCAATGAAGACCCTCCAGGACAACAACTTTAATCTAAAGGAAGAGTGACAAAGATCATGGAATGAGTCCAAATTTGTCACCCAGCATCTCGTCTAGGACCCCACATCTAAACTAGTTGGCTTTGACCTTTCCAGAAAGCAAAGGGTGTCCCTAAATTGGATCCGCACAACACATGCCAGGACAGCCCATCATCTTCATTGATGGAAAATGAAAGACAGCCCAGCATGTAACTGTGGGGACCTTGACCAGACAGTACAGCATGCTATTTGACATTGACCCCTCAGATATTTTCCTGGCAGAAATCCATAATGTTGCAAATGACGCCTAGGTCTGGCATGACAGTCTCGACCTGTCTCTCTAGCTACTGTGCATATGTCATATGACAAGAAGAAGAAGATTTTGAAATCACTATTCTCATTTTGATGCAACTTGTGCTCACATTGAAATCACTATTCTCACTTTGATGTGACACATGCTTACTTTGATGCCACATGTGCTAAGGTTGAAATCCTTATTTACACTTTGATGTAACATGTGCTAACGTTGAAATCCTTATTTACACTTTGATGTAACATGTGCTAACGTTGAAATCCTTATTTACACTTTGATGTAACATGTGCTAACGTTAAAATCCTTATTTACACTTTTTGTGGAAGAACGGACGTAAAACGGTGATGATGATGTAACATATGCTGACGTTAAAATCCTTATTTACACTTTGATGTAACATATGCTGACATTAAAATCCTTATTTACACTTTGATGCAACATGTGCTCACTAAGAAATCACTATTTTCACTTCGAAGTGAAATGTGCTAATCTTGAAATCCTTATTTATTCACAAAGAATTACAAAAAAAAACTGTAGTTGATCTTATGGTAAAATCCCTTACCTGTTCCAACTTCCGTGCAACCCATTCCTTAATTTTGACAGCTTTCTCTTCCACCAATTTTGCATCATGTTGTCTTTGTTTTTTCTGAAAGAGAATCGGTAAAAGAATAATAAAATAAATAAAAACACAAACAAAAATAATTGCTATATCGGCATAATGATTCTTTTGTCCTTTTTAAAGTTTCACCACATGACACATTGGTAAAATGGCAGGAATTGAAATGAGAGTTGATTTGATGATATTAACTCTTTAGCATTTACAATAGGTAGGGAGGTGAGGAGACCTCAGATCGCTGAAGCTCACGGTGGAGATGATGAAGGACCGTGACTGTGTTGAATAGGACCCGTCCCACCCTTGCAAGCAGGGAAAAGCGGACGTATGATGATGATGATGATTATATATACTATTGTATTTTTGTGGTATAGTCTTTATCTTACATAATTATCTCACATAATATTGAATCTTTCAGATTTTGATATTATTTCTTTTAAGAACAATACCTTAACATAATTATTAGCAGCAAGTTATGGCCGATTTGAACAGAAAGAAATATGAGAATTCTGGCCGGATATGGCTGGTTTAAATGCTAAAGGGTTAAAGATAAAGAGATTCAGAACATTAGTAAATGTGAACAGTGAAGAAGTCTTTGAGCTTCAGAGAGCTGAGGTGATACCTACTCTCTCATATGATTGATTATATATATATATATAAATATATACACACACACATATATATATATATATATACACACACACACACATATATATATATATATAATAATAATAAAATGTGGAGAGGAAGCACACGAGTTAGGATATCATCATCATCATCATCATCATCGTCGTTTAACGTCCATGTTCCATGCTTGCATGGGTTTGGACGGGAGTTTTCCCACTTGAGGCAAGAGTGGTTGTCTTGCTCGCATAGGACTGTCTGGTGGGTTTTCTACAGCTGGATGCCCTTCCTAATACCAACCACGTTTACAGTGTGGGACTGGGAGGTTTTTACTGTGTTACCTACACGGCCACATTACAGCGTGGACTGTGTGTTTTTTTTTTGTCGTGACACCTACACGATCTCATTTGTTTCGGCCTGGATGTTGTGGCACCAACATAACTTTACATTGAAAGGGGCGGTGTGGATGGGGTGGGGGTGTATTTTGTTAGAGGTGCCTACTGACTGTAGTAGGTTTTACTTTGTATTTAGGTAAGGCGGGTCTTCTCTGTTACTGAGTACCGCCAAAGATCTCGGTCCAGTGACATTGTCTTGGAGAGGTGTAAGTGTGTGAGGTCGGAATTTATCAGGTCGTCCCAGGTTTTTCTGGGTCTGCCTACTCCGTGGCTACCGTCTATCTTTATTGCCCTGCACTTTTTTATACAGCTGTCGTCTTTCATGCGCATCATGTGACCATACCAACGTAGCCTACTCTCGAGTAAACATCATCTGATCCCTCTTATTTCTAATTTTTCCCTTAGTTCGTTTATGCTTTGCCATTCATGTATATTACTATTACACATCCAGCGGAGCATGCAAGCTTCGTTCCTCTCCAGTCTGCGTATATCCTCTGCACACAATGCCCAGGTCTCACTGCCATGCAACATTGCTGTTCGTATGCAGGCATCATACAACCTGCCTTTCATTTTTAGGGAGAACCCTTTAGTGGCTAATAGTGGTATAAGCTCTCTGAACTTTTTCCATCCAGTTCTGACTCTAGCTACTGTACTTTCAGAGCACCCTCCCCCACTGCTGATTTTGTCACCCAGGTAACGGAAGCTGTCCACTATTTCTATAGAACCATCTGTGCAATGGAATGAGCTAGTATTCTGGGGGCACTTGCTGCTACTTATTGCACCAGAGCACCGGCCACATGTAAAATCTATGTTCTTAGTTAGCTTACCTGTGATCCCACTACATCTTTTATGCACCCCTACTTTGCATTTGGGACATAAAATGGAGTTTCTACCTACGCCTTTCCTACACACTGAGCATGGCCATTTCCCGGAAGGGACCGGTGCCTTATTTTCTTTCCTACAAACTAGAACTTTAGTCTTAGCCAGGTTAATTTTAAGGCCTTTTGATTCTAGGCCGTGCTTCCATGTTTGGAATTTCTTCTCTAGCTCGGTCATTGATTCAGCTATGAGCGTTAGATCATCTGCGTATAGGAGTTCCCATGGGCAGCCGGTCTTGAACTCCACTGTTATAGCCTGAAGGGCAATAATAAATAGTAGGGGGCTAAGAACAGAGCCCTGATGAACACCAACTTTTACGCTAAACTCTTCACTATATTCGTTGTTAATTCTAACCTTGCTGATATATATATATATATGAAAACAGGGAGAAAGAGACGATTATTAGGAAGAAAAATATATTTTTTTCCTTTTTTGTCTCTCTCTCTCTCTCTCTTTTCTGGGTTACAAAATGATTAAAACGAAATGTTTTACTTTGTGTGAAGTGTTAAGGTATTAGTTGATTTATTTATTATTTTACAATGGCATTTATTTGTCTATTTATATATTTAATCATTTCACTATCATTTGATAATGCATAAAAATGCTGAAACCGGTAATAGACAATAATTAAATATATAAATAGACAAATAAATGCCATTGTTAAATAATAAATAAATCAACTAATACCTTAACACTTCACACAAAGTAAAACATTTCGTTTTAATCATTTTCTAACCCAGAAAAAAGAGAGAGAGAAACAAAAAAGAAAAAAAAAATATTTTTCTTCCTAATAATCATCTCTTTCTCCCTGTTTTCATATATATATATATATATATATATACACACACACACACACATATAATTAATAATACTAGCAGAAAAACCACCCTTTGCGTGGTTTTCTGCTGACATGTGTAGTGTGCATATTGATATTATACACAAATATACAAGCATGTAGATATGATACATCAAATAAAATCGTAATTGACAATATACACAGAAATTGAACGAAGTCTGTGTTACACTCTCTTCTGTAATCAGTAAAGTAATCCATGATACATTAAAAAAAGACGATATTATATATAAACTGCACTACAGTGAAATGTAATGAAAACAAAAAAGGAGAAAATTAACGATGGAAATATAAACGTTATATAACGATGCAAATATATGAATGTTTATATAAGCGATATAATATAGTGTACGTTATATCATAACTGGAAGTATTGACATTTGAAAATTTTTAAAGAAGTGAATCTTAAAATAAGCAATCATTATATATAAGAATATTTATGTTTAAGCAACAGCTACGAAATTTAGTACATAAATCATAAAATATTCATTCATTATTTATTGAAAGTAATAGAGTTACGGCCCTTTATAGTCTGAGTTCAAATCCCGCCGAGGTTAATTTTGCCTTTCATCCTTACGGGGTCGATAAAATAAAGTACCAGTAATGCACTGGGATAATTGCTGGCCTTGTGCCAAAAGTAGAAATAATTATTTATTGAAAGTAATCCAACAACTTATTTTACTAACGAGGTAAAAAAATATATTCAGGACACGCATTCATCCCTTTATTATATTATGATGAGAGAAATTATATATACATATACATCTTTTTCTTTGCCCACTTATTCCCAAGAGGGTCATGGGGGCAGAGACCTCAAACATTCCTTTCAGCCGCTGCAGTCTGGGTTTTACCTATCACTATACCCGCTCTGCATCAACTATGCATTGAGTACTTCCCTGATTAGTGGTCTCCTTGGTATCAGTACCACAGACACTCTCTCTCTGTATCATCATCACTGTTTTACATCCATTCTTCCACACTATCATGGGTTAGACGAGTTGTCCTGTTGTGGGCAATGCTAGGTCAGGTGACCATGCCTTGCTTATATGGAACTGATTTTGGCTTGGTCTCTATAGACGGATGTCCTTCCTAATGCCAACCTCATTTACAGTGTCGACAGGGTGCTTTTTGTCGTATATATGTATATATATATATATGCTTCTAACTCTGCCATGGATTTAGCTGATGTCTTAATAAGTAGGAAGGACAGGATGCTGATACTCTTAGGGAAGTGGCCTAGCTCAATGTATCAACAAGTAGTGCACACAGTGTAATTTATGGAAGCGCTAGAGATGTAGTGGGGTTACAGGTAGGTTAACAGAGAAATTAGACTTTGTATATTGCAGTTGCACAGGAGAAGTAAGCATGAAGAGCACAAGTGAAATTGATTCACTCAGCTGCAAAGGAGGCTCCCTAGAATTTGTTGACAGCTTTTGCTACTTAGAGGGCCTAATCATCAGAGGAGGATGATATTCTGAAAGTGTGATAGCCAGGGTTGGGAGAGGTTTAGGGAGCTGACAACAAAAGGCTTCTCTCAAAGAGTGAAGTGTAGATTGTATGACTTCTGCATGCAAACTGCAAAGCTACATGCCAGTGAAATGTGGGCCTTGACTGCAGAAGGTCTGCAAAGGCTAGAAAGAAATGGAGTATGCTAAAATGGATGTGTAATGCCAGTGTGCATGAGCTGAGAAAAAAAAGTAGACATAAGAGGAATTGGATGCAAGAGAGAATATTGTCTGAGTATGGACATGTGAGGCATATGGAAGTTGACAGCTGTACAAAGTGCAGAGAAATCTCAAAGGATGGGATTCTGGGAAGGAGCAAACCCAGAAAAACATGGGATAAGATAGTAAGGACTGATCTTGAGAAACTAAACCTCACAAAAGAGATGACAAATTATCTCAAGGACTGGCAACATGTTGTACTGGTGAAGACTTGCCTACCAACCTAAAACATGACCTGATCTATACCTGTACCTTCCCGCCCACTATGATAAAAACAATGATGATCATGATAAGGATGATGATGATGATGCTAGTGATTTGGTATTGTCAATAGAGGCAATTGTGATATAGTTGAAGCAGTAACTAAGCTAAAACTGGCAGAGGAGATGACGAAGGAATGTGATGACTGGAGCGATACTGTGCTCAGAAGGACCCATCCAACCCATGCAAACATGGAAAAATGGACGTGCTTATGAATCTTTTTGTGAACAACTTGCCTGAAACTGGCCCTGGTTCTAGGATACAAACTCAGCATGTTAAAGAGATTTTATTTATTTAATCCTACCAACATAAATCTATATACGAACCTCAGTTAAGTTATGTTCCGAACATCAGCTTAATCATGAGAAAATTAGTTATATTACTAAACATTTCCCAAAACTTGGGTTTTGTAAAGGATAAACAGTGTTTTTCATTAGAAATGAGGCAAGGAAAGGGTTAAAAGAGAAGCAAATATAAACCCAATGGAATAGAGTAAAACTAATCTGTTATGTGTCATATATACAATAAAGAACTGTCACTTCAAAGAGAAGTGGAGACATGTTATACAAGTAGAGAAGTTAGCATATTTCATTGTCATGTTTCCAACACATCTACAGACTTTATGGAAATCGTTCATTGTACTCTTACATTTTTTTTTTTATGTGGAAATGATTAAAGGAAGTATACATCCATTTTCAATGTTAGCATGGGTTAGACGGCTTGTCCTGATGTCAGTCAAAAAGACAGAACAGATGATCATGTCTTGCTCAAACAGAACTGTTTCTGGTTTGTTTTCTACAGCTGAATATTCAGCATCATCGTCATTTAACGTTCATCTTCCACATGCTAGCATAGGTAGGACGCCCTTCCTAATGTCAAACACATTACAGTGTGGATTTATATATGTGTGTGTGTATATATATATACATGTGTGTGTGTTTGAGTACATATGCGTGTATGTATGCGTGTGTGTATATATACATACACACTGTACTTACTGTAAATGAGGTTGGTGTTACGAAGGGCATCCAGCTGTAGAAATCAAGCTAAAATCAGTTCTGTATGAGCAAGACACAGTCACCTGACCTGGCATTGCCCACAATAGGACAACCCGTCTAACCCATGCTAGCGTGGAAGAATGGACGTAAAACGGTGATGATGATGATGATATATATATACATATATATACACACACACACACAAAAACATAAACTCACATACACATATGTATGGAAAATTAAAGTGACAAATCAAAAAGAAAAATACTTGGGAGAAAAAGAAAAGCCGTTTCCATAGAGACATCTCTCACACACAGATACATGTGTACATATATGTGTGTGTGTGCATGTGTGTGTGTGTGTGTGATGGAATTAATGAATGTGACCATTGCTTGTTAATGAGCTTCAATGCAAAGATATATTTTAGCCCAGTTGATAGCATTATATATATATATATATATATATATATATGTATGTATGTATGTGTATATATATATGCATAAATCATCATCATTATTATCACTGTATGCTTGCTCATCTATGGGTTTGATAACACACATACATATGCATACATACACACACACACACATATGTGCATGCATACACACACACATATGCATACATGCATACACACACATATGGATACATGCACACAGACACATTGACATATATGCATACACACACACGCATATATATATGCCCCCCCCCACACACGCACATGCATACATACACACACACAGACATGCACACACACACACACATCGACATATATGCATACACACATAGATATATATGCATACATTTGTTGCTGGAATTAACCAATTGTAAAGCTGTATACTAATGGCCTGTCTTTTCTGCTGACAGTAACTTTGGTGGTAGTAGTAGTAGTAGTAGTAGTAGTAGTAGTAGTGGTGGTGGTGATAGAAGTAGTAGCAGTAGTAGCAGTAGTAGTAGTAGTAGTAGTAGTAGTAGTGGTGGTGGTGGTGGTGGTGGTGGTGGTGGTGGTGGTGGTGGTGGTGGTGGTGGTGGCAGTAGTAGCAGTAGTAGCAGTAGTAGTAGTAGTAGTAGTAGTAGTGGTGGTGGTGGTGGTGGTGGTAGTAGCAGTAGTAGTAGTAGTAGTATTAGTAGTAGTAGTAGTAGTAGCAGCAGCAGCAGTATTAGTAGTAATAGTAGTGGTAGTAATAGTTGTTGTTCTCTTGGCATTGTCATTCTTGGAATCCATTTATCATTGATGAGTGAGTCATTTAGTTGCATGTTGTAAAGTCTCTCATGTTGGGAGATGTTAAGGGAGAGATGTTAAGGGAGAGATGTTAAGGGAGAGATGTTAAGGGAGAGATGTTAAGGGAGAGATGATAAGGGAGAGATGATAAGAGAGAGATGTTAAAGGAGAGATGTTAAAGAGAACAACAAACTGGACTGATTAAAACAAAAATAATTAAACAAAAACAAACAAAGATATGAACCGGACAAAAAAGAAAAATGGTTGGCTTCGCAACATGTGGGTTTAGGGGTCAATCTTGCTACATGGCATCTTGGAGCAAGTGTCATCTTGTATGGATTGAAAAGGACCCCGTCCAAGCCATAGAGGATGGAAAAATGGATGTAGAAATGATGATGATATGCATATATACATGTATACATGTTAGTGAAGGTGCATCCCCGAGTGGTTGGAGAACTGGATTAGCAATCAGTTCCTGGACTGGGCAATGCATTATGTCCTTGAGCAAGACGCTTTATTTCACATTGCTCCTTCTGCCTGGATTTGCAACTGGTAGATAGTATTAGCAATCGGAAAGACCAATGGAAACATTGTTTCCTCAGTCTTATGTGATGAGCTCCACATAGTGATGTTAAGCAAATGAGGTCTGGAATCTTGTCAATTGACTATCATATATATATATATATATATATACAGTGCCCCGCAAAAGTTTACAACACATTAGGAAAAATGCGGTTTTAGGTATTTTTAATAAAGTTAGGGTAATGAAAATTTAACTACTGATAGAACTTATAATGAGGCATTTAATGATACAATCATATTTTTTTTAAAATAACAAGGAAATAACTCATGAAGACAAATCAATATTTTTATAATGCAAAAGTTTACAACCAATTTATTAAATCATCTCTTAATATTTCGTAGCGTAACCTTTGTTGCTAATTACAGCCTGTAGGCGTTTGGAGTAGCCTCTTACAAACTTCTTGCATGTTTCTTGGCTAATATTTTTCCATTCTTCACAACAAATTTTCTTTAGTTCAGGGATATTTTGGGGTTTCCTTTTTTGAATTCTGAGTTTCAGTTCTCTCCACAAATTTTCGATCAGATTAAGATCTGGAGACTGACTTGGGCATTTTAGAACATTTGTTCCATTCGTACTTAACCAAGATTGTGTTAGCTTTGCAGTATGCTTTGGATCATTATCTTGTTGAAAAAAAACAACCTGGCTTTAGGCTGAGAGAATGTGCACTTTGATGTAAATTCCTTTGCAAAATACCTCTATAATAAGTGCCATCCATTCTTCCTTCTATTATTTCAATATTTCCTACACCTGTGGCACTAAAGCAACCCCAGACCATGACTGATCCACCTCCAAATTTTACAATTTGAATAGTATTCTTCAGCGAATATTCAGTACCTTTCTTTCTCCAGACTTTTGCCACAGTATTTCGACCAAAAAGTTCAATTTTTGTTTCGTCCGACTAAAGTACATCTTCCCAAAATGACGCAGGTTTGATGAGATGCTCATTTGTAAAGTTTAATCGACGAAGAACGTGTTTCCTCGTAAGAAGTGGTGTTTTCCTTGGAGACCTCGAGAAGATATTATATCAACGAAGTGAACGACTAATTGTATCTGTGCTCACTTTTACTCCACTTCCTTCTAGGTCATCCTAAAGATTTTTAAGAGTACACTGGGGTTCGTTGCCAACCTTTCTCATCAATAACCGAGCTGCACGTTCCGTTATCTTTCTAGGACAACCAGAACTAATTAGAGGACAGGTGGAATGATGAGATTTCCAGTGACTGAACACAATGGCACATTTAACTGACAAGATATCTTTCTATAACCAACACCATTTGTATGAAGGTCTACAATGCGTTTACGGTGGTCTTCATCAATCAGTTTATTTTTCCCCATATTGTCCATGTTTACAGAACGGTTGTCAATGTTTACAGGATGGTTGTCAGACAAATAATGACGTAATGTTTTTAATTGTCCTTAGAAGTTACCGTAAACCTAATCTAGAACATTCTACTGAATTTTAAATCTGAAAATTTAAGAATTTTCTTGAAAAAAAACGATAAATATAAAATGTGTTGTAAACTTTTGCGTTATAAAAATATTGATTTTTCTTCATGAGTTATTTCCTTGTTATTTTTTTTTAAATATGATTGTATCATTAGATGCCTCACTATATGTTCTATCAGTAGTTAAATTTTCATTACCCTAACTTTATTAAAAATACCTAAAACCGCATTTTTCCTAATGTGTTGTAAACTTTTGCGGGGCACTGTATATATATATATATATACATAGAGAGAGAGAGAGAGATACCTTCTTACCTACCTACATACATATATAAGGTCATTGGTGTTGTCACAGTGGGCCAAAAGTTATAAATAATTTTCAATAGAGTTTCTTTTCACCCACCTTATACATACATATGTACACACACATATTGCAGTGGAGATGTGCGGCCTAGTGGTAAGGGTGTTGGACTTATGATCATGTCGTTGGTTTGATTCCTGGGCTGAGTTGTGTATTGTGTTCTTGAGAAAAACACTTCAATTAACATTGCCCCGGTATACTCAACTGAAAATGACTA
Organism: Eledone cirrhosa; assembly: GCA_964016885.1. NCBI lineage: Eukaryota > Metazoa > Mollusca > Cephalopoda > Octopoda > Eledonidae > Eledone > Eledone cirrhosa. The sequence continues at coordinate 331,292,768 of OZ024743.1, forward strand.
CCAGCAAGAACTGGAGGTTTAACCCTACAATGGACTGGCATCCTGTCCAGGGGAAGGTCTTGTCCTCTCAGTCATTTTATGCCATGAAACTGGGAAAAGCACCTGCCTGATGAGCCTCCTGGCTTGAGACAGACTTTAGACTCGACTTAGATATATATTGCTAGAATAAGTTTAAATTAAATATTTCAGTCAGCTCCCATTCCTAGTTACACGTGTCAAGGAACACATCTTGTCTGTACATTTTTGGCAAGGTTTCTATAGCTGGATGCCCTTCCTAACACCATCTACTTTTATAGAGTGTATTAGGGACATATAATGGCAGCAGCACCTGAGGAGAGGTACAATTGTTTCTTTACATCACACCACCATATCAACAAAGTTAGCTCTCTTTCAGACATCAGTCAATGCTTTTAATAGCCATTCATTCTGTCAGCTCACATGTGCTATAACTAGAACATATCTAGTTAGGCTCTTAGAAAACCTTGGCCATGATAGTTATGTATGATATTGAAGAGAGATGAAGGTTTCTTTATTAAATTGCTTAATACTACAACCAATTTGAAGATAAATATTTTTCCTACACGAATCACTTATGCTTATAAACTATAATCTCTTTATTATAAAGAGATAAACTAAAATGTCCCACTAATGCAAGTTAAAAGAAAAAAAATAATTTAAAAAAATAGACTATATTTCCTAAAACCATTATTTACTGGTGCTGTATATGACAGTATAATGTCTAAATATATTGACTCTGGAGCTAAGTGGGTTTAGTTTAAATTCTTGTCCGTATTAACTCAGCTTTTCTTCCTTCTGAAGGTGCATTAGGAGTGGGGGGGATGGAAGAAAAAATATATGAAAACAGTTCTAAAAATAACGGCTGTACTTATAGCTGAATCTATGGAGGAGCTAGAGAATAAATTCCTACTGTGGAAACAGGACTTAGAAACAAAACAATTCAGAGTAAACTTAGAAAAACCAAAGTTCTAGTAAGAAAGAAGACAAGACTCTACTGATACCATTGGGAAAATGGCCATGTTTGATATGTAGAAATAAAGCTGGTAGGAACTTTATTTGATGTATATAATATAAAACATGTGTACACAAGAGATGCAGTAGGATAGCAGACAGGCTGACAGAAAATGTAGACTTTGTATATAGATGATGAATGGGGGTAGTTGGTAATAGGACCCCTAGTGTAATAAACTTTCTCCAATCTTGAAAAGGTTGCACAGAAGTAGTTGATAGCTTCTGTTACTTATGTGACCTAATTAGCAATAGCAGAAGTTGTTCTGAAAGCATAGTAGTTAGAATATGAACAGGACAGAAAAGTTGAGTTATTGCTACTGTTAAGAAGAAAGATCAGTTGTATGTTGCCTGCATTGAAAGTGTAAAGCTACATGATGTGAATAGTTACGGCTCTTTATATTCTGAGTTCAAATCCCACTAAGGTTAGCTTTGCCTTTTAGCTTTATGGGTTCAATAAAATAAAGTAACAATAACACACTGGGGTTGATTTAATTGACTTTCCCCTCCCCACAAATATTGGTTTTGTGCCTAAAGTAGAAACAATTATTATCATTATTATTTTGCAATCACATGCTATAGATATTTACACTAAATTTTTTTATCAAATAATAAATCAATCTCCGGTATTCAACACATATTTCAAGATCCATGCTGTCACCCAACAAGCTTGCTATTTGTATAATGCTAAAGTCTTCTGTCATCTCTATCTTGACTAAATCATCCTTCAAGACAATGCCCTAAAATCAAATGACTGCAATTGTAAATCCTCGAAAGTTCAAACTGTGATCCATTATGCACCCTTAGTTTTTATTTATCCTCTTCTACTCTGGTGTCAAATGAGCAGGTTACATCTATAATTCACACCTTTAACCCTTTAGGTACCAACCTGGCCAAAAAACCAGCTCTGGTTCTATAAATAAAACCACCCAATTTAAAGGGTTCCAATTTAAATTTTAAATCTTCCAACATAATTTATATAAGAACCTCACATTAAGTTACGATCCTATTAATGAAATAATTAATACTTTTTAGTAAATCCCTCAAAATTCTTCATTAATTAATTAAAATAGTGTGTATTGCATTAGAATTGCAGTCATGAAAGGGTTAAACAAAACAATATTGGGCTTACAGCACTCAAAGACTTTGTATGTAAAAATACCAAATCAGTTTGACCTTTTTATTTTCCATCACCCTTTCAACTTAATGATTATACAATTTGTTTGAGCAATTGAAGCTGAACTACAACAAATTTTCCAGTGCATAATGTGAGTATATATCCTTTCTCTGATCCACTCCCAATGTATCTCTCCACTGACCACTTCAGTCTCTACATAGAACTTTCCAGATCCACTCCCAAGGTATCTCTCCACTGACCACTTCAGTCTCTACATAGAACTTTCCCTGGCCTGTTTTTTCTTTGAACCTCTGCATTCTTTCAGCAATTATGTCTTTCTTTTCTTTACCTTCGCCAAGCATTTCTCTTCTTTTAACTTCTTTGATCAATGTTAATTTGATGTCCCTTACATACTGTCTTAAACTTGTTACTTCCATGTCAACACAATCTTCTACACTGGTAAAACCTCTCACTCACTCCCTTCTGTAGTAGATACAACCTCTTTATTTTGTTTAACTCTCTGAACATGGTTAGCATTTTCCTTGTTTTGCAATCCATTTTCTCAAATTCATCCTTCTTCCACAATATTATTATTATTATTATAATTATTATTATCAGCAGTATCGATAAAGCATCAAACAACATGCTTTATGACATAGAGTTAACACCCTTTACCTTCTGAGTTCAAATCCTGCCGAGGTTAACTTTGCCTTTCATCCTTACGGGGTTAATAAAATAAAGCAACAGTATGTTGGGGACGATTTAATCGACTTTCCCTTCCCCCAAATTACTGGCCTTGGGCCTATACTAGAAATCATTATTATTATTATTATTATTATTATTATAGGGCGGTGAATTGGCAGTATCGGTAGAGGGTTGGATTATGCTTTCCAGCATAGTTACGTCCCTTTACGATCTGAGTTCAATTCCCACCGAGGTTAACTTTGCCTTTCATCCTTACGGGGTCGATAAAATAAAGTACCAGTAATGTACTGGGATAATTTCTGGCCTTGTGCCAAAAAGTAGAAACAATTATTATTATTATTATATTCATTGAGAGATCATACCCCGAGTACTATGGGCATGTGGTTAGAATGTCTCAGGAAAGAATCCCTGGACAAATTTTATGAGCTTGGCTGGTCTCACTTAGAGATCCAGCCCAATCAGTTAGATATGGTTGTTTTGGACAGGACCTGCTGGAAGGAGTGTTTGAGGACTCTGGCCCTCTCGGGAATATGTGGGCGAAGAAGAAGATTATCATTATTATTATGGCATGGTTTCTACAGCTGGATAACATTCTTAATGACAGTTACTTTATAGAGTCTTTTAGGAGCATTTTATCATGGCACCAGCACAACTACTTTACTGAGTGTGCTTGGTGCCTTATGTAAGCAAGGTCCAGCTCCAATTAAGTACTGACCTAACCCATCTCACCCCTGACAGCAAGGAAAATAGATGTTAGATGGTATATATATGTTTCTAATTACTGAGTTGCTTATCCATGAGAGATATGTTGCAATGTTGCAACGTCTCATTTATAAACAGGTGTAAACTGGTGTAAGCATTCAAAAGCACTCTACGTTGGTCATATATATATCCAGCAGTACAATAGCGATCAAACACGACAGAGTTTCTTTCTTTGTAACCATAACATCTGTCTTAACATTAGTTCATACATATATATAATGTGCACATATATACAGGTAAGACACTTTTTCAATCAATCACTTCCTACCTGTTCTGTTAATTGCTTCTCCAGACTATCAATATGTTTCTCTTTTCTCTCCAATACATTCTCCAGTTCTAGAACTCTGTTATTTAAATCCTGTGGCTGCCAATTAATGGCTGCCAAACGCTGTTCCATTAGATTTAACTGTAAATAAAGAGAAAAAAGTTGATAAACCATTTTGAAAAGACACAAATATAGACAAGGTAATGGTACAATAAACACACATAATTTTGTTTATATTAGATGATGTCATATTTAGAGTACAATATACTAGTCTGCAGATAGTGAATAATTTGTAACTTTGTTGCTTTGGCCACAAACTTGGGCACTGCCACCCATAACACAGTGGAATGGAAGATATCAAAATACTCAGATTTGGATGACAGTTTCCTTATCATGTCAATCACTGTTAAGACATCTGGTATTCTTAACCTACTGACAGCTACAGTGGAAGATATTGAGATTTATGGGTCGTGACTGTCTACTTCCTTTTCTTGTCAGTAGTTGTCATCGAGTCTTCCAGTGTCCTCATTTCCCAAGCTGCAGTTTTCCTATGCAAAATTGGGAAGAGTGCATTCTGTCCGAGGAAAGATCCTCATGAGGGTGAATAACTGATGCAGTGGGTGTTTGAGGCTGGTGCCCAGGCAGCAACGCTTTTGTCATCCTATCTACGGAGCACAGCTGAGATGTTATTGCTATTGAAGTACCTTTTCTATGGAAACAGACACAACAATATGGATCAGAACTATCAAAAAAAAATCAGTGCTAATTCCATGCTTTCTCCATTTTGTCCTGAGAGTGTAGGTGAGATAGTCTAATGGGGTTCATTTGGAAAAGTTGGGGTGTAGGAGAGATACAGTGTCTAGCTAAAGGGGTACATTTGGGAAAGTTGGGGTGTAGGTGAGATATTGAGTCTAGTTAATGGGGTGCATTTGGGTAAGTTGGGGTGTAGGTGAGATACAGTGTCTAGTTAATGGGATACATTTGGGAAGGGGTATAGATGAGATATAGAGTCTAGTTAATGGTGCATACTTTAAAACCCATCTGTTTTTTTTTTACTTCATTTTTTCTCTCAAATTATTATGATGATATTAAAAACATATTTTAAAATGTTAACCCTTTCACTACCAAATCCAAATTCAGGCCCTTCACACTCCTGTTGGGGGAACCTCTCCCTGGTTAAATCAACTGCTCCCTATATCTGGCAATACTTGCCCCTGTGGAGCCAATGTATCAGTTTAGATCAACGTGCAATCTTGCATTTGACCACTCTTTGGTTCTTCTCCACTGCCTTGATGTCCACTCTGTCACTCTCATAGTCCACCTGTTGCCTCTGAGATGAGAGACATGGCCAGCCCATCTATGTTTGCCCTTCTTGATGGTCTCGATTATATCCTTCACTTCAGTCTGCTGTTGAATCAAAGTGTTGCTCTTCCTGCCATATAAGTTGATGCTCAGCAAATTTCACTCCGTTTTACATTGTGAAATACACTGTATTTGAATTAAATAGTGAAGAGTTTTGAGGGACTTAAAAACCATTAATTATTTTATTATTAAGATGGCACTTGTATCATAACTTACAATGTTCTTATATGAAATTCTGCTGGAAGATTTAATTTAGATAGGAACCCTTTAAAATGGGTGGTTTTATTTCATAGAACCAGCATTGGTTTGGGGCAGGTTGGTATCAACAAATTTAAATAAATATTAATCATCACAATTCTACAAATTCCATCAGACAGACCAAATTTTATTTTATTTTTATTTTCTTGTTGTTGACTAAAACCAATACGTAATAAAAAAAAAACCAATATCTAAAACAAACAAAATATGATTAAAACTAGAAATATGTTCCACACTTGCAGCCACAAGCTAAACTGTCTACATTTCTATTCTATAAATATTCCAGTGTGATTTTAATGTTTTGTTGTGTGTGCACATGTGTGAGTGTACCTGTATGTGTGTGTGAGGGCCTGTGCATTTGTGTGTATGTGCATGTGTGTAAACATATATATAGATGGATAGACATAAATATAAAAGTCACTGCAGTTAGAGTTGTTACTTCTACAAAGTGGGAGATCACAGTTCTGATACTATGGATATTTGGTCAGAATGTCTCAGTAAGAAACAAAAAAAATCGCTGGACAGATTTTATGGGCAAAACCAACTGGCAGGAGACCTAGAGGTAGACCCCAGCAAGTTGGTTGGATAACATTCATGACAGGACCAACTGTTTGAGGATTCTGCCTAGAAGAAGAAGAAGAAGAAGAAGAAGAAGAAGAAGAAGAAGAAGAAGAAAGAAAAAGAAAAAGAAGAAAAAGAAGTAGAAGAAAAAGAAAAAGAAGAAAAAGAAAAAGAAGAAAAAGAAGAAAAAGAAGAAAAAAAAAGAAAAAAAGAAAAAGAAGAAAAAGAAAAAGAAGAAAAAGAAAAAGAAGAAAAAGAAAAAGAAGAAAAAGAAGAAAAAGAAGAAAAAGAAGAAGAAGGAGAAGAAGGAGAAGGAGAAGAAGAAAAAAAAGAAAAAAGAAAAAAAAGAAAAAGAAGAAAAAGAAAAAGAAGGAGAAGAAGGAGGAGAAGAAGAAAAAGAAAAAGAAGGAGAAGAAGGAGAAGAAGAAAAAGAAAAAGTAGAAGAAGAAGGAGAAGAAGAAGAAGAAGAAGAAGAAAAAGAAAAAGAAGAAAAAGAAGAAAAAGAAGAAGAAGAAGGAGAAGAAGAAGAAGAAGAAGAAGAAGAAGAAGAAGAAGAAGAAGAAAAAGAAGAAGAAGAAGAAGAAGAAGAAGAAGAAGAAGAAGAAGAAGAAAAAGAAGAAAAAGAAGAAGAAGAAGAAGAAGAAGAAGAAGAAGAAGACGATGACATATATATATTGGTTTTGGAACTCTGTCATTTCTGATATTGAGTACTACAGTTGATTCAACTTGTTAAATTAACATGTAAGTGGTTGAACAGTCTATAGACAAGTGTACCACTAACGTATTTCTCAGGAAGATTCAGCATAAGATAGTATTTAACCCTTCTGTTACCATATTCCTATTGAAAGACATTAACTATGATTTTCAAACAATTTTGAAAATATTAAAGAATTTGGAAGGATTTAGTAATATAACTAAATTTCTTATTATTAAGTTTGTGTTTGGAACATAACTTAACAAAGGTTCTTACATGAGGGAAAGTTACGGGATAGATATAAATGTTTTAAAATAAACTATGTGTTTAGAATGTTTCAGGAAAGAATCGTTGAACAGATTTTACGGACATAACCAACAGGTAGGAAACCCAGGAGTAGACTCCGAGCAAGATGGTTGGATTAACATCCATGAGTTTGGCTAGTCTCACTTGGGTATCCAGCTGGATCAGTTGGAGATGGTTGCATCTGAAAGGACCAACTGGAGGCAGAGTTTGAGGACTCTGCCTCCACAACATTCTCAGGAATAAGTGGGTGAAATGAAAAAGAAGATACAATAAACAATGTTATATAATAGAACCAGGAACAGTTTCAGGTGGCTTCGTATCAGAAGTGTTAATGTATTCTTGTTATAAATTTGTGGCAACATTAATCCAAGCAGAATTTTCTACATCGGAAATGTTTAAATAAATTTTGTTTTATGTGAAACTGATGCTATGTATAGATTTTACATTTACTTTGTCAATATAGATTCTGTTCTAATACAGCGCTATAAATATTCTTCATTGTGTGTGAGTATCAGGTTTAGAATAGGTACAAATGCTGTAAAGTGGTTTGTTACAGGAACTGCATCCTGCATTAGAAAGCTTGCCAAACAAAGGGTTGGTAGGACCCTTCAGTTGTGTCAAGGACATGACAGCCTCCCTAGTGTTGATGATCTGCATGATAAATGTACTCAGTACACACTGTAAAGTGGTTGATGATAGGAAGGGCATCCAGCCGTAGAAATGTTGCCAAGCAAAGGGTTGCGAGAACCTTTAGTTGTGTCAAAGACATGACAACCTCTCTTGTGCAATCAGTAGAACGTGAGACCATAAATAAGCGAGATGCAGATCCCTGGCCCATCTGGGAAATCAGAAGCCATATTTCAGTACTGACATAGTTTATACAGACCTGTCTAACCCTTGATAGCAGGGAAAACGGACATTATAATGACAATGGTGATGAGGATGATGATGACATTACATTCCTGTATGTCGTAGAAGACAACTAAAAATGTTGGCATTATGAAGGGTATCCAGTTGTAAAACATTGCCAGAAAATAGACCTTCTATTATGGGACTCACATATTTAAAACCTGCTTTGGCAGTGAAATACTATCCTATCCTCGGTTGTCCAGTGGGATGCCCCACTGGTTCCACACATTGCTTCCATTCACCACGGTCATTTATCATGATCTTCAGTTCTTCTAGTGTCTCAATCTTTGTGTCGTCTAGTAGAGTGTCCACATAGGTGATTTTTTCCTTCCTCATAGAGTAGGGTCTTGTGTTTCCTACTACTTGCACAATCAAAACCCTACGATGGCAGGGAAAATGCTTGTTGTTGATGCTGTTGTATTGATTTTATGACAGCATTGATCCAAACTAACTTCCAGTTTTATATAAAAACCTGGTTTTATGAATCGGACAACTATGTAAAGATTTATCAACATTTACTTTGTCAATATAGATTCCATTCTAATATATTTTAATAAAGCAGTGTAATATCTTTTCACTCAATTTTCTCATATATGACAGCAACAATAAGATGAAGATAAACAAGAATGTGATGCATTTCTAAAAGAAGTTTTTCATACAAAGGACCAGTTTACAGATTTTTATCCTGGGTTTAGAAACCATCAAGTCAATCCCCTAACTCCTTATATATTCCATCTGTTTTTGTAGAAGGAATTCATTAAAAGAGAAAAATAAAGAAACTAAGGAAAAGCAGGGAAAATGGAAGTGGAAGGGAATTATTTGAAGAATTTACAGTGATGCCTTAAAGGTTGTATCTCTGTTATATCTTCTAAGATAACATTGCATAAAACTTATTCTCATTCCACAGTTGTAGGATTCAATTCCAAGTGACATAGTAGTGTTGCTTTGGATTAATTTAACATACATACACATATGCTGTTGTTGCCACTACCTCTAGTACTACTACTACTACTACCACTATTACGACAACAACCAACACTAACACCACTAATATTAATACCACCACCACCTTCACTACTATTACTACTACCAACACTAGCACCACCAACACCACCACCATCACCAACACCAATACTACCACAACCAATATTGCCAGCACCATCACCAATAACACCACCACCACCAACACCACCATCACCACCTCCAACATTACCACCACCACCACCAATACTACTATCACTTCAAAGAAAGACAAAATCCCCACCATTCTAAATAAACCAGTTACCTAACTGATTGCTGCATTTATTTACTTCAATAGTCAGTAGGAAGAAACACAACACTAGCTATATATATATATATATATATATATATATATATATATATATATATATATATATTACCTGTGTGTATATCCCTATGTCTAGGTGTGTGTGTGTGTGTGTGTGTGTGTGTGTGTGTGTGTAGAGAGAGAGAGAGAGAAACTTAAGCCAATATAAATAAGTGGACATGTATATATATTGTATGTGCATGTGTGTCTGTGTGCATACATATATGTTTGTGTACATACATGTGTGTGTGTGCACAGATATGTGTGTGGATGTATTCTGTGTCCTTAACCATATTTGATTTATAAACTGGGTTGGGATAGGGAGGGAGAGGAAGAGCAGAAAGGAGAGAGAGACAGATGGATAGGTAAATAGATAGATAGAGAGAATATGAGAGAGTGACCGAGACAGCAATAGACATACAGATAGACAGACAGATAGATAGATAGAAAAATAGACAGACAGACAGGTAGATAGACAGATATAGATAGACAGATAGATAGAAAGATAGAGAGACTGACATACAAACAGAGAGAGAGAGAGAGAGCGAGCAAAGGAGAGGAGAGTGCAATGATCCGATTCTAATTTTCATTCATTAGATAGACTCTGGAGACTTGGAGATTCTGATAAGGAAGGATTCATTCGGAATGACATTACTGCAGCAAATTGACTGCTGAAAATTGACTCTTTAGTCAAGGAAGTTAGAAAAGACATCTATTTTTCACTTTATATCCAATCACAATTGAACTGTGTGAACTTTTTTTTTTTTTTACATGAATCATGATTTATGGACACATCTTCAGCCTGCAAGTAGCAGGGTTGGAAGAGGAGGGAAGATATGTGTACATATATATACACATATGCATATATATGTGTATATATATATGTTACCTGTGTGAGAGATGTATATATATATATGTATATATATATATATATATGTGTATATATATATATGTGTATATATATATATATGTATATATATATATGTATATATATATATATATGTGTGTATATATATATATGTATATATATATATATGTATATATGTGTATATATATCATCATCATCGTCGTTTAACGTCCATATTCCACGCTTGCATGGGTTTGGATGGAATATATATATATGTATATATATATATATATATATATATATATATATATATATATGATGATGATATATATATATATAGATATATATGTATATATATATATGTATATGTATATGTATATATGTATATATATATATATATATACATACACATATATATATAGCAATAGCTATGTCTAATAGATCTAGAATGATCAGCTGTTAGAATATGGAAAATTGAATCCAATTCAATGACATCACAGGTAGCTTTGGAGTAGAAAGTATTATAATTATAAAGAGACAATGGTGGTGGTGGTGGGAGGAGAAGGAGAAGAAGAAAAAAGAAGAAGAGCACCACCATCATCACTACACTGTGAGACTGTAGTTGAAATGAAAATACTTGCACAAGGTGTCATACAGTGGAACTTTGTGATACCTTGGGCAAGGATGTTGGTTTCAGGTTCAGTCACACCGTGTAAGTTGTTTTATAGCATGAGCACACAACTCTTTATATTAAATATTTATTTATTTGAAATTTAAAAATATGAGTGTTCAGAGGCAAATGACCATTATAATAGTCTTCTTCTTCTTCACCCACTTATTACTGAGAGGGTTGAGGGCAGGGCAGAGTCCTCAAAACATTCCTTCCAGCAGGTCCTGTCAGAAGCAGCTGTCTCCAACTGACCAGCCAAGCTCATGGACATTATCCAACCAACTTTGCTTGGGGTATACCCCTGGGTTTCCTGCCAGTTGGTTTTACCCATAAAACCTGTCCTGTCCAGCGATTCTTTCCTGAGACATTCTAACCACATGTCCATAATATTGGAGCTGTGATCTCTCAATTTGGAGAAGTAGCAGCTCTATTTGAAGAGACTCTGTGATCTCTGAGTTGCAAATCTGTCCAGCAATTCTTTCCTGAGACATTCTAACCACATGCCCATAGTATTGTAGCTGTGATCTCTCAATTTGGAGAAGTAGCTGCTCTACCTAGAGTGATTCTAGTCAATCACTATAAATAATAGTTAAGAAAATTGGGTAAAATACCCCTGGAGATGGAAGAGGGTAGACAGAGGCACCAGTGAGGAATTGAAACCCTCATCTCTCAGATGCTGGCAGACTGTGTGTATTTTAGGAGTTTCTATTCTTAAATTGATCTATTTGTTGATTATTACATCAATTTCTCAATTGATCTCTGCATTAATTATTGATCAAATTACTATTACATTCATTAATTATATTGGATAGCATTTTAAACTTTCATTGTTTATTTCTCTCAATACTGCTCAGGCACTTTAACCCTTTAACTGTTATATTTCTAATGAATTACTCTAACTAGATGTGATTTAATTAATTAGGAAAATAATCAAGAAACTGGAGGAATGGAACAAATTAGTTAACATTGTCATTATTAATCTCATTTTGAGATGTAATTAAAAGATTCTTATCTAAAATTATGACTGAAGGTTTTAATTTAATTATGAATATTTGTTCAAATAAATAAATTTCTATCATAGAACTAGATATGGTAGGTTATTATAGAAATGGTGGTGGTGGTGGTCTAGGTTTGGTGAGTACCATAGCACTACGGCCAGTGGTCTAACGTGGGTGAGTGGGTAACACATATCCAGTGTTGGGTATGATCTAAAGTGGGTGAGTGGGTAACACATATCCAGTGTTGGGTATGGTCTAAAGTGGGTGAGTGGGTAACACATATCCAGTGTTGGGTATGGTCTATAGTGGGTGTGTGGGTAACATATCCAGTGTTGGGTATGGTCTAAGGTGGGTTAGTGGGTAACACATATCCAGTGTTGGGTATGGTCTATAGTGGGTGTGTGGGTAACATATATCCATTGTTGGGTATGGTCTAAGGTGGGTTACTGGGTAACACATATCCAGTGTTGGGTATGGTCTAAGGTGGGTTACTGGGTAACACATATCCAGTGTTGGGTATGGTCTAAAGTGGGTGAGTGGGTAACACATATCCAGTGTTGGGTATGGTCTAACGTGGGTGAGTGGGTAACATATCCAGTGTTGGGTATGGTCTAAAGTGGGTGAGTGGGTAACACATATCCGGTGTTGGGTATGGTCTATAGTGGGTGTGTGGGTAACACATATCCAGTGTTGGGTATGGTCTAAGGTGGGTTCCTGGGTAACACATATCCAGTGTTGGGTATGGTCTAAGGTGGGTTACTGGGTAACACATATCCAGTGTTGGGTATGGTCTAAAGTGGGTGAGTGGGTAACACATATCCAGTGTTGGGTATGGTCTAACGTGGGTGAGTGGGTAACATATCCAGTGTTGGGTATGGTCTAAAGTGGGTGAGTGGGTAACACATATCCGGTGTTGGGTATGGTCTATAGTGGGTGTGTGGGTAACACATATCCAGTGTTGGGTATGGTCTAAGGTGGGTTACTGGGTAACACATATCCAGTGTTGGGTATGGTCTAAAGTGGGTGAGTGGGTAACACATATCCAGTGTTGGGTATGGTCTAAAGTGGGTGAGTGGGTAACACATATCCAGTGTTGGGTATGGTCTAAAGTGGGTGAGTGGGTAACACATATCCAGTGTCGGGTATAGTCTAAGTGGGTGAGTGGGTAACATATCCATTGTTGGGTATGGTCTAAGGTGGGTTACTGGGTAACACATATCCAGTGTTGGGTATGGTCTAAAGTGGGTGAGTGGGTAACACATATCCAGTGTTGGGTATGGTCTAACGTGGGTGAGTGGGTAACATATCCAGTGTTGGGTATGGTCTAAAGTGGGTGAGTGGGTAACACATATCCAGTGTTGGGTATGGTCTAACGTGGGTGAGTGGGTAACATATCCAGTGTTGGGTATGGTCTAAAGTGGGTGAGTGGGTAACACATATCCGGTGTTGGGTATGGTCTATAGTGGGTGTGTGGGTAACACATATCCAGTGTTGGGTATGGTCTAAGGTGGGTTCCTGGGTAACACATATCCAGTGTTGGGTATGGTCTAAGGTGGGTTACTGGGTAACACATATCCAGTGTTGGGTATGGTCTAAAGTGGGTGAGTGGGTAACACATATCCAGTGTTGGGTATGGTCTAACGTGGGTGAGTGGGTAACATATCCAGTGTTGGGTATGGTCTAAAGTGGGTGAGTGGGTAACACATATCCAGTGTTGGGTATGGTCTAACGTGGGTGAGTGGGTAACATATCCAGTGTTGGGTATGGTCTAAAGTGGGTGAGTGGGTAACACATATCCGGTGTTGGGTATGGTCTATAGTGGGTGTGTGGGTAACACATATCCAGTGTTGGGTATGGTCTAAGGTGGGTTCCTGGGTAACACATATCCAGTGTTGGGTATGGTCTAAGGTGGGTTACTGGGTAACACATATCCAGTGTTGGGTATGGTCTAAAGTGGGTGAGTGGGTAACACATATCCAGTGTTGGGTATGGTCTAACGTGGGTGAGTGGGTAACATATCCAGTGTTGGGTATGGTCTAAAGTGGGTGAGTGGGTAACACATATCCGGTGTTGGGTATGGTCTATAGTGGGTGTGTGGGTAACACATATCCAGTGTTGGGTATGGTCTAAGGTGGGTTACTGGGTAACACATATCCAGTGTTGGGTATGGTCTAAAGTGGGTGAGTGGGTAACACATATCCAGTGTTGGGTATGGTCTAAAGTGGGTGAGTGGGTAACACATATCCAGTGTTGGGTATGGTCTAAAGTGGGTGAGTGGGTAACACATATCCAGTGTCGGGTATAGTCTAAGTGGGTGAGTGGGTAACATATCCATTGTTGGGTATGGTCTAAGGTGGGTTACTGGGTAACACATATCCAGTGTTGGGTATGGTCTAAAGTGGGTGAGTGGGTAACACATATCCAGTGTTGGGTATGGTCTAACGTGGGTGAGTGGGTAACATATCCAGTGTTGGGTATGGTCTAAAGTGGGTGAGTGGGTAACACATATCCAGTGTTGGGTATGGTCTATAGTGGGTGAGTGGGTAACACATATCCGGTGTTGGGTATGGTCTAAGTGGGTGAGTGGGTAACACATATCCAGTGTCGGGTATAGTCTAAGTGGGTGAGTGGGTAACACATATCCAGTGTCGGGTATAGTCTAAGTGGGTGAGTGGGTAACATATCCAGTGTTGGGTATGGTCTATAGTGGGTGTGTGGGTAACACATATCCAGTGTTGGGTATGGTCTATAGTGGGTGTGTGGGTAACACA
>OZ024743.1:331312345-331333598 GCA_964016885.1 Eledone cirrhosa
CAAAGCTTCAGTTTAACCTATTTTATTTGTAATCACACCTAACGTGTTCGCAAATGATCACCTTGGAGCTTTAATTGAAATATGCGTTACATATGATTGTGAACAAAAGTTGTTAATCTGAAACTTTCTTTCTCATAATAGAAACAGTCTGCACATTATGCCAATACTAAAACAATGTCAACGTTAACAAAGACTTTTAATACTGAATATCCAATTCATGTAAAAGCATAGAATGCTCAAACAGGTGCCACCTATAGTAATATATCATTACCAAATATCTCTCTCTATATATATATGCAAAAAGTAAGTGAAAACAATAAAGTAAACAACACAGTACAATGGAGAAATATATTAGCTTAATGCTTGATATAATAGGAAAAGAGTATTTAGGCTTCAGACACTAGTCTTTCATCGGAAGATAGAATGAGAAATGGAAGATGAAATAGAAAGATAGTGTGAGTAGAGGAAGAAATGAAAAATTGAGAAAAAGCACCTGTGTGTTCAACCAGCCATTTTGGAGAAAAATAAACACACACACACACACGCAGTCGATTTGGTGGAGTTGCTAGAGTATTGGATATTCTAAGTTCAAATCAAGAGGCCTGAGAGTACATTTTTATATTTCAAACACACACAAACAACACACACCAATACACACACAACATACATCAACACACCCACCAACACATACATCAACACACACACCCACAACATACATACATCAACACAGATATCAATATACATACATCAACACACACCCAACACAAATCAAAACACACACAACACAGATATCAACACACACACCACACAGACTCTCCCCCTCTACACACACTCTACCCAAACTCCTGCCAACCCACACATACATGCTCCCCATTACAACCAGTCTTTTATTCCAAACACTGTACATTACCAATTTCTACTCTGTTTTTGCAACTCCTCATGTACCCTATTCACCAAACATGTACCCTTATGTACACATGTACCCCTATAGACACATGTACCCCTATGTAAACTTGTACCCCTATGTACATGTGTACACATGTTTATAATTGTGTATATATATGTACTCCTGTGTATCCAAGTACACCCATATATAAACACATGTATGCCTGTATATATATGTTGCCCAAGTGGTTCTATAGAAATAGTGGACACCTTCCGTTACCTGGGTGACAAAATCAGCAGTGGTGGAGGGTGCTCTGAAAGTACAGTAGCCAGAGTCAGAACAGGATGGAAAAAGTTCAGAGAGCTTATACCACTACTGGCCGCTAAAGGTTTCTCTCTAAAAATGAAAGGTAGATTGTATGATGCCTGCATACGAACATTTTATATAGCAGTGAGACATGGGCATTGTGTGCAGAGGATCTGCGCACACTGGAGAGGAACGAAGCTTGCATGCTCCGTTGGATGTGTAATAGTAATATACGCGAATGGCAAAGCATAAACAAACTAAGTGAGAAATTAGGAATAAGAGGGATCAGATGCTGTTTACTCGAGAGAAGACTACCTTGGTATGGTCACATGATGCGCATGAAAGACGACAGCTGTATAAAAAAGTGCAGGGCAATCAAAATAGACGGTAGCTACGGAGTAGGCAGACCCAGAAAAACCTGGGACGATTTGATAAATTCAGACCTTATACACACCTCTACAAGACAATGTCACTGGACCGAGATCTTTGGCGCTACGCAGTAATACAGAAGACTCGCCTTGCCTAAGTGCAAAGCAAAACCTACAGTCAGTAGGCACCTCTTAACCAAAATACACCCCCTCCCACTACCCCCATCGCTGTACAGTTATGTTGGTACCACAACATCCAGTCCTAAATAAATGAGGTTGTGTAGGTGTCACAACAAAAAAACACAGTCCACGCTGTAATGTGTGTATGTAGGTAACACGGTAAAAACCTTCCAGTCCACACTGTAAACGTGGTTGGTGTTAGGAAGGGCATCCAGCCATAGAAAACCTGCCAGACATCCATGTGTATATATATATATATATATAAATAATATATATATATATATATGTACCCATGTATATATATGTACACCCATGTGTATATATATATATATATATATAGTAAAAAATTGAACAGGAACAAAACAGAGAGGCAGTACGAACAAAGGTTTATTAGTTTCACGCTCTTGAGAGTGGGGGGGGGGCGTTTCAGGCATAAGCCTTCTTCAGGTGAAAAGTGTGTGGGAAGTGAGTTCCAAGGGTGTAAGGGGAGTGGTGGAGAGACATAGAAAAAAGGGGGTGAGAGGAAACGGTACAAATGAAATTAAATATAAAAGCATAATAAAAATACAAATAAACATGAAGTAAAACAGGTGGTGGAAGGGTGTGGGGCGTGTAGGGGTGGTGGCGGGTGGAGTGGGGAGAGGGAGGCGGGGTGTCCGGGCGGGGAGGGATGGAGGTGGTGTGTGTGTGTAGGTGTACGTGTGTGTGTGCGTGATATGTGAAAGTAAGAGTTGGGGGAAGAATGGGATTGCATGTTCAGGAAGAGGTGTGTGCGTGGTGGGGTGTAAATCGGTGTGTGTGTGCGTGTGTGGATGGGGAGGGGTCAGAGGGGTGGGGGGAGAGGATTCCGGAGGCTGAGTGTGTACATATGTGGTGGTACGCACGTGTGTGTGTGTGGTGTTTATGCGTGTTGTGGATGTAGGTGGCGAGTGGAAAAAAAATTTTTTGAGTGTATGTCAGTGGGTGAGTCGTTAAGGTAATTCCGTAGAGGATGTGGTGGAATGCTGGGTAATATCCTTGGGATGTGGTGGATTCTAGGGATCGATGTCCAATATGTGTAATCCGTGGTTGGGTTGGTCGGAAGAGGGGAGATGTGGGGTGCGCGCGCAATAGGAAGTGGTCAGAGGGTCAAGGCAGGAGGAGGGTTGTGTGTCTGTGTGTGCGGGGAGGTGGTCAGAGATAAGGGCATAGCAGCAGTCGGGTAGAATGGTAAGTGAAGAAAGTCGGTGTGTCAGTGTGTGCGGAGGTGCGGTGGACAGGGGAGAGGATGGGTAGGTGTGAAAGTTGGAGTGGGGAGGGGGTGTGTGTATTAGTAGAGGTGTTATTGGGATGTGTGTGTATGTGAGAAAGGGTGTGGGTGGAGCGGGGAGGGGGGCCGGTGGAGGGAGTGTAGTGTACTGGTGTGTGTGTGCGTGTTTGGATGAGTGTGTGTGTGATGAAGGGGTGTTAGTGGGTGTTAGTATACTGGTGGGGGGGAAAGGGTTGAATGTGGGTGTGAGTGGGGGTCAGTGGTGGTAGGGTGTGTAGAGTGGGTTTGTGTAAGTGGGTGTGTGTGTTCGTGCGCGTAGGGTTGGGGGTGTTAGTGATGTTAGTTGCGTGTAGAGTGGGTGGTGTAAGTGGCTGTGTGTGTTCGTGTGCGTGGGGTCGGGGGGTGTTAATGATGTTAGTTGCGGGGTGGTGGGGTGGATGTGTGGGGGATGAGGTTTAGTGGTGGTAGTAGGGTGTGTTTAGTGTGAGCGCATGTATATATGTACCGGTGGGTGTGTGCGTGTGATAAGGGGAGGGGGGAGAAGAAGGGAGGGATGTTAGTATGTTAGTTGGGGAAGGATGGTCGGGTGTGGGGTGGGCGGTGAAAAAGAGGGGTGTGTTAGTGGTGTTAGTGGGGGATATGTGTGGGGGGAGGGGGGCGGTCGAAGGCTAAAGGAATAAGGGTGGGGAGTTCAGCCGGGGGTGTGTGGGTCTGTAGGGTGAAGATGGTTCGTTGTTCGACCCTGAGGAGAATGGCGGGTGTTCCGTGGCATTGGAGTAGGCCACAGACTGTGAGGTGGTGGGCGGAATGTCCAGGGGCACCAAAGTGGCGGGCGATGGGGGAACTCCCACCAAGACGAATATCTCGGAGGTGTTCGGTAAACCGGTCCGCCAGGCGATGTCCAGTCTGTCCAACGTAGGTTGTGTTGCACTCCGTGCAGCGAAGTCCGTAGACTAAGTTGGAGGAGGTGCAGCGGAAGGCATGCCGGACAGAGAGAGAGTGGCCGTTTGGACCCTGGAAGGTGGTGGTGTTGGTGATGTGGGGAAAGGTGTTGCAACGGGGCCTGGAACAGGGAAGGGAACCAGGGATGTACCCATGTATATATATATATATGTGTACCCATGTATATATACATATGTGTACCCATGTATATATACATGTACCCATGTATATATATATATGTACCCATGTGTATATATATATATATATGTGTACCCATGTATATATATATATATATATATATATATATATATATATATGTACCCATGTGTATATATATATATATATGTATCCATGTATATATATATATATGTACCCATGTGTATATACATATATATATGTACCCATGTGTATATACATATATATATGTACCCATGTATATATACATATATATATGTACCCATGTATATATACATATATATATGTACCCATGTATATATATATATATATACCCATGTATATATATATATATGTGTACCCATGTATATATATATATATATATATATATATGTATATATATATATATATATATATATATATATATATAAGTGAAAGGTCTGGCTTAGAGTCAGAAACTGTGTTACAGTTCAATCAAACATTCCACATATCCCTGCCACCTCTCCAGGACCCCTTAGACCAAGGAGATCCCAGAATTATCTGTTAACTGGATTCATACTTCTTATATATATATTTCTTGACCAGGACTTCTTATCTAACTTAACAAATTCCCCCTTCATCTTCTCTTTCTTCCCCTCTTTCAAACTCCAACCCCTCCACCTAGCTCTCTCAACCCTTCCTCATAGCTCCCTCCCCTTCTACATGTATTCCCTCCCCTTCTCTTCAATACCAACCATTTCTAAAGGAACTCTCCAACAATTTTTTTTTCCCTCTCAAAACGAAATTCCTCAGATTCCTAATTGAACACACATGCCATAACAGCCATTGCCAAATTTCTAAATTTGTTGCGTAACAATAACTGTAATAAGGAAAATAAACACTGACTTACTATATATACCCTATGGAAAAAAAATTAAACATACTATATAATAAAAAAAAAAATGTATATATAATATATTAAATAAAAATATGCAACTCCCCCACCTACCCAATACAATACAAATACCTTCTTTGCAACTATTTTGGTCCTCAATTTCATAGAGAAATGCCAAATTTAGGCTTGCCTGCAATTCAAGGAGGTTGCCTTGATATATTTTTAAACTCCCATTTAACGTTCTCCCTATTACCCTCTTCTGAAATCTATATTTATCTCTCCTCACCTTCCTCTTCCTTCACCTTTTCTCCTCTTACTTCTTTGAACTATATTTTTTTTTATAATCACCATCAGTGTTAACAACCTTCAACATCATTATGATGGAACCTCTATGTGGTTGCTTCTCATGCTAGAAACAGAAGCCAAATCATTGGCCTCAAATCACACCTTGCTGTTTTAGAAAAGAAGGATACATTGAACAATATTATCTTGGTTTTGTTGCATCTTTGGGAGGGGGGGAGGGATAAACTGAATGGTCATGGTTGGATCAGTTTTGACCACTTGTCTGCTCACACAGGGCTAAACAACACCATTATTATCAGGGGTAACATAATCAGCTCTTTTCTTTATATCTGTTTTTTTTGGGGGGGGGGGGGGGGGGCATGTGTTGTATGATGACATTTGCATTCTTGGATGAATAAAATGTGGGAGTTTGGGGTTAGTCTGTTTGCTAAGATAAGACAATTCAAATGCAGAATATTTCAATTGTTTTCTCTAAAGAGAAAGCATTGCTGTCACTTCTAACCTCCTCATATGAATGTGGTTGGTGTGTTATCCCATGGTGAGACAAGTTAGATCAGGTGACAATGTCTTGCTCACACAGAACTGTTTCTGGCTTGGTCCCCTTCAGAATGCCAACCATATTCATAAGATATGGGAAGGTTAGAAGTGACAGCAAATAATTCAAATAAGAAATAAGTTTGTTTATTTTGAAGCCTGACAATGCATGTTTGGTGAAAATAGCAAGGTAATAAGAAAGTAAAAGAAAAAAGAACAAAGTGAAGTAAAGTAAAAGAGTGAGGACGATAGGAAGTTACCTTAGCTTTTAATGATCCCGAATATTTTGGGATTTTCAATCCATTTTCAAGGAGATTCTGTAGGGGGGGGGGGGGGGGCTGAGAAACCTGAGAAATGTTGTAGGCGGCTGTTCGATTTATCTCTCTCTCTATATATATATATGCACAACTTTGTAAAGTTTATTGAATTATTTATGCCAATTCAGACATATGCCACTATCACTGTTAATAATTCATGAAGTAGCTATGCTTGACCAGGTCACTAACTGACAACCACCACCCTACATCAAGTAGCCAAACTATAGTTGTCCCCAAAAACTATCAATGAGATGTTATCCCCAAAAATTATCAACCAGATGTTATCACCAAAATTATCAACCAGATGTTATCACCAAGTTATCAACCAGATGTTATCACCAAAATTATCAACCAGATGTTATCACCAAAATTATCAACCAGATGTTATCACTAAAATTATCAACCAAATGATATCACCAAAATTATCAACCAAATGTTATCACTAAAATTATCAACCAGATGTTATCACTAAAATTATCAACCAGATGGTATCACCCAAATTATCAACCAGATGTTATTACCCAAATTATCAACCAGATGTTATTACTCAAATTATCAACCAGATGTTATCACTAAAATTATCAACCAGATGGTATCACCAAAATTATCAACCAAATGTTATCACCAAAATTATCAACCAAATGTTATCACCAAAATTATCAACCAAATGTTATCACTAAAATTATCAACCAGATGTTATCACTAAAATTATCAACCAGATGTTATCACTAAAATTATCAACCAGATGGTATCACCAAAATTATCAACCAAATGTTATCACCAAAATTATCAACCAAATGTTATCACTAAAATTATCAACATGTTATCATAAAATTACAAGCCAGATGTTATCACCCAAATTATCAACCAGATGTTATCACCCAAATTATCAACCAGATGTTATTACCCAAATTATCAACCAGATGTTATCACTCAAATTATCAACCAGATGTTATCACCAAAATTATCAACCAAATGTTATCACTAAAATTATCAACCAGATGTTATCACCAAAATTATAAACCAAATGTTATCACCAAAATTATCAACCAAATGTTATCACCAAAATTATCAACCAAATGTTATTACTAAAATGATCAACCAAATGTTATCACTAAAATTATCAACCAACTGTTATCACCAAAATTATCAACCAAATGTTATCACCAAAATTATCAACCAAATGTTATTACTAAAATGATCAACCAAATGTTATCACTAAAATTATCAACCAACTGTTATCACCAAAATTATCAACCAAATGTTATCACCAAAATTATCAACCAAATGTTATCACCAAAATTATCAACCAAATGTTATCACCAAAATTATCCACCAAATGTTATCACCAAAATTACCAACCAGGGGCCATTACAAAATTACCAACCAGATGTTATCACAACATTACCAACCAGATGTCATCACAACATTACCAACCAGATATCATCACAACATTACCAACCAGATGTCATCACAACATTACCAACCAGGTGTCATCACAACATTACCAACCAGGTGTTATCCCCAAAATGAATAACCAGATGTTTCCACCAAACTATCAACCAGTTGTTATCCCACCAAAATTACCAACCAGGTATCATTAAATTTACCAACCAGATATCATTAAATTTTTCAACCAGATACCCACCAAACCTACCAAACATATATTACCGCCAAACTCAACAAGTAGCAGTTGGCAGCAAACCTCGACAGTGTGTAGTTAACATGGTGTTTAACAGTGGGAAGTTGGCACCAGATTGGATAGCTGCTATTAAAACAACAATTCATGCCAACCTAAACTATTATTGCTGAATATTAAGTTAACAGCTTTTAATTGATTTACAAAGAGAGGACACCTTGAAGCTGATCATTAAAATAACTACCCAGTCTGTAGATACAATATATTGTCCAAGATCTACAAGTTATAAACAAGATCTTTGAGTACATGAAAGCTATGAAAAGATTCAACAACAGAAACGTCTAGATACTTTACAGCTTCCCTTGCTTTACATTTTTTTCTTTATCTCCTTTTTTAATGCTTTTTTGCCTCCCTGTCAAGCTTTACTAGCTCTATCCAGATGTTTAAATTGATTAAATAAATACATAATAAATAGAGATTAACAGCTGCTGAAGTTGAACCTAAATCCTAATTATCCATAATTTTAAACAGCCACAGTTGAATGTAAATCTGAACAGCCACAAAATAATGGAGCCTTTGTCAATTGTTTAACCAACTGAACATCTTAATTATGAAATTAATGTGTAAATAGTTGAGTGTTCTACAGATACATGTATCTTTAATTAAATTCTCATGTAGACTCAGTGCGTAACACAATGTGAGAAAGTTGGACAATAGAATTACAGGTACAACCTAGCAGAGAGAACAGAAGTAGTCATAGTTGATATTTTAGCCTTGGTCAACATATCTGTAGCTATAGTAGATATTGTGACATTGGTCAACATATTTGTAGCTACAGTAGATATTGTGGCACTGGTCAACATATCTGTAGCTATAGTTGATACTGTGACCTTGGTCAATATATCTGTAGCTATAGCAGATATTGTGACCTTGGTCAACATATCTGTAGCTATAGCAGATATTGTGGCTACAACTGATATTGTGGCCTTGGTCAATATATCTGTAGCTATAGTTGATACTGTAACCTTGGTCAACATATCTGTAACTATAGTTGATACTGTGGCCTTGGTCAACATATCTGTAGCTATAGTTGATACTGTGGCCTTCGTCAACATATCTGTAGCTATAGTAGATATTGTGACCTTGGTCAACATATCTGTAGCTACAACTGATATTGTGACCTTGGTCAATATATCTGAAGCTACAACTGATATTGTGACCTTGGTCAATATATCTGTAGCTACAACAGATATTGTGACCTTGGTCAATATATCTGTAGCTATAGCAGATATTGTGACCTTGGTCAACATATCTGTAGCTATAGCAGATATTGTGGCTACAACTGATATTGTGGCCTTGGTCAATATATCTGTAGCTATAGTTGATACTGTGACCTTGGTCAACATATCTGTAACTATAGTTGATACTGTGGCCTTGGTCAACATATCTGTAGCTATAGTTGATACTGTGGCCTTCGTCAACATATCTGTAGCTATAGTAGATATTGTGACCTTGGTCAACATATCTGTAGCTACAACTGATATTGTGACCTTGGTCAATATATCTGTAGCTACAACAGATATTGTGACCTTGGTCAATATATCTGTAGCTACAACAGATATTGTGACCTTGGTCAATATATCTGTAGCTACAACTGATATTGTGACCTTGGTCAATATATCTGTAGCTACAACAGATATTGTGACCTTGGTCAATATATCTGTAGCTACAACTGATATTGTGACCTTGGTCAACATATCTGTAGCTACAACTGATATTGTGACCTTGGTCAATATATCTGAAGCTACAACTGATATTGTGACCTTGGTCAATATATCTGAAGCTACAACTGATATTGTGACCTTGGTCAATATATCTGTAGCTACAACAGATATTGTGACCTTGGTCAATATATCTGTAGCTACAACAGATATTGTGACCTTGGTCAATATATCTGTAGCTACAACTGATATTGTGACCTTGGTCAATATATCTGTAGCTACAACAGATATTGTGACCTTGGTCAATATATCTGTAGCTACAACAGATATTGTGACCTTGGTCAATATATCTGTAGCTACAACTGATATTGTGACCTTGGTCAATATATCTGTAGCTACAACAGATATTGTGACCTTGGTCAATATATCTGTAGCTACAACAGATATTGTGACCTTAGTCAATATATCTGTAGCTACAACAGATATTGTGACCTTGGTCAACGTTGATCAACCACACCTGTGAGAAGTGTTCCAACCAGGATTGTCGCAATCTTTTCTAGAATAGAGTGTGTGTGTGTATGAATGTGTGTGCGTGTGTGCATGAGTGTGTGTGTGTGTGTGTGTGTGCATGCAAGTGTTTGTATGTGTGTGTATGTGTGTATGACTGTGTGTATGACTGTGTAAAATACAATGCCAGCTAAATTCTTCAAGTGGTTGTGAGAATAAGAATGTGAATCAGCAATAGTTAGTTGCTATTGGTTACATTTGTTTGCTGTGGGCTACTTTTGGTTACCATGGAATATATTTTGTTGCTATGGCAATAAGCAGAGTTTATATTTAGTTGCTATGGCAGAAAACAGGGTTTATATTTGGTTGCTATAGCAGTGAATAGGGTTTATATTTGGTTGCTATGGCAGTGAATAGGGTTTATATTTGGTTACTATGGCAATAAACAGGGTTTATATTTGGTTAAAATGGCAATAAACAGGGTTTATATTTGGTTACAATGGCAATAAACAGGGTTTATATTTGGTTGCTATGGCAATAAACAAACTTTATATTTGGTTGCTATGGTAATAAACAAACTTTAAATTTGGTTGCTATGGCAGAAAACAGGGTTCATATTTGGTTGGTATGGCAATAAACAGAGTTTGTATTCAGTTGCTATGTTTTGGTTGCTATGGCAGAAAACAGGGTTCATATTTGGTTGCTATGGTAGAAAACAGGGTTTATATTTGGTTGCTATGATAGAAAATTATTTTTTGGTTGCTATGGAAATAAATAGAGTGTTTATTCGGTTGCTATGGAAGAAATCAGAGTTAAATTTGGTTGCTATTGCAGTAAATAAGTTTTATATTTAGTTGCTACAGTAGAAAATCAGGGTTTATATTTGGAAGGAATTTGTGTGCAATAAATAGCAATGTCTTATAATATTCCTCGATAAAAACTGAAAGAGGAGATAAAGGGGGGAGGAGTTGATGGTAGGGTGGCTGGTGTTGACTGTAGAGAGACTGATGGTAAGGATCACTGCTGTTGGTGATGATGGTGCTACTGTTGAGGGTAGTAGGGTGATGGTAAGGATCACTGCTGTTAGTGATGATGGTGCTAATGTTGGTGGTAGTAGGGTGATGGTAAGGATCACTGCTGTTGGTGATGATGGTGCTACTGTTGAGGGTAGTAGGGTGATGGTAAGGATCACTGCTTGTGGTGATGCTGGTGCTACTGTTGGGGGTAGTAGGGTGATGGTAAGGATCACTGCTGTTGGTGATGATGGTGCTACTGTTGGGGGTAGTAGGGTGATGGTAAGGATCACTGCTGTTGGTGATGATGGTGCTACTGTTGGGGGTAGTAGGGTGATGGTAAGGATCACTGCTGTTGGTGATGGTGGTGCTACTGTTGGGGGTAGTAAGGGGATGGTAAGGATCACTGCTGTTGGTGATGATGGTGCTACTGTTGGGGGTAGTAGGGGGATGGTAAGGATCACTGCTGTTGGTGATGATGGTGCTACTGTTGGGGGTAGTAGGGTGATGGTAAGGATCACTGCTGTTGGTGGTGATGGTGCTACTGTTGGTGGTAGTAGGGTGATGGTAACGATCACTGCTGTTGGTGGTGATGGTGCTACTGTTGGGGGTAGTAGGGTGATGGTAAGGATCACTGCTGTTGGTGGTGATGGTGCTACTGTTGGGGGTAGTAGGGTGATTGTAAGGATCACTGCTGTTGGTGATGATGGTGCTACTGTTGGGGGTAGTAGGGTGATGGTAAGGATCACTGCTGGTGGTGATGGTGATGCTACTGTTGGGGGTAGTAGGGTGATGGTAAGGATCACTGCTGTTGGTGATGATGGTGCTACTGTTGGTGGTAGTAGGGTGATGGTAAGGATCACTGCTGTTGGTGATGATGGTGCTACTGTTGGGGGTAGTAGGGTGATGGTAAGCATCACTGCTGTTGGTGATGATGGTGTTACTGTTGGGGGTAGTAGGGTGATGGTAAGGATCACTGCTGGTGGTGATGGTGATGCTACTGTTGGGGGTAGTAGGCTGATGGTAAGGATCACTGCTGTTGGTGATGATGGTGCTACTGTTGGTGGTAGTAGGGTGATGGTAAGGATCACTGCTGTTGGTGATGATGGTGCTACTGTTGGGGGTAGTAGGCTGATGGTAAGGATCACTGCTGTTGGTGGTGATGGTGCTACTGTTGGGGGTAGTAGGGTGATGGTAAGGATCACTGCTGTTGGTGGTGATGGTGGTGCTACTGTTGGTGGTAGTAGGGTGATGGTAAGGATCACTGCTGTTGGTGATGGTGGTGCTACTGTTGGGGGTAGTAAGGGGATGGTAAGGATCACTGCTGTTGGTGATGATGGTGCTACTGTTGGGGGTAGTAGGGTGATGGTAAGGATCACTGCTGTTGGTGGTGATGGTGGTGCTACTGTTGGTGGTAGTAGGGTGATGGTAAGGATCACTGCTGTTGGTGATGGTGGTGCTACTGTTGGTGGTAGTAGGGTGATGGTAAGGATCACTGCTGTTGGTGATGATGGTGCTACTGTTGGGGGTAGTAGGGTGATGGTAAGGATCACTGCTGTTGGTGATGATGGTGCTACTGTTGGTGGTAGTAGGGTGATGGTAAGGATCACTGCTGTTGGTGATGATGGTGCTACTGTTGGTGGTAGTAGGGGGATGGTAAGGATCACTGCTGTTGGTGATGATGGTGCTACTGTTGGGGGTAGTAAGGGGATGGTAAGGATCACTGCTGTTGGTGATGATGGTGCTACTGTTGAGGGTAGTAGGGGGATGGTAAGGATCACTGCTGTTGGTGGTGATGGTGCTACTGTTGGGGGTAGTAGGGTGATGGTAAGGATCACTGCTGTTGGTGATGATGGTGCTACTGTTGGGGGTAGTAAGGGGATGGTAAGGATCACTGCTGTTGGTGATGATGGTGCTACTGTTGGGGGTAGTAGGGTGATGGTAAGGATCACTGCTGTTGGTGATGATGGTGCTACTGTTGGGGGTAGTAAGGGGATGGTAAGGATCACTGCTGTTGGTGATGATGGTGCTACTGTTGGTGGTAGTAGGGTGATGGTAAGGATCACTGCTGTTGGTGATGATGGTGCTACTGTTGGGGGTAGTAAGGGGATGGTAAGGATCACTGCTGTTGGTGATGATGGTGCTACTGTTGAGGGTAGTAGGGGGATGGTAAGGATCACTGCTGTTGGTGGTGATGGTGCTACTGTTGGTGGTAGTAGGGTGATGGAAAGGATCACTGCTGTTGGTGATGATGGTGCTACTGTTGGGGGTAGTAGGGTGATAGTAAGGATCACTGCTGTTGGTGGTGATGGTGCTACTGTTGGGGGTAGTAGGGTGATGGTAAGGATCACTGCTGTTGGTGGTGATGGTGCTACTGTTGGGGGTAGTAGCGTGATAGTAAGGATCACTGCTGGTGGTGATGATGGTGCTACTGTTGGGGGTAGTAGGGTGATGGTAAGGATCACTGCTGTTGGTGATGATGGTGCTACTGTTGGGGGTAGTAGGGTGATAGTAAGGATCACTGCTGTTGGTGATGATGGTGCTACTGTTGGGGGTAGTAGTGTGATGGTAAGCATCACTGCTGGTGGTGATGATGGTGCTACTGTTGGGGGTAGTAGGGTGATGGTAAGGATCACTGCTGTTGGTGATGATGGTGCTACTGTTGAGGGTAGTAGGATGATGGTAACGATCACTGCTGTTGGTGATGATGGTGCTACTGTTGGTGGTAGTAGGGTGATGGTAAGGATCACTGCTGTTGGTGATGATGGTGCTACTGTTGGGGGTAGTAAGGGGATGGTAAGGATCACTGCTGTTGGTGGTGATGGTGCTACTGTTGGGGGTAGTAGGGTGATGGTAAGGATCACTGCTGTTGGTGATGATGGTGCTACTGTTGAGGGTAGTAGGGTGATGGTAAGGATCACTGCTGTTGGTGGTGATGGTGCTACTGTTGGG
The DNA here is from genome assembly GCA_964016885.1 of Eledone cirrhosa. Classification (NCBI taxonomy): domain Eukaryota; kingdom Metazoa; phylum Mollusca; class Cephalopoda; order Octopoda; family Eledonidae; genus Eledone; species Eledone cirrhosa. Next base: position 331,326,311 of record OZ024743.1, read on the forward strand.
GGTAGTAGGGTGATGGTAAGGATCACTGCTGTTGGTGATGATGGTGCTACTGTTGGGGGTAGTAGGATGATGTTAAGGATCACTGCTGTTGGTGGTGATGGTGCTACTGTTGGTGGTAGTAGGGTGATGGAAAGGATCACTGCTGTTGGTGATGATGGTGCTACTGTTGGGGGTAGTAGGGTGATAGTAAGGATCACTGCTGTTGGTGGTGATGGTGCTACTGTTGGGGGTAGTAGGGTGATGGTAAGGATCACTGCTGTTGGTGGTGATGGTGCTACTGTTGGGGGTAGTAGGGTGATAGTAAGGATCACTGCTGGTGGTGATGATGGTGCTACTGTTGGGGGTAGTAGGGTGATGGTAAGGATCACTGCTGTTGGTGATGATGGTGCTACTGTTGGGGGTAGTAGGGTGATAGTAAGGATCACTGCTGTTGGTGATGATGGTGCTACTGTTGGGGGTAGTAGGGTGATGGTAAGGATCACTGCTGGTGGTGATGATGGTGCTACTGTTGGGGGTAGTAGGGTGATGGTAAGGATCACTGCTGTTGGTGATGATGGTGCTACTGTTGGGGGTAGTAAGGGGATGGTAAGGATCACTGCTGTTGGTGATGATGGTGCTACTGTTGGGGGTAGTAGGGTGATGGTAAGGATCACTGCTGTTGGTGATGATGGTGCTACTGTTGGGGGTAGTAAGGGGATGGTAAGGATCACTGCTGTTGGTGATGATGGTGCTACTGTTGAGGGTAGTAGGGTGATGGTAAGGATCACTGCTTGTGGTGATGCTGGTGCTACTGTTGGGGGTAGTAGGGTGATGGTAAGGATCACTGCTGTTGGTGATGATGGTGCTACTGTTGGGGGTAGTAGGGTGATGGTAAGGATCACTGCTGTTGGTGATGATGGTGCTACTGTTGGGGGTAGTAGGGTGATGGTAAGGATCACTGCTGTTGGTGATGGTGGTGCTACTGTTGGGGGTAGTAAGGGGATGGTAAGGATCACTGCTGTTGGTGATGATGGTGCTACTGTTGGGGGTAGTAGGGGGATGGTAAGGATCACTGCTGTTGGTGATGATGGTGCTACTGTTGGGGGTAGTTGGGTGATGGTAAGGATCACTGCTGTTGGTGGTGATGGTGCTACTGTTGGTGGTAGTAGGGTGATGGTAACGATCACTGCTGTTGGTGGTGATGGTGCTACTGTTGGGGGTAGTAGGGTGATGGTAAGGATCACTGCTGTTGGTGGTGATGGTGCTACTGTTGGGGGTAGTAGGGTGATTGTAAGGATCACTGCTGTTGGTGATGATGGTGCTACTGTTGGGGGTAGTAGGGTGATGGTAAGGATCACTGCTGGTGGTGATGGTGATGCTACTGTTGGGGGTAGTAGGGTGATGGTAAGGATCACTGCTGTTGGTGATGATGGTGCTACTGTTGGTGGTAGTAGGGTGATGGTAAGGATCACTGCTGTTGGTGATGATGGTGCTACTGTTGGGGGTAGTAGGGTGATGGTAAGCATCACTGCTGTTGGTGATGATGGTGTTACTGTTGGGGGTAGTAGGGTGATGGTAAGGATCACTGCTGGTGGTGATGGTGATGCTCCTGTTGGGGGTAGTAGGCTGATGGTAAGGATCACTGCTGTTGGTGATGATGGTGCTACTGTTGGTGGTAGTAGGGTGATGGTAAGGATCACTGCTGTTGGTGATGATGGTGCTACTGTTGGGGGTAGTAGGCTGATGGTAAGGATCACTGCTGTTGGTGGTGATGGTGCTACTGTTGGGGGTAGTAGGGTGATGGTAAGGATCACTGCTGTTGGTGGTGATGGTGGTGCTACTGTTGGTGGTAGTAGGGTGATGGTAAGGATCACTGCTGTTGGTGATGGTGGTGCTACTGTTGGGGGTAGTAAGGGGATGGTAAGGATCACTGCTGTTGGTGATGATGGTGCTACTGTTGGGGGTAGTAGGGTGATGGTAAGGATCACTGCTGTTGGTGGTGATGGTGGTGCTACTGTTGGTGGTAGTAGGGTGATGGTAAGGATCACTGCTGTTGGTGATGGTGGTGCTACTGTTGGTGGTAGTAGGGTGATGGTAAGGATCACTGCTGTTGGTGATGATGGTGCTACTGTTGGGGGTAGTAGGGTGATGGTAAGGATCACTGCTGGTGGTGATGATGGTGCTACTGTTGGGGGTAGTAGGGTGATGGTAAGGATCACTGCTGTTGGTGATGATGGTGCTACTGTTGGGGGTAGTAAGGGGATGGTAAGGATCACTGCTGTTGGTGATGATGGTGCTACTGTTGGGGGTAGTAGGGTGATGGTAAGGATCACTGCTGTTGGTGATGATGGTGCTACTGTTGGGGGTAGTAAGGGGATGGTAAGGATCACTGCTGTTGGTGATGATGGTGCTACTGTTGAGGGTAGTAGGGTGATGGTAAGGATCACTGCTTGTGGTGATGCTGGTGCTACTGTTGGGGGTAGTAGGGTGATGGTAAGGATCACTGCTGTTGGTGATGATGGTGCTACTGTTGGGGGTAGTAGGGTGATGGTAAGGATCACTGCTGTTGGTGATGATGGTGCTACTGTTGGGGGTAGTAGGGTGATGGTAAGGATCACTGCTGTTGGTGATGGTGGTGCTACTGTTGGGGGTAGTAAGGGGATGGTAAGGATCACTGCTGTTGGTGATGATGGTGCTACTGTTGGGGGTAGTAAGGGGATGGTAAGGATCACTGCTGTTGGTGATGATGGTGCTACTGTTGAGGGTAGTAGGGGGATGGTAAGGATCACTGCTGTTGGTGGTGATGGTGCTACTGTTGGTGGTAGTAGGGTGATGGAAAGGATCACTGCTGTTGGTGATGATGGTGCTACTGTTGGGGGTAGTAGGGTGATAGTAAGGATCACTGCTGTTGGTGGTGATGGTGCTACTGTTGGGGGTAGTAGGGTGATGGTAAGGATCACTGCTGTTGGTGGTGATGGTGCTACTGTTGGGGGTAGTAGCGTGATAGTAAGGATCACTGCTGGTGGTGATGATGGTGCTACTGTTGGGGGTAGTAGGGTGATGGTAAGGATCACTGCTGTTGGTGATGATGGTGCTACTGTTGGGGGTAGTAGTGTGATGGTAAGCATCACTGCTGGTGGTGATGATGGTGCTACTGTTGGGGGTAGTAGGGTGATGGTAAGGATCACTGCTGTTGGTGATGATGGTGCTACTGTTGAGGGTAGTAGGATGATGGTAACGATCACTGCTGTTGGTGATGATGGTGCTACTGTTGGTGGTAGTAGGGTGATGGTAAGGATCACTGCTGTTGGTGATGATGGTGCTACTGTTGGGGGTAGTAAGGGGATGGTAAGGATCACTGCTGTTGGTGGTGATGGTGCTACTGTTGGGGGTAGTAGGGTGATGGTAAGGATCACTGCTGTTGGTGATGATGGTGCTACTGTTGAGGGTAGTAGGGTGATGGTAAGGATCACTGCTGTTGGTGGTGATGGTGCTACTGTTGGGGGTAGTAGGGTGATGGTAAGGATCACTGCTGTTGGTGATGATGGTGCTACTGTTGGGGGTAGTAGGATGATGGTAAGGATCACTGCTGTTGGTGGTGATGGTGCTACTGTTGGTGGTAGTAGGGTGATGGAAAGGATCACTGCTGTTGGTGATGATGGTGCTACTGTTGGGGGTAGTAGGGTGATAGTAAGGATCACTGCTGTTGGTGGTGATGGTGCTACTGTTGGGGGTAGTAGGGTGATGGTAAGGATCACTGCTGTTGGTGGTGATGGTGCTACTGTTGGGGGTAGTAGGGTGATAGTAAGGATCACTGCTGGTGGTGATGATGGTGCTACTGTTGGGGGTAGTAGGGTGATGGTAAGGATCACTGCTGTTGGTGATGATGGTGCTACTGTTGGGGGTAGTAGGGTGATAGTAAGGATCACTGCTGTTGGTGATGATGGTGCTACTGTTGGGGGTAGTAGGGTGATGGTAAGGATCACTGCTGGTGGTGATGATGGTGCTACTGTTGGGGGTAGTAGGGTGATGGTAAGGATCACTGCTGTTGGTGATGATGGTGCTACTGTTGGGGGTAGTAAGGGGATGGTAAGGATCACTGCTGTTGGTGATGATGGTGCTACTGTTGGGGGTAGTAGGGTGATGGTAAGGATCACTGCTGTTGGTGATGATGGTGCTACTGTTGGGGGTAGTAAGGGGATGGTAAGGATCACTGCTGTTGGTGATGATGGTGCTACTGTTGAGGGTAGTAGGGGGATGGTAAGGATCACTGCTGTTGGTGGTGATGGTGCTACTGTTGGTGGTAGTAGGGTGATGGAAAGGATCACTGCTGTTGGTGATGATGGTGCTACTGTTGGGGGTAGTAGGGTGATAGTAAGGATCACTGCTGTTGGTGGTGATGGTGCTACTGTTGGGGGTAGTAGGGTGATGGTAAGGATCACTGCTGTTGGTGGTGATGGTGCTACTGTTGAGGGTAGTACAATGATGGTAACGATCACTGCTGTTGGTGATGATGGTGCTACTGTTGGGGGTAGTAGGGTGATGGTAAGGATCACTGCTGGTGGTGATGATGGTGCTACTGTTGGTGGTAGTAGGGTGATGGTAAGGATCACTGCTGTTGGTGGTGATGGTGCTACTGTTGGGGGTAGTAGGGTGATGGTGAGGATCACTGCTGTTGGTGGTGATGGTGCTACTGTTGGTGGTAGTAGGGTGATTGTGAGGATCACTGCTGTTGGTGATGATGGTGTTACTGTTGGTGGTAGTAGGGTGATGGTAAGGATCACTGCTGTTGGTGATGATGGTGCTACTGTTGGTGGTAGTAGGGTGATGGTAAGGATCACTGCTGTTGGTGATGATGGTGCTACTGTTGGTGGTAGTAGGGTGATGGTAAGGATCACTGCTGTTGGTGATGATGGTGCTACTGTTGGTGGTAGTAGGGTGATCGTAAGGATCACTGCTGTTGGTGATGGTGGTGCTACTGTTGGGGGTAGTAGGGTGATGGTAAGGATCACTGCTGTTGGTGATGATGGTGCAGTTGGTGTTAGTGTTGGTGGTTGTGTTGGTGCAGTTGGTGGTAGTGTTGGTGATAGTGTTGGTGGTAGTGTTGGTGCAGTTGGTGGTAGTGTTGGTGATAGTGTTGGTGCAGTTTGTGGTAGTGTTGGTGATGGTGTTGGTGCAGTTGGTGGTAGTGTTGGTGATAGTGTTAGTGCAGTTGGTGGTAGTGTTGGTGGTAGTGTTGGTGCAGTTCGTGGTAGTGTTGGTGATAGTGTTGGTGCAGTTGGTGATAGTGTTTGTGGTAGTAGTAGATGTAAAATTCCTGTAGTTTGGGGGTGAAATACCACCATTAGTAAGTTGGTATGCTGAGTTACCATCAGAATTCCTGAGAGTGAAGAAATCTTATTCCAGGATATCAGACAAATAACAAGAGAGTCATGGTAACAATGAACACTTCTGTATCTATGTGTAGCTTTGCTGGTTTCTGTGTGTGTGTTGCTGGTTTCTATGTGTGTGTTGGTGGTTTCTGTGTGTGTGTGTTTGGTTGTGTTTGTATGTGTGTTTGCTTGTGTTTGTGTGTGAGTGTTGGGCTTGTGATCGAGAGTTTGTGAGTTTGATTCTCTGACTGGGTGATGTGTTGTGTCCTTGAGCAAGACACTTTATGTAATGTTGCTCCAGATTACTCAGCTGTAGAAATAAGTTGTGACATCACTGGTGTCAAGCTGTATCAGTCTTTACCTTTCCCTTGGACAACATCAGTGGCATAGAGAGGAAGATTGCTATGCATGGGTGACTGCTGGTCTTCCACAGGCAACCTTGCCTAGATTTGTGCCTTGGAGGCGAACTTTCTAGGTGCAAATCCCATGGTCATTTGTGACCAAAAGGGGTCTTTACCTTCTCCATATACATGTGTCTATAGGCATGTACACATATATATATATATATATATATATATATATATATTTAGATAGATAGATAGATAGAGAGAGAGAGAGAGAGAGAGAGAGAGAGAGAGAGAGAGAGAGAGAGACATATACATATAGACATACATATATGCACATGTACGTTATTATATATATATATAGAGAGAGAGAGATAGATAGATAGATATAGATATACATATATACATAAGCACATACTTGAGGGCAATAATTTTGGTTCTATTTCTAGCAAGGGAAGCAACCACATATAGGTTCCCTCATAATAATGAGGGAGGTAACAGTGATGTTGCTTATAAAAATAAAGTTGGAGGAGGAAGGTGAGGGGAGTAATAGTATCTGGCAAGGGTGGGGGTGAGGGCATAAAAGAATTCATTTAATTCTTAACATTCCTGCACCACTAAGCCACTGCCTATTGTAAATATAACCAAAGTGATGAGTTTATCTTCAGACGGACAACAACCACAAAGCATGAATTCTAATGACAGTTTGAAGCTAGACAGAAGCTAGATAGACAATGTCATCATAATTTGGGGGATATATGTTTGATAATGATTAAAGAAAATATATAAGAAAATTATTGTACTCTAGGGCTTTCAAATAATCGTTCCCCTCTCCCCAGTTTAATAATTTTCCAGATTTTTTTCCAACTAAATTTTGCTAATCTATCTCTGACAGCAACATTTTATTTTAAGTGTTAGCATTCCTGTGAATGTTAATTTTCTTTGAACATTAGAAACATCATACATGATAAAAAAAAGTGCATTACTAGAAACACCATATGTTATAAAATAAGTGGGATTACTTGGGGACTCAATATGTAAACTAAACGTCTAATTCTGGTTTTTAAAAATATCAATGGAGACAACCTAGAAAAATTAACAACTTTTCACCCCACCCCCTGCTTATCCTGCCCCTTATTATTTGGGTTAGGGTTAGGGTTTCTAAATACCTTTCATAATGTTATGTAAAAACCTGTTATGTTCCAAATGGCAGTTAATAAACTAGTTAGTTATATTACTAAAGCCTTGCAAATTCTTGGTTATTTAAAACCCTGCACTAACCTAGGCACAGAGTCTGTCACCCTCTCTCCTTCCCCCTCTCTTTCTCTCCTTCCCTTCACATTTATAGCATTTATAGTCCTTTCCTCTACTTTACTATACAGCCAGATCTGTCCTTTACCCTTTTCCCTTGTTTTTTCATTACTTAATTTTGATTTTAGCTTTTTTTATTTTTTTTATATTTCCATCATTGTATAACTTTTGTCTGTAAAATATAGTTGATATAATATGTTTATGTATAACAAATAACAAAATATTTCCATCATTGTATAACTTCTGTAAAATATAGTTGACATAATATGTTTAATAGATTCC
>OZ024743.1:331333798-331396298 GCA_964016885.1 Eledone cirrhosa
AACCAAGAACCACTACCAATAATGTGGGATGCCACATATTGTAACACATTCTCTACCACCAGCCTTGTTGCTTCTGTCACAAACCCAGGAACCACTACCAATAATGTGGGATGCCACATATTGTAACACATTCTCTACCACCAGCCTTGTTGCTTCTGTCACAACCCAGGAACCACTACCAATAATGTGGGATGCCACATATTGTAACACATTCTCTACCACCAGCCTTGTTGCTTCTGTCACAACCCAAGAACCACTACCAATAATGTGGGATGCCACATATTGTAACACATTCTCTACCACCAGCCTTGTTGCTTCTGTCACAACCCAGGAACCACTACCAATAATGTGGGATGCCACATATTGTAACACATTCTCTACCACCAGCCTTGTTGCTTCTGTCACAACCCAAGAACCACTACCAATAATGTGGGATGCCACATATTGTAACACATTCTCTACCACCAGCCTTGTTGCTTCTGTCACAACCCAGGAACCACTACCAATAATGTGGGATGCCACATATTGTAACACATTCTCTACCACCAGCCTTGTTGCTTCTGTCACAACCCAAGAACCACTACCAATAATGTGGGATGCCACATATTGTAACACATTCTCTACCACCAGCCTTGTTGCTTCTGTCACAAACCCAGGAACCACTACCAATAATGTGGGATGCCACATATTGTAACACATTCTCTACCACCAGCCTTGTTGCTTCTGTCACAACCCAGGAACCACTACCAATAATGTGGGATGCCACATATTGTAACACATTCTCTACCACCAGCCTTGTTGCTTCTGTCACAACCCAAGAACCACTACCAATAATGTGGGATGCCACATATTGTAACACATTCTCTACCACCAGCCTTGTTGCTTCTGTCACAACCAAGAACCACTACCAATAATGTGGGATGCCACATATTGTAACACATTCTCTACCACCAGCCTTGTTGCTTCTGTCACAACCCAAGAACCACTACAATAATGTGGGATGCCACATATTGTAACACATTCTCTACCACCAGCCTTGTTGCTTCTGTCACAAACCAAGAACCACTACCAATAATGTGGGATGCCACATATTGTAACACATTCTCTACCACCAGCCTTGTTGCTTCTGTCACAAACCCAAGAACCACTACCAATAATGTGGGATGCCACATATTGTAACACATTCTCTACCACCAGCCTTGTTGCTTCTGTCACAAACCCAAGAACCACTACCAATAATGTGGATGCCACATATTGTAACACATTCTCTACCACCAGCCTTGTTGCTTCTGTCACAAACCCAAGAACCACTACCAATAATGTGGGATGCCACATATTGTAACACATTCTCTACCACCAGCCTTGTTGCTTCTGTCACAAACCAAGAACCACTACAATAATGTGGGATGCCACATATTGTAACACATTCTCTACCACCAGCCTTGTTGCTTCTGTCACAACCCAAGAACCACTACCAATAATGTGGGATGCCACATATTGTAACACATTCTCTACCACCAGCCTTGTTGCTTCTGTCACAAACCCAAGAACCACTACCAATAATGTGGGATGCCACATATTGTAACACATTCTCTACCACCAGCCTTGTTGCTTCTGTCACAAACCCAAGAACCACTACCAATAATGTGGGATGCCACATATTGTAACACATTCTCTACCACCAGCCTTGTTGCTTCTGTCACAAACCCAAGAACCACTACCAATAATGTGGGATGCCACATATTGTAACACATTCTCTACCACCAGCCTTGTTGCTTCTGTCACAACCCAAGAACCACTACCAATAATGTGGGATGCCACATATTGTAACACATTCTCTACCACCAGCCTTGTTGCTTCTGTCACAACCAGGAACCACTACCAATAATGTGGGATGCCACATATTGTAACACATTCTCTACCACCAGCCTTGTTGCTTCTGTGACAACCCAGGAACCACTACCAATAATGTGGGATGCCACATATTGTAACACATTCTCTACCACCAGCCTTGTTGCTTCTGTCACAAACCCAAGAACCACTACCAATAATGTGGGATGCCACATATTGTAACACATTCTCTACCACCAGCCTTGTTGCTTCTGTGACAACCCAGGAACCACTACCAATAATGTGGGATGCCACATATTGTAACACATTCTCTACCACCAGCCTTGTTGCTTCTGTAACAACCCAAGAACCACTACCAATAATGTGGGATGCCACATATTGTAACACATTCTCTACCACCAGCCTTGTTGCTTCTGTGACAACCCAGGAACCACTACCAATAATGTGGGATGCCACATATTGTAACACATTCTCTACCACCAGCCTTGTTGCTTCTGTCACAACCCAAGAACCACTACCAATAATGTGGGATGCCACATATTGTAACACATTCTCTACCACCAGCCTTGTTGCTTCTGTCACAAACCCAGGAACCACTACCAATAATGGGGGATGCCACATATTGTAACACATTCTCTACCACCAGCCTTGTTGCTTCTGTGACAAACCAGGAACCACTACCAATAATGTGGGATGCCACATATTGTAACACATTCTCTACCACCAGCCTTGTTGCTTCTGTCACAACCCAAGAACCACTACCAATAATGTGGGATGCCACATATTGTAACACATTCTCTACCACCAGCCTTGTTGCTTCTGTCACAACCCAGGAACCACTACCAATAATGTGGGATGCCACATATTGTAACACATTCTCTACCACCAGCCTTGTTGCTTCTGTCACAACCCAGGAACCACTACCAATAATGTGGGATGCCACATATTGTAACACATTCTCTACCACCAGCCTTGTTGCTTCTGTCACAACCCAAGAACCACTACCAATAATGTGGGATGCCACATATTGTAACACATTCTCTACCACCAGCCTTGTTGCTTCTGTCACAACCCAGGAACCACTACCAATAATGTGGGATGCCACATATTGTAACACATTCTCTACCACCAGCCTTGTTGCTTCTGTCACAACCCAAGAACCACTACCAATAATGTGGGATGCCACATATTGTAACACATTCTCTACCACCAGCCTTGTTGCTTCTGTCACAAACCCAGGAACCACTACCAATAATGTGGGATGCCACATATTGTAACACATTCTCTACCACCAGCCTTGTTGCTTCTGTCACAACCCAGGAACCACTACCAATAATGTGGATGCCACATATTGTAACACATTCTCTACCACCAGCCTTGTTGCTTCTGTCACAACCCAAGAACCACTACCAATAATGTGGGATGCCACATATTGTAACACATTCTCTACCACCAGCCTTGTTGCTTCTGTCACAACCCAAGAACCACTACCAATAATGTGGGATGCCACATATTGTAACACATTCTCTACCACCAGCCTTGTTGCTTCTGTCACAACCCAAGAACCACTTACCAATAATGTGGGATGCCACATATTGTAACACATTCTCTACCACCAGCCTTGTTGCTTCTGTCACAACCCAGGAACCACTACCAATAATGTGGGATGCCACATATTGTAACACATTCTCTACCACCAGCCTTGTTGCTTCTGTCACAACCCAAGAACCACTACCAATAATGTGGGATGCCACATATTGTAACACATTCTCTACCACCAGCCTTGTTGCTTCTGTCACAACTCAGGAACCACTACCAATAATGTGGGATGCCACATATTGTAACACATTCTCTACCACCAGCCTTGTTGCTTCTGTCACAACCCAAGAACCACTACCAATAATGTGGGATGCCACATATTGTAACACATTCTCTACCACCAGCCTTGTTGCTTCTGTCACAAACCCAGGAACCACTACCAATAATGTGGGATGCCACATATTGTAACACATTCTCTACCACCAGCCTTGTTGCTTCTGTCACAACCCAAGAACCACTACCAATAATGTGGGATGCCACATATTGTAACACATTCTCTACCACCAGCCTTGTTGCTTCTGTCACAAACCCAGGAACCACTACCAATAATGTGGGATGCCACATATTGTAACACATTCTCTACCACCAGCCTTGTTGCTTCTGTCACAACCCAGGAACCACTACCAATAATGTGGGATGCCACATATTGTAACACATTCTCTACCACCAGCCTTGTTGCTTCTGTCACAACCCAAGAACCACTACCAATAATGTGGATGCCACATATTGTAACACATTCTCTACCACCAGCCTTGTTGCTTTTGTCACAACCCAAGAACCACTACCAATAATGTGGGATGCCACATATTGTAACACATTCTCTACCACCAGCCTTGTTGCTTCTGTCACAACCCAAGAACCACTACCAATAATGTGGGATGCCACATATTGTAACACATTCTCTACCACCAGCCTTGTTGTTTCTGTCACAACCCAAGAACCACTACCAATAATGTGGGATGCCACATATTGTAACACATTCTCTACCACCAGCCTTGTTGCTTCTGTCACAACCCAAGAACCACTACCAATAATGTGGGATGCCACATATTGTAACACATTCTCTACCACCAGCCTTGTTGCTTCTGTCACAAACCCAGAACCACTACCAATAATGTGGGATGCCACATATTGTAACACATTCTCTACCACCAGCCTTGTTGCTTCTGTCACAACCCAGGAACCACTACCAATAATGTGGGATGCCACATATTGTAACACATTCTCTACCACCAGCCTTGTTGCTTCTGTCACAACCCAAGAACCACTACCAATAATGTGGGATGCCACATATTGTAACACATTCTCTACCACCAGCCTTGTTGCTTCTGTCACAACCAGGAACCACTACCAATAATGTGGGATGTCACATATTGTAACACATTCTCTACCACCAGCCTTGTTGCTTCTGTCACAACCCAAGAACCACTACCAATAATGTGGGATGCCACATATTGTAACACATTCTCTACCACCAGCCTTGTTGCTTCTGTCACAACCCAGGAACCACTACCAATAATGTGGGATGCCACATATTGTAACACATTCTCTACCACCAGCCTTGTTGCTTCTGTCACAACCCAAGAACCACTACCAATAATGTGGGATGCCACATATTGTAACACATTCTCTACCACCAGCCTTGTTGCTTCTGTCACAAACCCAGGAACCACTACCAATAATGTGGGATGCCACATATTGTAACACATTCTCTACACCAGCCTTGTTGCTTCTGTCACAACCCAGGAACCACTACCAATAATGTGGGATGCCACATATTGTAACACATTCTCTCCCACCAGCCTTGTTGCTTCTGTCACAACCAGGAACCACTACCAATAATGTGGGATGCCACATATTGTAACACATTCTCTACCACCAGCCTTGTTGCTTCTGTCACAACCCAGGAACCACTACCAATAATGTGGGATGCCACATATTGTAACACATTCTCTCCCACCAGCCTTGTTGCTTCTGTCACAACCCAGGAACCACTAACAATAATGTAGGATGCTACATATTGTAACACATTCTCTACCACCAGCCTTGTTGCTTCTGTCACAACCCAGGAACCACTACCAATAATGTGGGATGTCACATATTGTAACACATTCTCTACCACCAGCCTTGTTGCTTCTGTCACAAACCCAGGAACCACTAACAATAATGTGGGATACCACATATTGTAACACATTCTCTACCACCAGCCTTGTTGCTTCTGTCACAACCCAGGAACCACTAACAATAATGTGGGATGCCACATATTGTAACACATTCTTTACCACCAGCCTTGTTGCTTCTGTCACAACCCAAGAACCACTACCAATAATGTGGGATGCCACATATTGTAACACATTCTCTACCACCAGCCTTGTTGCTTCTGTCACAACCCAGGAACCACTACCAATAATGTGGGATGCCACATATTGTAACACATTCTCTACCACCAGCCTTGTTGCTTCTGTCACAAACCCAGGAACCACTAACAATAATGTAGGATGCCACATATTGTAACACATTCTCTACCACCAGCCTTGTTGCTTGTCACAACCCAGGAACCACTACCAATAATGTGGGATGCCACATATTGTAACACATTCTCTCCCACCAGCCTTGTTGCTTCTGTCACAACCCAGGAACCACTACCAATAATGTGGGATGCCACATATTGTAACACATTCTCTCCCACCAGCCTTGTTGCTTCTGTCACAAACCCAGGAACCACTACCAATAATGTAGGATGCCACATATTGTAACACATTCTCTACCACCAGCCTTGTTGCTTCTGTCACAACCCAGGAACCACTACCAATAATGTGGGATGCCACATATTGTAACACATTCTCTACCACCAGCCTTGTTGCTTCTGTCACAACCCAAGAACCACTAACAATAATGTGGGATGCCACATATTGTAACACATTCTCTACCACCAGCCTTGTTGCTTCTGTCACAAACCCAAGAACCACTACCAATAATGTGGGATGCCACATATTGTAACACATTCTCTACCACCAGCCTTGTTGCTTCTGTCACAACCCAAGAACCACTAACAATAATGTGGGATGCCACATATTGTAACACATTCTCTCCCACCAGCCTTGTTGCTTCTGTCACAAACCCAAGAACCACTAACAATAATGTGGGATGCCACATATTGTAACACATTCTCTCCCACCAGCCTTGTTGCTTCTGTCACAAACCCAGGAACCACTAACAATAATGTGGGATGCCACATATTGTAACACATTCTCTCCCACCAGCCTTGTTGCTTCTGTCACAACCCAGGAACCACTACCAATAATATGGGATGCCACATATTGTAACACATTCTCTCCCACCAGCCTTGTTGCTTCTGTCACAACCCAGGAACCACTACCAATAATGTGGGATGCCACATATTGTAACACATTCTCTACCACCAGCCTTGTTGCTTCTGTCACAACCCAGGAACCACTACCAATAATGTGGGATGCCACATATTGTAACACATTCTCTCCCACCAGCCTTGTTGCTTCTGTGACAACCCAAGAACCACTACCAATAATGTGGGATGCCACATATTGTAACACATTCTCTACCACCAGCCTTGTTTCTTCTGTCACAACCCAGGAACCACTACCAATAATGTAGGATGCCACATATTGTAACACATTCTCTACCACCAGCCTTGTTGCTTCTGTCACAACCCAGGAACCACTACCAATAATGTGGGATGCCACATATTGTAACACATTCTCTACCACCAGCCTTGTTGCTTCTGTCACAACCCAGGAACCACTACCAATAATGTGGGATGCCACATATTGTAACACATTCTCTACCACCAGCCTTGTTGCTTCTGTCACAACCCAGGAACCACTACCAATAATGTGGGATGCCACATATTGTAACACATTCTCTACCACCAGCCTTGTTGCTTCTGTCACAACCCAAGAACCACTACCAATAATGTGGGATGCCACATATTGTAACACATTCTCTACCACCAGCCTTGTTGCTTCTGTCACAACCCAGGAACCACTACCAATAATGTGGGATGCCACATATTGTAACACATTCTCTACCACCAGCCTTGTTGCTTCTGTCACAACCCAGGAACCACTACCAATAATGTGGGATGCCACATATTGTAACACATTCTCTACCACCAGCCTTGTTGCTTCTGTCACAACCCAGGAACCACTACCAATAATGTGGGATGCCACATATTGTAACACATTCTCTACCACCAGCCTTGTTGCTTCTGTCACAACCCAGGAACCACTACCAATAATGTGGGATGCCACATATTGTAACACATTCTCTCCCACCAGCCTTGTTGCTTCTGTCACAACCCAAGAACCACTACCAATAATGTGGGATGCCACATATTGTAACACATTCTCTCCCACCAGCCTTGTTGCTTCTGTCACAACCCAAGAACCACTACCAATAATGTGGGATGCCACATATTGTAACACATTCTCTACCACCAGCCTTGTTGCTTCTGTCACAACCCAGGAACCACTACCAATAATGTGGGATGCCACATATTGTAACACATTCTCTCCCACCAGCCTCGTTGCTTCTGTGACAACCCAAGAACCACTACCAATAATGTGGGATGCCACATATTGTAACACATTCTCTACCACCAGCTTTGTTGCTTCTGTCACAACCCAGGAACCACTACCAATAATGTGGGATGCCACATATTGTAACACATTCTCTACCACCAGCTTTGTTGCTTCTGTCACAACCCAAGAACCACTACCAATAATGTGGGATGCCACATATTGTAACACATTCTCTACCACCAGCCTTGTTGCTTCTGTCACAACCCAGGAACCACTACCAATAATGTGGGATGCCACATATTGTAACACATTCTCTACCACCAGCCTTGTTGCTTCTGTCACAACCCAGGAACCACTACCAATAATGTGGGATGCCACATATTGTAACACATTCTCTACCACCAGCCTTGTTGCTTCTGTCACAACCCAGGAACCACTACCAATAATGTGGGATGCCACATATTGTAACACATTCTCTACCACCAGCCTTGTTGCTTCTGTCACAACCCAAGAACCACTACCAATAATGTGGGATGCCACATATTGTAACACATTCTCTACCACCAGCCTTGTTGCTTCTGTCACAACCCAGGAACCACTACCAATAATGTAGGATGCCACATATTGTAACACATTCTCTACCACCAGCCTTGTTGCTTCTGTCACAACCCAGGAACCACTACCAATAATGTGGGATGCCACATATTGTAACACATTCTCTACCACCAGCCTTGTTGCTTCTGTCACAACCCAGGAACCACTACCAATAATGTGGGATGCCACATATTGTAACACATTCTCTACCACCAGCCTTGTTGCTTCTGTCACAACCCAGGAACCACTACCAATAATGTGGGATGCCACATATTGTAACACATTCTCTACCACCAGCCTTGTTGCTTCTGTCACAACCCAAGAACCACTACCAATAATGTGGGATGCCACATATTGTAACACATTCTCTACCACCAGCCTTGTTGCTTCTGTCACAACCCAGGAACCACTACCAATAATGTGGGATGCCACATATTGTAACACATTCTCTACCACCAGCCTTGTTGCTTCTGTCACAACCCAGGAACCACTACCAATAATGTGGGATGCCACATATTGTAACACATTCTCTACCACCAGCCTTGTTGCTTCTGTCACAACCCAGGAACCACTACCAATAATGTGGGATGCCACATATTGTAACACATTCTCTACCACCAGCCTTGTTGCTTCTGTCACAACCCAAGAACCACTACCAATAATGTGGGATGCCACATATTGTAACACATTCTCTACCACCAGCCTTGTTGCTTCTGTCACAACCCAGGAACCACTACCAATAATGTGGGATGCCACATATTGTAACACATTCTCTACCACCAGCCTTGTTGCTTCTGTCACAACCCAGGAACCACTACCAATAATGTGGGATGCCACATATTGTAACACATTCTCTACCACCAGCTTTGTTGCTTCTGTCACAACCCAAGAACCACTACCAATAATGTGGGATGCCACATATTGTAACACATTCTCTACCACCAGCTTTGTTGCTTCTGTCACAACCCAAGAACCACTACCAATAATGTGGGATACCACATGAGACATGTTCTCTACCACCAGCCTTGTTGCTTCTGTCACAAAAATAGGAATGGTCAGCAATAATGTGGAGAAGAAGATAGCCTAAATACAAAGGATTAACAGGTCACTTCCTTTGTGTGCCAGTCATTGTCAAGTTCTTTGGTGTCTGCGGTCCTCAAAATCAGGAGGAGCACATCCCACCTGAGGAAGGTACCCTTTCAAGCAGAGTGGAGATGCAGTGTGTGTAGCTGGCTGTTCCCCATGGCACAGCTGAGATATATCACCTAGAGTGGGATGTAGAGTCTGTTACTCCCTTTCCCCTTTAAATGTTTTCATCTATTTTTATGTTGTTTTTTTTTTCATTGAAAACAATTTTTTTTAATAAGCAAACTTAGATGTATTGTAAATTTCCATCCATACACATACTCTCTCACACATATGCACACATAAAAACTACATACATACACATGGTCTCTTTCTCACACACACACATATATAAATACCCATATACGCACACACACATACATATAAATATGCACACATACACACATACACACATGGTCTCTCACATATACATACACATATTTTTATATATATAATTTTATAAATACATAATATATTTATACACACACACACACATATATATATACAAACAGACACACACACACACATATATATATATATATATTATACATATATATATATATACACTCACATGCAATAAGAAATATATTTTTTAAAATTTAATGTTATTGATATGGGGAAAAACTACAAACATTGTTTACTGTTCTCTGATGGTTAACATATACGTATATATACACTACAACTGTCACTCACAATCAACTATGACTTAGTAATATATACAATACATTCACTAAAGGTTTTAGGTGTTAACCCTTTCATGATCGTATTTCTAATGGAATATACTTTATTCCAATTAATTAATGTAGAATTTTGAGGTATTTACTAAAATTACTAATCATTTCATTCCTAAGATACTAACTTAACCTTTTCATGACCGTATTTCTAATGAAATATACACTTTTCCAATTAATTAATGAAGAATTTTGGGGTATTTACTAAAATTACAAATTATTTCATAACTAAAATAATAACTCTGCCCTTTCATGACCGCATTTCTAATGAAATAGTCTATTTCTATTAATTGAAGAATTTTGAGGGATTTACTAAAATTACTAATTACCTCATTACTAAGATAGTAACTTAATGTAAGGTTCATATATAAAATTATGTTGGAAGATCTTAATTTAAATTGGAAACCTTTAAAATGGGTGGTTTTATGTCATAGAACTAGAGCCAGTTTTGGCTGCGTTGGTAACTAAAGAGTTAATTCAGTCAGTGATACCCTTTCAATTTTCCCTCTAGTGATGCAGCAGAGCATTGTAACAGCTGGAAAAAGAGAGGCCTAGAACTAATATCTAAGGCTTTAAAAACTATGCCAATATTGTGTGTGTGTCATCATCATCATTTAACGTCTATCTTCCACGCTAGCTTGGGTCTAGACGGCAATTGTCCCACTTGAGGCAAGATTGGTTGGATGACCATGTCTCGCTCGTATAGGAGACTGTCTGACAGGTTTTCTACAGCTGGATGCCCTTCCTAACACCAACCACATTTACAGTGTGGACTGGGAGGTTTATACCGTGTTACCTACACGGCCACATTGCAGCATTGACTGTGTGTTTTTTTGTTGTGACACCTACACGACCTCATTTATTTAGGACTGGATGTTGTGGTACCAACAAAACATATATATATAAGCAAAAGGGATAGTTAATTTGTTGGCAATTCAACAAATATAAATGTTTATAACTGATTCAAAGCACTCGACAAGTTTTCTGGAGTATAATATTCAATGATATTAAATAAATGGGAAACTATATTTATATTTATATATTAAAATATTTATATATTAAAATATGGTTTTATAAATATAGTTTCCTTTTATTTAATATAATTGTGTATATATATATATATATATAATTACAAGAAACGAAGTGGGATGTGTGGTTACTGTAAACAAAGTTTAAGATAGTAATATGGACAAAACAAGAGAAGAACCCCGTGATCAGCTGTTAACTGCAGATCATAAATGCTTCGGCGCTTAAAACAGGACATTGAAAGCGATCAGCGGTGCACCCAAGCCCTTTTATCGATCAAAAGACCCTGAAGGGAAAAGAAAAAATAGTGAAGAAAGAGGAAGAAAGAGGAAGAAACGGAGTAAACAAACCGAATGGAGGGAGAGGGGGCACAGGACAATGGAACATGCAAGTGAGTAACCGAGGAGAAAATAGAGAAAGTTACAACGAACCGATTAGACTTGAGTCTTGTGGTGCAATAACTGGGAGCAATGTAGTTCTGTGTGATCTCAGTAGAGTGAGAGTAGAGAGAGAGATAGACGGAACATATATATACGCAGCGACTGATGGCAACTTCTTTTTCTATCTTTAAGGATTTCACACACACACACACATATATAGTGTACACTCTGAATTGTGGATTTGTATTTACATGCCGGCACCCCACAGGAACAAGCCGAAGCTGAAGCATATAGACAATATTCCCCCACCCCCACTGCAAAGTGGTCGTGGAGGTGCCACAGCAAAAAAACACCCAGCCCACACTGTAAAGTGGACGTATAGGCGCCATGGAAAAAAAGCATCCAGCACTCACTGTAAATGAGGTTGGTGTTAGGAAGGGCATCCAGCTGTAGAAATCAAGGAAGAATCAGTTCCTGTATGAGCAAGACAAGGTCAGCCAACTGGACACTGCCCACACAGGACAACCCGTCTAACCCATGCTAGCGTGGAAGAACGGACATAAAACGATGATGATGATGATGTGATTTCTTTAAATTCATAGAGTGAGTGGATAGCAGCTGTGTTATACATAATCTAAACATATAACTTATACTTAATTTATATATATATATATATATAACAACTAGAAATTGATTAACATATAAATAAACATATGAAACAATCACAGAGGATTAATTGGTGAAATATATTTCTTTAATGGAATATATACAGGGAAGATTAATCATATTATAAGGTATCTATTTTTGAAGTTCTAGTTCACTTTATTTAGTTACCTACCTAGCTATGTGTGCTTACACACTTGTAAAAATTATCCCCTCTGATTGTTTCATATGTTTATTTATATGTTAATCAATTTCTAGTTGTTATAAAATACTCGGACCTATTCATTAGAATCTTGGAGCTTATTTTACGGGTGATATGGCGCATGCCTTTCTGGCATGACACCCATAATTTTGATTTAGATTAAATTCACTTTGATTTATCTTAATTTTGGATATATATATATATATATATATATATATATATATATATATATATATATATATATATATATATATATATGACTGACAACGAAACTAGTTCAATGTTCCTTGTCTGGCTTTCTGGAGAATAGAGGAGAGGTGTTTCCTCAAAAACCAGTATGACTCTAAAAACCGGTTTGTCTGTGTGTTTACATACAGAATAGCTGGCCACTCACAGTAAAGTGACCAGTGAAAAAACTTGGTACACCTACATATGTATACGTGTGTGTATTCATATACATACTAGTATTTCAGTATACATATATGGATGTACATCTTTAACTTAATTGTTTAAGCGTCAGTCATACAAAAGTGAGTTACAAACGAAACGAAATTTAATTTCGTTTCGTTATTTGTTTTTATCGTCTCCGTTGAACCGGTACTTACTCACACTCTATGCAAATTAGTCTGCCCACTACTAATTTTCATAGAAAAAGCATATAACGATATGTGCTTTTACGATTCTCTAGAGAGGCCGGAAGATAGGTAAATATTGCTGATGAGTTGTAACAACAACGAAACTAGTTCAATATTCCTTGTCTGGCTTTCTGGAGAATAGAGGAGAGGTGTTTCCTCAAAAACCAGTATGACTCTAAAAACCGGTTTGTCTGTGTGTTTACATACAGAATAGCTGGCCACTCACAGTAAAGTGACCAGTGAAAAAACTTGGTACACCTACATATGTATACGTGTGTGTATTCATATACATACTAGTATTTCAGTATACATATATGGATGTACATCTTTAACTTAATTGTTTAAGCGTCAGTCATACAAAAGTGAGTTACAAACGAAACGAAATTTAATTTCGTTTCGTTATTTGTTTTTATCGTCTCCGTTGAACCGGTACTTACTCACACTCTATGCAAATTAGTCTGCCCACTACTAATTTTCATAGAAAAAGCATATAACGATATGTGCTTTTACGATTCTCTAGAGAGGCCGGAAGATAGGTAAATATTGCTGATGAGTTGTAACAACAACGAAACTAGTTCAATGTTCCTTGTCTGGCTTTCTGGAGAATAGAGGAGAGGTGTTTCCTCAAAAACCAGTATGACTCTAAAAACCGGTTTGTCTGTGTGTTTACATACAGAATAGCTGGCCACTCACAGTAAAGTGACCAGTGAAAAAACTTGGTACACCTACATATGTATACGTGTGTGTATTCATATACATACTAGTATTTCAGTATACATATATGGATGTACATCTTTAACTTAATTGTTTAAGCGTCAGTCATACAAAAGTGAGTTACAAACGAAACGAAATTTAATTTCGTTTCGTTATTTGTTTTTATCGTCTCCGTTGAACCGGTACTTACTCACACTCTATGCAAATTAGTCTGCCCACTACTAATTTTCATAGAAAAAGCATATAACGATATGTGCTTTTACGATTCTCTAGAGAGGCCGGAAGATAGGTAAATATTGCTGATGAGTTGTAACAACAACGAAACTAGTTCAATATTCCTTGTCTGGCTTTCTGGAGAATAGAGGAGAGGTGTTTCCTCAAAAACCAGTATGACTCTAAAAACCGGTTTGTCTGTGTGTTTACATACAGAATAGCTGGCCACTCACAGTAAAGTGACCAGTGAAAAAACTTGGTACACCTACATATGTATACGTGTGTGTATTCATATACATACTAGTATTTCAGTATACATATATGGATGTACATCTTTAACTTAATTGTATATATATATATATATATATATATATATATATATATAACGAAAGAAATGTGGTAAGGAACCAGATGGACCATAATGCACTAAAGTACTCAATACTTAGGGTAGTAGAGTGGGTAATAGGAACAAGTATGACCGCGACGGCAGAGCTGAAGCCGTTTTGACAGCTAATTCTGGACTAAAACCTTTTTTTAGTCCAGAATTAGCCATCGAAACGGCTTGAGCTCTGCCGTCGGGGTCATACTTGTTCCTATATATATATATATATATATAAAATATATAAGATCAAAAGATGGTTAAATGAGTTCCATGTATTTTATTATGCGCATTTCAAAAACAAATATCATCATGCAATAACATTTGTGTTTTCATCAGATAAAATAGGAGGACATGATATGAAGGTTAAAAAACACTTGTGGATAGTGCAGTTTTAAATCAACATATATGTCACGACAAAAAAACACACAGTCCACGCTGTAATGTGGCCGTGTAGGCAACACGGTAAAAACCTCCCAGACCCACACTGTAAATGTGGTTGGTGTTAGGAAGGGCATCCAACTGTAGAAAACCTGCCAGACAGTCCTATGCGAGCAAGACAATCACTCTTGCCTCAAGTGGGACTACCCCCGTCCAAACCCATGCAAGCGTGGAACACGGACGTTAAACGTTGATGATGATGATGATGATGATATATATATATATATAGATATAGATATTATGTCACAAGTTTCTGTAGACTAGATACAGGAAAAAGAATACACTATTTTAAGTACAGAGCTAAAGTATATTATTATAAATAAATTCTCAACACAGGCTACCTAAGGTTTCAAAGCTTACTCTGACATAGGTCTAGCAGATATACTGTTTCTAAGAACAATGCTAGAGTAGGCTTTGAAACCATAGGAAGCATGCAATTGTATTAAGAGTTTATTTATAATATTGATATATATATATATGGGAAAAGAGTCAGGACCCCGATGGCTGAGCTCCGGTTTGGATCTAGCTGTTGAAACGGCCAGAATTCAGCCTTCAGGGTCCTGACTCTTTTCCTATTACCAACTCTACTACCCTAAGTATTGATTATTCATCATCATCATCGTCATTTAACATCCACCTTCCATGCTAGCATGGATTATATATATATCCTCATCATCATCATCATCATCGTTTAACGTCCATCTTCCATGCTAGCATTGGTTAGACGGGAGTTGTCCCACTTGAGGCAAGGTTGGTCGGGTGACCGTGTCTCACTAATATAGGACTATCTGGCAGGTTTTATACAGCTGGAAGCCTTTCCTAACACCAACCACATTTACAGTGTGGATATATATATACATATATATACACACACACATACATATACACACATACTTGCAGAAATACCACCCTCCAAGTAGTTTTCTACTTATATAGTACTTATGCAGACAGTTGCACAAAAATTCGTTTTTTATTATTATAGATAATACCAGTAACACACTAGGGTTAGTTTAATCAACATTACCCTCCTCCGAAATTGTTGGCATTGTGCCTAAATCAGAAACCATTATTATAAATATAGGGTAGAGTATAGATAGAGGGTCGGACGCTATGCTTTCTAGCATAGTTACGTTTCTTTACGGTCTGAGTTCAAATCCCGTCGAGGTTAACTTTGCCTTTCATCCTTACGGGGTCAATAAAATAAAGTACCAGTAATGTCCTGAGTAATTGCTGAACTCGTGCCAAAATTAGAAACAATTATTATAAATATAGGGCAGTGGATTAGCAGTATCGGTAAAGCATCGGACAACATCTTTTGCAGCATAGAGTTAAGTCCCTTTAGATTCTAACCCAAATCTCATTGAAGTTAGCTTTGCCTTTCATCAGGCTCGATAAAATAAAGTAGCAGTAATGCACTGGGATCGATTTAATCAACTTTTCCTTCCCCCAAAACTGCTGGCATTGTACCTAAATCACAAACCATTATATATATATAAGTATATATGTGTGTGTGTGTGTGTATATATATATATACATATATATATATATATATGTGTGTGTGTACATATATATATATGTATGTATGTATGTGTGTGTATATAAATACATATATGTATGTGTGTGTGTATATATATAAATATATACATATGTATGTGTATGTGTATATATATATATATACACACTGCATCATCATTATTATCATCAACATTACTGTGGTTTTTATGCCCATTATTCCTCCAGATTATTATCTAAATTCTAACCAAACATCAAAAATGATTTACTGATATACATACAGTGTATTTGTGTATGTGTATGTATGTGGGGTGGGTCTGTCTCCTCACCCTACCTATTCCAGGCTAAAATCCATAACATCCATCACTTGCTCCTCATTCTCATCTATTTTGTAATATATCAATTTAGTTATAGATATATAACTAAATAAACACACACACACACACACACAAATATATATATACATGCACACTTATATATACATATGTACACATCTTTAGTATTGATGGCCACAGCAATGAGTACTGAATGCCGTAGTAGAAATTAATGTTTTGTTTATCAAACCAAGTTATATATATATATATAAATATAGATTTTGAGTTTATGTTGCTACCACTGAAATATATATAGCAGTAATAAACGAAGCTAAATTTTAATCATTTGACTTTTATTTAACTTTATTTTATATATAAATATATATATATGTGTCTATATATATGTATCTGTTTATGTCTTTATATGTATGTATGCACCAACATGAGCTTACATACATGTACATGTATATATATAAATATATATATATACATATATATATATATATATAAATATATATATATATATATATATATATATATATAAATATATATATATACATATATATATATATATATATATATAAATATATATATATATATATATATATATATAAATATATATATATATATATATATATATATAAATATATATATATATATATATATATATATATATATATATATATATATATATATATACATATATATATATATATATATATATAAATATACATAGATGCATACATACATACAATTCTATATGCATGTACATACACATATGAATATACATGTACATGTATGTAAGCTCATGTTGGTGCATACATACATATAAAGACAAACAGATACATATATATACACACACATATGTTCATCATTTCTTGAAAGACACTATATTTCCTGTCTCTAAACAGTAAACACATAAGGCATGTCAACCCAGCTATAAAGCATTACCTCTTCTACCAAGGTTTCATCACCATTTCTTCTCAAAATATCTCATTGCTTTAGGATTTTCTAAATTTTACTTTCACAATTGTCAAAGGAACACTAACAACAAGGAAGCCATACTTAGATTTAAATACAAAATCATCCTTGTTTTAACCCTTGCATAACAATATTTGTTGAGACTAGTTATAGGGAGTTACATAACTGCTATCAATTCACTATCATCATCATTGTTTAACATCCATTTTCCACACTTGCATAGGTTAGATGGGTTGTCACATTATGAGACAAGTCAGGTCAGGAGACCATATCTTGCTCTCATATGGATTTGAATGTTGGTTTGGTTTCAATGGCTGAATGCCCTTCCTAACACCAACTACAATACAGTGTGGATTGGTACCAATATCATCATGGTTCATTTCACCCTTAGAAACAATGGTAAAAAAAAACAATAGATTAATTAAGACCTGAATCTTGTCTTTTTGTTGTCATTGTGAAACACTGCATTTCATTTAACCCTTTTGATATAAAACTAACTGAAGCTGGCTTTAGTTTTATACTAAGCTGTTTATTTTAAAGAGTTTATATTTATCAAAAAAAACTTCCACTATAATTTTATATAAAATCTTTTAACCCTTTAGCATTTAAACCGGCCATATCCGGCCAGAATTCTCTCACCTCTTTCTGTTCAAACCAGCTGTAACTAGCCACTCATACTTATGTTAAGGTATTGTTCTAAAATAAATAATATAAAAATCTCAGATTCGATATTATGTGAGATAAAGCCTTTATTGTGAAAATAAAATAGTAGATATAACAGTATATATAGAGCAATGTAAATGCTAAAGGGTTATGGTAGGTTTCAAACACCAGCTTAAAAATAAAAAAAGTTAGTTACATTACTAAATCTCTATAAATTCTTGATTATTTTCAAAATGATTTGAAAATCATAGGCAGTGTTTTTTATTATAAATATGGTAACAGAAGTGTTAATTAATGAAGGATATAATAGGATTTACTAAATTAATTATTTCCTTTCTATATTTATAACATATCATTGGTTTATTTAAATTTAAATAGGAATCCTTTAAAGTGGTTTTGTTTCACAGAACCAAAAACAGTTTTAAGCCGGATTTATATCAAAAGGTTTAAACTAGAGTTTTCTTGGAGGTGGCTTCAAATCCAACAGAGGTCCACTTGACCTTTCATTATTTTGGTGTCAGTACCAGTAATGTACTGACTGGTTAATTGATGGCCTTGTGTAAAAAGTATAAACAATTATTTTGGTGTCAATACAGGAAGTACAAACCTAATCTGAGTTAATCCTACTCTACTAATTGTTAAATCCCAGGTGTTTCCCTACATCAATGAACAGGGGAGAAATTATCTATGTCTGCACCATGGCTTCACAGACACCTAAAACCACCAGAGAAAGTATGGTATATACTAATTATCAAGTCATACTTCACTTACAAGACTTGGTTCAATCGATGGCCATGGTAAAAAGACTTGCCCAAGATGTTATTCTATGGTGCATATTAACTATTAAATTATATATTCGTCACTTACAAGATTTAATTCAATCTAGGGCTATGGTAAAAAACTTGCCCAAGATGTCATTCTATGGTACATACTAACTAATAAACCATCCTTTACTTACAAGAGTTAGTTCAACCTAAGGCTATAGTAAAGAGACTTGCTCAAGGTACTATGTTGTGGGACCAAACATACAACCTGATGATTATGAAGCAATCTTCTTAACTATTTGGCCACATTGCATTAAACACGATTCTAAAGTTACTGTAAATGGTAAACGGTAAATATATAAGAGAATCTAGTTTAGTTTGTCCCAATTCTGTTTGTATTCTCTTGCACTAATATTGACTTAACCTTTCAACCCAACAAGTTCAATGAAACAATACAAAGTTTGATTGATTTCATTGAATAAATCAATTATCCTACACAATAACTGTGACATCTTTTTTACACCAAACAATTTTATTCTGCCATCAAAAGAAACCATTATTATTTGGAGAGAGATGGAATCAAGAAATCTATAGTGTTCTTCTCTCTGCTCCTACTTGTGGAACTGAGAAAATCAATGTCACCATAAGGGACTCTAAAGTGGACCCTCAGGCTGCTTCAACACTATTTTAGGAATTATTAATAGGCCTTTTCTTTTCTATTTTCTTGGACTTTTCCTTTCTCTCAAACCCCTCTATTACCTTTTCTCTCTCTCCCCTCCCCATCGAAAGCTGATCAAAGCCAGTTATTTAAAGACACAAGGGAAAGAGCTAAGTAGGTTGTTGTTTTTTTTTTTATTCAATACTTTACTTGTTCAATGAATAAATCAGCAGCTTTACACCACCACCACCATCACCATCACTACCATCATCATCATCACCACCACCACCACCACCACAACTATCACTACCATCACTATCATCACAACCACCACTGTTGCTGCCACTATCACAACAACAACAACAACAACAACAACAACAACAACAACAACAACAACAACAACAACAACAACAACAACAACAACAACAACAACAACAACAACAACAACAACAACAACAACACTGAGCTCTCCCCACCATCACCAACATGACACTCCACTCCCCACCAACCCCACAATTACCAAGAGTGCCACCCATCAACCACTATCTCCACCCACCTCCAGTCAACACCACCTCCACTACCACCCCCACCATCACATGTTTAAGGGAAGAATGAAGAAAAGGTGTGTTGTAGAAAGGAAAAGAAAGTAGTGGGCTGTGGGGGTGTCAAGATTACTGAAACATGCTTTCCAGCAGTTATGTCCCTTTACGATCTGAGTTCAAATCCAGCCGAGTTTAGCTTTGCCTTTCATCCTTATGGAGGTCGATAAGATAAAGTATCAGTAATACACTGGGGTTGATTTAATCAACTTTCCCCTCCCCCAAAATTGCTAGCCTTGTGTCTATATAAGAAACCATTATTATTATTAATTTTGGACATATTATTATTACTATTATTATTATGGCAGTGGATTGGCAGTATCGGTAGAGGGTCGGACGCCATGCTTTGCAGCAAAGAGTTACGGTCCTTTATGGTCTGAGTTCAAATCCCGCCAAGGTTAACTTTGCCTTTCATCCTTACGGGGTTGATAAAATAAAGTACCAGTAATACACTGGGATAATTGCTGGCCTTGTGCCAAAAGTAGAAACAATTATTACCATTATAAAGGGTGGTGGATTGGTAGAGCATTGGACACTATGTTTTGCAGTATATAGTAACAGTCCGTTACATTTTCTAAATTCAACTCTTGCCGAGGTTAGCTTTGTCATTCATCCTTATGGGGTCAATAAAATAAAGTACCGGTAATGCACTGGGATCAATTGTTGGCCTTGTGCCTAAATCAGAAACCATTATTATTATTATCAATGTTAGACAAAGGGGTAGTGGACTAAGAAAGGGGTGTGGGACAAAGGAGTAGTGGGATGATGAAAGACTAAGCTGACATCAGTGAGATTTGAACTGAGAACGGACGGCCACACATGTTGTTTACATTCTAATGAAATAGCTTTTTCTGGGCCTTTCTTTATTGGTGAAAAAATATGTGTGTTTATATGTGTGTTTATATATACACATTGTGTGTTTGTGTTTAAAAAATGAAAATAAGACAGAAATCAGAGGTAGGTAGTTAATTAGTTCATTGGTTTACAATCGTTTCAGAGGACATATTGATCGTGGAAGATGGAAGTTTCAACTAACATGGTAGGAGTTATATTACTATCTATTTCTAGTCTCAAAATTCCTATCCGATCAATCGTCTTCTTCACAAACTCTCATATATCATCATCATCATACGTCCGCTTTTCCCTGCTTGCAAGGGTGGGATGGGTCCTATTCAGCACAGCATCTCTCCACTTGTCACGGTCCTTCGTCATTGCCTCCATGAGTTTCAGCGATCTGAGGTCTGCTCTCACCACCTCCGCCCATGTTTTTCGTGGTCTTCCTCTACTGTGTCTTCCTTCTACTGGGATTTCTTGGCACTTCTTTACCCAGCGGTCATCCTCCATGCACATCACATGTCCATACCATCTCAGTCTTCTCTCCTGCATACCACAACTTATCCCTCTTATACACAGTTTCTTATATATATATATATTAATATATATAATATATATATTAGCATTAAATCATTCAGATCAGTACATACAATGACATCCATACATTCATACTTTGTTTTGAATATATATATATATATGCATGTGTTATCGAATGTGTATAAAGGTCTGTAACTTACACTATATGTATTTATGAGTGTATCTGTGTATGTATGTGCAATATCTAATAAAAATTAGAGTGTGTGTGTGTGTGTGTGTGTGTGTGTGTCTGTACCTTTATGCATATGTGTGTGTGTGCGTGTGTATATACACACACACACACAAACATTTGTATATACATAAGTAATATATCACCCTCATATTTAATGCCTTAGAAATGTCAAAGATCATAAAATTCTTTAAAAGGTCAAACAAAAATAATAATTCCATTTTTGCTAAACATCCTTATTTGAAAATGTGAAAATCATATTTTTTTTTTTTCAAAATTTGTGGCAAGAGCAAAGATGTGTTAAAAGCTGTTTCCATTTTCAACCAGAGCATAACATTAACTCTCAACATCCTGTAATTATTTAACAGAAAATATCTAAAAATGGGTTTCCTTATTCAAATGTATGACACAAGCAAATTCAAGTGTATATAGAGTATCTTTAGTGGCAGACAGATTTTTGTAAAGAATTGTTGTATTAAAGACTTTCAGGCTTCTTCCCCACCCCATCCAAGTCCCCAACCCTTACCATAAAGTTGTCTCCCTGGAGCCTTGACATTAAGTACCCAATCCACTCTGTAAAGTGGTCGTGTAGGTGTCACAACAAAAGTGCCCAATCCACTCTGTAAAGTGGTCGTGTAGGTGTCACAACAAAAGCGCCCAGTACACTCTGTAAAGTGGTCGTGTAGGTGTCACAACAAAAGCGCCCAGTCCACTCTGTAAAGTGGTCGTGTAGGTGTCATGACAAAAGCGTCCAATCCACTCTGTAAAGTGGTTGGCATTAGGAAGGGCATCCAACTGTAGAAAACAAGCCAAAATCAGTTCTATGTATGCGAATCAAGGTCCTCGGACCTGATCTCTCACAAAGGGACTGCCTGTCCTACCCATGCTAGGATGGAAGATGGACATTAAACAATGACGATAGAGCTTTGGTACTGTTTTGTATTTTTCAAGAATGTCTTCTGTATACAGTTTGTTAATTCAAATGTTTATAGTATCTTCACTGGTGGTCAGAATTTTAGTAAAATGTGCAATCTTAGAGTAAAAACTAATCTTATTATGATGAAGGGCAGTGAATTGGCAGTATCGGTAGAGGGTTGGACGCCATGCTTTCCAGCATAGTTACGTCCCTTTACGGTCTGAGTTCAAATCCCGTCGAGGTTAACTTTGCCTTTCATCCTTACGGGGTCGATAAAATAAAGTACCAGTAATGTACTGGGTGATTGCTGGCCTTGTGCCAAAAGTAGAAACAATTATGATGAAGCCGTAGTGCTGTTTTATACTTTACAAGAATGTCTTGCTAATGTGGTTCTATGCAGTATAGGACATTAAGAATTAATACATGGCTGTGTGATTAAGAAGTTTTCTTCACAATTATGTGGCTTTAACCTCAATCCCACAGCATGGTGACTTTGTCATAAAACTTGTGAGTAAAATCTGATTGATGGAAACTGTAAGAAAGTTCATTAGTGAGACTATCACTTCTTGGGTGCTAAACACCTCCTTTGTTGGTCTTCTAAATACAAACTTGGTGAAAAGCTGGTGTTAGCAACATAACAAAGATTCTGACATAAGATTATGATGGATGTTTTTTAAATATTTAAAAACTGTTTTAAGTTGTAGAAACAGGGGTGATTTGGAATCAAAAGGGTTCATTAATATTACTAAATATACATTGATATACTAGTCCCATTCCAAAAGACAATAATTTGTCCATCTACATAAATTTTAAAACAATACTTTCGAGCCCCCCCCCCCCAATGGAGGGGGGGGGGGCGTTAATTTTTCTAGGTTGTTTCTATTGATTTTTAAAAAACCAGAATTAGTCATTTAGTTTACATATTAAGACCCCACCCCATTCTATTTATTTTATAATTTATAGGATTTCTAGTAATGTACTTATAATGTCTTTTAAATTTATAAAGAAAATTAATTGTCCAAGAATGGACACTTAAAATAAAATTTCACTGTAGATAGATTAGAAAAATTTAATAAGCAGGAAGTTTGGAATAAATGTGTGTGTGTGGGGGGGGGGGGGGTCTGAAAATTAATAAGTTGGGGGTGGACCATTATTCAAGACCCAAGAATAACTAACCTAGTCAAAGAAAATGTTAACATAATCTGCTATTAATAGCTCAACCTAGATGAAGTGACCAATTATAAGTTTGGTAAAATCAGAAAGATACATAGGAATCAGCCCACCAAACACTGACCATGGTTCTACGGAGCAAGCCCACCAAACACTGACCATGGTTCTACGGAGCAAGGCCACCAAACACTGACCATGGTTCTACGGAGCAAGCCCACCAAACACTGACCATGGTTCTACGGAGCAAGCCCACCAAACACTGACCATGGTTCTACGGAGCAAGCCCACCAAACACTGACCATGGTTCTACGGAGCAAGGCCACCAAACACTGACCATGGTTCTACGGAGCAAGCCCACCAAACACTGACCATGGTTCTACGGAGCAAGCCCACCAAACACTGACCATGGTTCTACGGAGCAAGCCCACCAAACACTGACCATGGTTCTACGGAGCAAGCCCACCAAACACTGACCATGGTTCTACGGAGCAAGCCCACTTATTTTAAAAGGCTGCTATTAAAGTTAGAACTTTCCAACATAATTTTACTTTTGTTAAATTAGTGTTACAAATGTCATCTTTAATAATTAACAACTTTAATAAATCCCTCCTAATTCTTCGTTAATTAATCCAAATATGGTGTAAATCATTAGATTTACAGTAATGAAAGGGATGTTATTTGCCCAAAGGCACAGTTCTTCTGACAGAGCCCCTTGTGGAGAGAGAGAAGGTAGTGGGGCTATGTTCCCCTACAGTCACCACCACCCCCACATACTAACCTAAATTCAGAAACCACTGCCTTCAAGGATAATAAACAGTGATAAGAGGAATGCAAATGTGAATGTGTGAAAGAGAGAAGAGTGTGAGCAAAAGAGAGGGGCATGAGAAAGAGAAAGAGAGAGAATAAACAGAACTAAGAAGCCTGGTTGTGATAGGGGGGGGGGGGCTGATGGCAGTGGTGGTGTTAGTAGTGGTTGTGGTGGCAGTGGTGGTAGTGGTGTTGGTTATAGTGATGGTGGCAGTGGTAATGGTGGTGGTGTCAGTGGTAGTCATGTTGGTTATGGTAATGGTGGTGGTAGCAGTGGTAATGGTGATGGTGGTGATGGCGGTGGTAGCAGTGGTGGTGGTGGTAGTTATGGTGGTGGTAGCAGTGGTAATGGTGATGGTGGTGGTGGTAGCAGTGGTAATGGTGATGGTGATGGTGGTGGTGGTAGCAGTGGTAATGGTGATGGTGGTGGTGCTGTTAGCTGTGGTAATGGTGGTAGTGCAGGCCATAGTAGTGGTGGTGGTGGTGGTGCTGTTAGCTGTGGTAATGGTGGTAGTGCAGGCCATAGTAGTGGTGATGGTGGTGGTGCTGTTAGCTGTGGTAATGGTGGTAGTGCAGGCCATAGTAGTGGTGGTGGTGGTGGTGCTGTTAGCTGTGGTAATGGTGGTAGTGCAGGCCATAGTAGTGGTGGTGGTGGTGGTGGTACTGTTAGCTGTGGTAATGGTGGTAGTGCAGGCCATAGTAGTGGTGATGGTGGTGGTGCTGTTAGCTGTGGTAATGGTGGTAGTGCAGGCCATAGTAGTGGTGGTGGTGGTGGTGGTGCTGTTAGCTGTGGTAATGGTGGTAGTGCAGGCCATAGTAGTGGTGATGGTGGTGGTGCTGTTAGCTGTGGTAATGGTGGTAGTGCAGGCCATAGTAGTGGTGGTGGTGGTGGTGCTGTTAGCTGTGGTAATGGTGGTAGTGCAGGCCATAGTAGTGGTGGTGGTGGTGGTGCTGTTAGCTGTGGTAATGGTGGTAGTGCAGGCCATAGTAGTGGTGGTGGTGGTGGTGCTGTTAGCTGTGGTAATGGTGGTAGTGCAGGCCATAGTAGTGGTGGTGTGTGTAGTATACTCTAAATCTCAAGAACTCAACAGCCCCCCAACAAAAAAGTTCCTGTAAAGCTGTGACTGCCTGAAACTATTTATCAGCTGGAATCTCAAAGAAATATTAAGAACATAACTGTAGTAGCAGCAACAGCAGGGAATTATGTGTGTGTGACTGTGTATATGTGTGTGTATATGTGTGTGTGCGTGCGTGTGTGCAAATATATACATATATATATGCACACGTACACACACACACATATATATATATATATTTATATTTATATATATTTATATATATATTTATATATATATATACATACACATACATATGTGTAAATATAGGCATATACATATGTATATAAACACACACAT
Organism: Eledone cirrhosa; assembly: GCA_964016885.1. Lineage (NCBI taxonomy): Eukaryota > Metazoa > Mollusca > Cephalopoda > Octopoda > Eledonidae > Eledone > Eledone cirrhosa. The sequence goes on from OZ024743.1 coordinate 331,360,310, forward strand.
ATATACACATACATACAATGTGTGTATATAGAAACCTCCAATGCAACAACAACAATGATGTAAATATAATATGAAGAATGAAAACAAATATAGCCACCCTCACAATATATTTGTCAAATAAGATAGTTTAAGGCTACACACATCAGTTACTAGTGTTTATATATATCATCATCATCATCATTTTACGTCCGCTCTTCCCTGCTTGCATATATAGATATGTATGTATATATATATATAGATATGTATATATATATATATATACACTATATATACATATACATACATATTTATATATATACATATCTATATATATATATATATACATATCTATATATATATATACATGGTGGCTGCCAACTCGTTTTCGAGTACGGCCACTACTTTATATCCATGTAGGAGAACCCCTACCGATGCGCTGAACGAGTGTGACTTTTTAGTCCAGCCAGCGACTTGAAAACTCTAGTACAAACACTACACCTGCGACAATTATTGACACATAGTGCTGGGCCCTTGGTACCATGTGACGACAAGTGCAGAGAGATCTCCAGATATAAAGCAATGCCTGTGCTGTGAAGCTTTTATAGTGAGCAAAGGCACTGCACAAAGCCAGTCCCACTCTCTTAACCAAGATGATATATACATATATATCTATATATCATCATCATCATCATCATCAACGTTTAACGTCCGTGTTCCACGCTTGCATGGGTTTGGACGGGGGTATTCCCACTTGAGGCAAGAGTGATTGTCTTGCTCGCATAGGACTGTCTGGCAGGTTTTCTACAGTTGGATGCCTTTCCTAACACCAACCACATTTACAGTGTGGGTCTGGGAGGTTTTTACCGTGTTGCCTACACGGCCACATTACAGCATGGACTGTGTGTTTTTTTGTCGTGACACCTACACGATCTCATTTGTTTCGGCCTGGATGGCGCGGCACCAACATAACTTTACATAGAACGGGGTGGTGTGGATGGGGTGGGGGTGGTGGGACGGGGTGTATTTTGTTAGAGATGCCTACTGGCTGTAGTAGGTTTTACTATGTATTTAGGTAAGGCGGGTCTTCTCTGTTACTGAGTACCGCCAAAGGTCTCGGTCCAGTGACATTTATACATACATATCTATATCTATATATATATACATACATATCTATATATATACATACATATCTATATATATATATATATACATACATATCTATATATATATATATGATAATAATGATGGCTGCGCGTTGCAAATGGTGGTGCATATGAAAAAGTAAGTCCTTCATCAGTGACCCTCCAACCGTCCCAGGCATTTCATCGCTTTAAGGGCCATATGCCTCAGGTTGGTGCGAACAACGGCTAAAAAAAGTCGTTGGGACACGTAAATAAAGGGGACGTTAGGGTAACAAACAAAATGGTTTAAGCAACGGAAAGTGAGAAGAAATAGACAAGTCCCAGATCTCTATGAATATAAACTCGGTGAAATCGTGAACAAGAGACAAAAGACCATCAAACCTGGTTGAAATGTGAGCAAGGAAGGAATTTCACACAGGTCTAACGGGGGGGAAGAAAAAGTAGAAGAAGAAGAAGAAGAAGAAGAAGAAGAAGAAGAAGAAGAAGGGGTCTGGTCTACGAATTCGGTAAACATAAGTTTTGTGAAGTCGCAGACGAGAGAGAGAGAAAAAAATTCCATACCAGCTTGACCAAGACTGCGCGAGAAAAGAATTACACACAGGTAGACTTGAAGGAGGGGGAGGAAAGAGGAGGAGGAGGAGAGGTAGTGACAGAGAATGAGTGAGTGAAAGTTGAGGAGGTGGCTAACAGAGAGAGAGACTGCTAGAAAGGGTAAAAGGTACAAAGAACGAGAAAGGGTAAAAGGTACAAAGAACGAAACAGACGGGTGGCAGCAGAAGAAAAATTATGTGTAAATATGATAATAATGATGGCTGCGCGTTGCAAATGGTGGTGCATATGAAAAAGTAAGTCCTTCATCAGTGACCCTCCAACCGTCCCAGGCATTTCATCGCTTATACATACATATCTATATCTATATATATATATAAATACATATCTATATATATATACATATCTATATATATACATACATATCTATATATATATTAGAAAGTGAGGTTTTTTTTACAAAATGAAAAATAACCGAGGTGTCCTACACGAGTGAAAGTATAAAGGAAAAAAGATGAAATCGAAAATGCAACTGGAGTCTTATTTTTAAAAAAATATATATATTTATTTGGTTCCTTTACCGGTTTCGCAGTTCTTCTGCTTTTGAAAAGTAGACTTGAGATGGTGAATGAATGGATAGATAGACAGGTAGATGGATGGGTGAATGAATGGATAGATAGACAGGTAGATGGATGGGTGAATGAATGGATAGATAGACAGGTAGATGGATGGGTGAATGAATGGATAGATAGACAGGTAGATGGATGGGTGAATGAATGGATAGATAGACAGGTAGATGGATGGGTGAATGAATGGATAGATAGACAGGTAGATGGATGGGTGAATGAATGGATAGATAGACAGGTAGATGGATGGGTGAATGAATGGATAGATAGACAGGTAGATGGATGGGTGAATGAATGGATAGATAGACAGGTAGATGGATGGGTGAATGAATGGATAGATAGACAGGTAGATGGATGGGTGAATGAATGGATAGATAGACAGGTAGATGGATGGGTGAATGAATGGATAGATAGACAGGTAGATGGATGGGTGAATGAATGGATAGATAGACAGGTAGATGGATGGGTGAATGAATGGATAGATAGACAGGTAGATGGATGGGTGAATGAATGGATAGATAGACAGGTAGATGGATGGGTGAATGAATGGATAGATAGACAGGTAGATGGATGGGTGAATGAATGGATAGATAGACAGGTAGATGGATGGGTGAATGAATGGATAGATAGACAGGTAGATGGATGGGTGAATGAATGGATAGATAGACAGGTAGATGGATGGAATATGAAAAAATAAGAAAGAGTGAAATCATGGAAGGAGAGAAAATATAAGGAACAAAAAGGATGGAATGAAACAAAGAAGAATAGAAAGCATGAAAACAAAAAGGAAAGAATGAAGGAAAAACCTTTCCTTCCTATAAAGTCCATCACCTGGTGGGTACCTCCTTCTCCTACCTGTTACAGTAAAGTCCCTCATCTGGTGTAGGGATGGTACCTCCTTCTCCCACCTGGTGTAGTTGATGGTATCTCCCCCTCCCACATGTTACAGTAAAGTCCCTCATCTGGTGTAGGTGATGGTAGACCTGCAGTATAATCTCTCCTCTACCCCCCCCCCCCGTTACACTGAAGTCCCTCACCTAGTATAGAGGATGTTAGACACTGTCAATATAACCCCCACCCCACTGTTGCCTGGTCTAGGTGATGCTATACCCTCCCTCCTGTTACAGTGAGGTATGTCATTCACTTGGAACACCATATGTTGTGACCCCTTCTCACATGTCAACCTCATGGCTTCAGCTATAAACCCAACTGTTGCTGGCCAATAGTCTGAAACATAGCAGAGCAGAAGGTGATCAAATGTTTGTCATAAACAGACAGATTTTATTTTGTGCCAATCACTATTAAAACCTTTCTGATCTTCCTTATAGAGGCTGCTGATTTTCCTATGCTGAATTGGGATGAAGAGGACCGTGGGGTAATATAGTTGATGTAGTGGGCATCGCTGGCTATTTTATAATGTATTTATGCCCAAAGAAGTAGGATCATGGTGTAAAATGGCTGGTGTAGTGGGTGTTGCTGGCCAGTTTATGTCGCAACCTTTTCACTATCTTGTCTTCAGGCTGCAGGAGATATATACTGCCCAGCCAAGGGTGCAGATTTCACTCAGAAAGTTCGGAATGGCTGATGTAGTGGGTGTCACTGGCTATTTTATATCACAATCCTTTCACTATCTTGTCTTCAGGCTGCAGGAGATATATACTGCCCAGCCAAGGGTGCAGATTTCACCCTGAAACTCGGAATGGCTGATGTAGTGGGTGTCACTGGCTGTTCTTTACAGCAATGCTTGCATCATCTTGTCTAATGTGCACAGTTAAAATATACTTCCCACCAAAGAGTGTAGAGTTTGCTACCTTCCTATTTTTTTATTTTGTTGTATTTTTTTTATCTTACTTTAAAGTATGTTTTGTTTTGCTAATATGCTAATATTTTTATTATATTAATAAAGATTTTATAAAAATAAATAATAATTGTCTGTAGTCAGCAAACAATCATTTCATGAAGTGCCTGGGAAAATTGAAATTTCAAGCTTGTGAAAGCTGCTGCAATACAAGGGCGTACGTAATAGTTCCTGGCTTGATTGTTGCTACAGAGGCCTGATTGGAGGCCCAACCTTCTGAGTTCTTTTTACAGGGCTTAGAAAAACTGAAGGGCCACTACAATAAGTGTGTGAATCTGGGAGGGAAATATGTTGAATAAAATCATAATTAACTAATACTCCTGCATTTTCTTTTACGCAAAGTCAGGAACTTTTTAGCACCCAATCATACAAGTTTAACCCTGTAGCATTTACATTACTCTATATTTACTATTATATTTTCATGGTAAACACTTTACCTCAAATAATTATCTCACATAATATCGAATCTAGGAGATTTTTATATTATTTATGTTGAGAATAATACCTTAACATAAAGCTGAGCAGCCGGTTACAGCCAGTTTATATCTATCTATCTAAGGCGGGTAAAATTCCCGAGATCCATGGACGAGTTCTCTCCAGCGGTCTCTGTCCCTCATTATCGCTGCCATGTCCTGCGTCTCCAACAGAGCAGTGTCTCACCTTAGGGCATCAACATACGTTAACCTTGGTCTTCCTCTTCTAGTGTGTCCATGTAGGGGCTCCCAAAGGAGTACTGAGTGCAATGTCAACTCTGGATGTCGGTGAGCATGTCCAGCTAACCTCAGTCTCCTCTGTGTCACTTTTGAGCTGACTTTTGTATTTGGGAGCAAAGATTGGGAATACGGAAGATGATGTGGTTGAGAGGAAGAGCAAGGCCTGGGCGGCGTGCCACAGCTTGAGATCGGTGTGGAAGTCGGACCTTTGTAGAGACCTGAAAATCTGCCTCTTCATTGCTGTAGTGGAGTCTGTGCTGCTGTATGGGTCTGAGACTTGGACACTGACCAAGAAACTCACTCAGATGGTGGATGGGTGCTACACGAGAATGCTGAGGATGGCTCTGAACATTAATCAGTATACACTGAGGATGAAAAACTCAGAGCTGTATGGGAGTTTATATGCTAAAGGTTAAATATAATAGAAAGAATCTGTAGTTGAGGAAGACCAAGGAAGACCTGAGGAAACATGATGAGAACAGATCCAAAATTGCTAAAGCTAACAGAAATGAAGAAGGAACATAGGAAGTAGAGGGAAGCTGTACTGGGAAAGTACAAGAAAGGTAAAATGGACATAAAATTTGATTTAGATACAAGGTCAACAATTTTGAGGGGAATGGAATGTCAATTAAATTGACCACAGTTCTTTACTAGTACTTTATTTTATCAAGCCCCCCCCCCCCATAATGATGAAAGGCAAACTAATCTTTGGGTGGGGTGAGGTGGGGTGAGGTGGGGATTTGAACTCAGAACATAAAGGGATGTGACTATATGCTGCAAAACATGTTATTCGGTGCTCTACCGATACTGCCAATCCACCACCTTTACAGAATAATGGTTTGTGATTTAGACACAAGCCAACAATTTTTGGAGAGGGGAAAGTCAATTAAATTGACCCCAATGTGTTACTGGTACTCTATTTTATCAACTCCCATAAGGTTGAAAGTCAAAGCTAACCCCAGTGACACGCCGAACGCCATAATAATGATAAAAGTAGTTATTTTGCTAAATTCCTCCAAATTCTTCATCAGTGTCAAAATGTATTCAAACATACACAGGACTGTATTTCATTAGAAACTTAGTAATGAGAGGGTTAATTATAGTTAATTACAAATACTGGTTCCTTGGTGTCTAATTAAGACAAACTTACGAAATATGTGAAGTATATTTCAACAATATGTTGTTTTGTAAATATAATTCATGTGGAACATAGACGTTAAACGATGATGATGATGATGTCAAAGACAACATTTAATACATTTAAACAAAATGTTACAAGCAACAGCAACAACATTAATAACAACAACAGTAGTAGCAGCAGCAATAGTAGTAGCAGTTATTTTTGTTATTAGGGATATGGATTGACAAAGTTATTAAAGTATTTGTTCCAGCTTTTTATGTTCTGAGTTCAAATCCCACCAAGGTTAACCAAAGTACCAGTCATGAACTGGAGTCAATATAAACAACTACCTCACCCAACCTCACCAGAAGTGTTTGTCTTATTTTATGACACCTGAGGATGGTGGATTGGCAGAATTGTTAGAGCATCGGACAGATGCTTTGTGATATATGTTATGGTTCGCTACATTTTGAGGTTAAACACTGCTGAGGTCAACTTTGCCTTTCATCCTTTCAGGGAGCAATAAAATAAAATACCTGTCACATACTTGGGTCAATTTAGTCAACTTTACTCTCTGCCAAATTATTGGCCTTGCGCCTAAATTATAAATTTTTGATTATATGACAAGTGGAGATACATGGCCAAGTGGTAAGGATGCTGGACTTACGATCATAATGTTGTGGGTTCAATTCCTGGACTAGGTTGTGTGTTGTGTTCTTAGGCAAAACACTTCATTTCACATTGCTCCTGTATACTCAACTGAAAATGAGTACCAGTAATAGCTGGTGTTCTGTCCAGCGAGGAGTCTTGTACTCTCAGTTGCTTCATGCCACAGAAAGCAGGAGAAGCACTGACCTGATGAACCTCTGTACTTGAGACAAACTTATGACTTAGATTATATGACACCTGTGTGAGAGCCCAATGCTGCATGGACAGTGAATGTGGACAATATGTAAAGATAGGACAGGAATGTATTAAGCATGTTCTGATAAAAACACAGAAGAACTGAGAGAAAAGCTTGAAGGATATGTGATGTGTATGGATATGATGATGTGATGTTTTCAGTGAAGAAATGCCAGAAATTCACAAGTGGAAAGATGCTGTGAAAGAGGAAAACTAGGGCTGAAGTGATGAGAACTGATCTTAAATAACAGAACATCATAGAAGAGATGACAACGGAATGCATCAAGTGAAGGGAAGGTCTGTTGGAGAAAGCATGCCCAACCCATGCAGACAAAGAAAAACAGACATAAAAAAACAATAGTGATGATGATGATAATGATGATGACCATTGTGGTTATTTTTTTTTTTGTTATTTTTTTTTCTTTCCCATCTCTATCTGCACTGAAAGTGATTTCAACAGAACTAAAACATTAAAACACTTGTGTTTGTAAACCAAATTAAATTAAAACAATGTGAACATTGAAAACTAAGATAGTCAAAAATAAATAAATATATATATATATATACACACATATATATGTACATATAGTTTTATATATATATATATGCATATATAGTCATATATATATACACATACACACACACACATATATATATATATATATATATATATATATATATATATAGTCATGTATATATATATAAAGAAAAAGAAGAAGAAAAGGAGAGGCAGTGGTGGCGGTGGGGAGAAATCCAAGACAAAAAGTTTTAAAACAGGAATGGAAAGATTTGTTAATCTCGAAGAAAGCAGTGCTGGAATTATTAGTGATAGAAAAATAAGATGGAAGAGAAGGAAGAAATATTATGGCGATGGGGTGCAGGATAGGGAGAGGGATGGGGGTAGGGATGGGTGGAAGAGATAAGGGCAGGGCAGATATGGTAGAAGTGAGGCTTTATGAAGAAATAAATTGAATTGAGGTAAAATCTTGGAGCAATGACTTTTGAAAGTTGTAATTAACTGATTAAATTAGTGAAGCTTTGTGTGTGTTGAGGAGAGAGAGAGCGAGAGCATAAGAGAGGGAGAGCATGAAAGAGAGAGAGAGAGAGAGAAAGAGGAGAGATGATGGCAGAGGTGGGGGAAGAGACTGTGTGAGAGTGAAAGAGAGAGATATTAGCTGTGTATGAGAGAGAAGGAGAAGACAAAGACAGAAATAATGAGAAACAGAAAAAGAACAAGGAGAAAAATCATGTGAAGAAGAAAAAAGTAGAGTGGGGGAAAAAGAGGGACGGAATATATATATATATATACAAAGAGGGGGGGAGGGGATTTCTTCATTTCTGCCACTGCCCATCTCCTCAATCTTACTATTTCTTCTTTAATTTCTCATTATTTCTTCTGATGAAGGACTAGCATCAGGAACTGTTAAGACTCTTTTCCTACTATATCAAGCATAATGCTAATAATATATTTCTTCATTGTACTGTGTCATTTGCTTTGTTATTTCTGTTTGCCTTTTTCATACACACACACACACACACACACACACACACACACACACACATATATATATATATATATATATATATATATATATATATATATATATATATACACTTCGTTTTAGAATTTGTTTTGCAAGATTTCTTATCTGAAGACGTGTGTTGAAACAGATATTGTCAAACTCTGGGAGGGTCATGTTGCCAATAAAACACACGCACACATGTTGGTTTTCACTTCAATTTATTGTAAATTTCTGGTTGGTTGGTTCGATAATACACAACACGCAAAAACAAGATGGTGTAGGACAGAACAAAGGAGAGACACAAAATAAAACTCTCTAGTATATTTACATTCTACTATCCCAAGTATCGAGTACTCTGCTGAATAATAGTCTTACTAGTTTAAAACTGGTATAATCCTGATCTCTCTCATCTATATATATATATATAGGAATTTGTATATCTGGCAATATACGGTATGTTTATAAATAAACATACCGTATATTGCCAGATATACAATTTCACATATTTCATATTTAAAGCTATGTTAGAGTTAATGTAGGTGTCACGACAAAAAAACACACAGTCACGCTGTAATGTGGCCATGCAGGTAACATGGTAAAAACCTCCCAGTCCACACTGTAAACGTGGTTGGTGTTGGGAAGGGCATCCAGCCGTAGAAAACCCGCCAGACAGTCCTGAGCAAGACAACCAATCTTGCCTCAAGTGGGACAATGCCCGTCTAACCCATGCTAACGTATAAGATGGACGTTAAACGATGATGATGATGATGATGATGATATATATATATATTCATTTTATTAAGGCTAAATAGTGAGTCTTGTTACTCAGGAGTTTCGCCTGTTTATCACAGGGTTATCAGACAAGAACTCCAGAGTAACAAAACTCAATATTTAGCCTTAATAAATGAATATCAAAACCCTACTTCGGGGGTTTTGACAGGTGTGATGGATTTGACGCACACATATATATCTATAATGAATGGACATTAAACTATGATAATGATGAGTTGTCTGATGACCTGGTGAACACAGACAAAACTCCAGAGTAACAGCACTGTAACTTGATCTCTATGATAAATATACACATATATATATATATAAATTTAGTTACAATAGTAGCCTTGTAACTGATTACACATAACTCGTCCCATGGAATAATGTTCTAAACCTTTGGATATTTTCATCAAGTTTGTACTACAATATATATATATATTATATATATCATTTTGTGTAAAGTTTGAACCTTCAAACTTACAAAACACCGAAGAAATAAATTTATATACGATGTAGGATGTTCAAGCTCAGAAAATAGCTGTAATTACAGTTTATAAAAATCAAGTAAAGACTCTTAGAGATGGAATAAGATGTCAGCAGCAGCTACAAGGAATTGAGCTTTGTATCTCTCAGATACCAACTGAGTGCTTTCACCATTGAGTTAAGGGGCCCTCTGATATGTAAACAAACGTTGAGTGTGAAGCTCAAACTTTCAAACTTATGAAGCACTGACGAAATAAATTTATAAGATGTAGGATGTACAAGTGCAGAAAATATGTGCAATTACAGTAATTTGCTGTAAAATAGCTGATAAATGTCAGAGAAAGGTGTGTGTGTGTAGAGAGAGAGAGAGACACAGAGAGAAGTGTGTTTAGAATTACAAGGGCTGAACATTATATATATAAATATAGGGTGGTGGATTGGCAGTATCGGTAGAGGGTCGGACGCCATGCTTTCCAGCATAGTTACGTCCCTTTACGATCTGAGTTCAAATCCCGCCGAGGTTGACTTTGCCTTTCATCCTTACGAGGTCGATAAAATAAAGTACCAGTAATGCACTGGATAATTGCTGGCCTTGTGCCTAAAGTAGAAACAATTATATATATAAATATATATATGAGAGAGAGATGGACAGAGAGAGAGAGGGTGATAGAGAGACCGATAGAGAGCGGTGAAGAAAGACAGAGAGGGGAAGAGAGTAATATAGACCGATAGAGAGTGGTGAAGAAAGACAGGGAGAGAGGAAGAGAGTGATAGAGACATCGCAACAGAATATGGAAAACAAATGAAAGACAAATAAATTTAAAGGTAAAACATATTAGCTTCATTGTATGTGTGTTTAAACTCACACACACACAAACAAACACATACACACAAATATACATACACACAGGCACACAAAGAAGTACACACACACAAATACACAGACACACACAAATATACATATATACACAAATACACATATACACACAAATACACATACACACAGACACAGACACAGACAAGTACAAACACACAGACAAATACACATACATACACAAATACAGTCACACACAAATACACACAATGAAACTAAAACAAGAATATAACATTAAACATTTTGTTTTGAAATGTAAAGAAAAAATCAGTTTAAGATAAAGTAAATTTGGAGTAAATTAGTTTGGTTACTAAATGTTGTTATTGTGATTATTATTGTAATAGTTGCTGTTGTTGTAGACCAATAAAAGTGTTGGTTTTTTTATTTCATACTACATCTATCGCTTTATTATCCAATAATAAACTTTGTCCACAACCAATTTGAAAGTGGGGTAAACTCACACATTTTTCAGTGACTCTAAAAAACTGATATCTCTAAAGAAAACAGAGATTCTGTTGTATCAGTGTATTACTGGTACAACTGCAACACTAGATTCATAAATTCTAAATTTAATATTTAAATAATGATTTCTGATTTAGACACAAGGCTAACAATTTTTGGGGAAGTCGATTAAATCGACCCCCAGTGCATTACTGGTGCTTCGTTTTATCGACTCAGTACGGATGAAAGGCAAAGCTAACCTCGGAGGGATTAGAACCCAGAAGGTAAAGAGCCGTAACTCTATGCCACAAAGCATGTTGTGTGACACTCTTCCAATACTGCTAATACACTGGCCTTATTTATAATATTATTATTTCATTATAAATATAACATTTGAAATGTTTTTGATAGAACATACAGTTTGTGTGACAAGGATAAAAAGGCTGTAAAATTATTATATATATAGATTACTGGGAGATATGCTATTACTACCCTGATATTGTAAATATGTCACTAATAACAGGGGGCTCTCCTATCCCAATGTCATCTCCAGAGATTCTGGTATTGAAATCCAGGACTTGGCAACAGCAATGAACGACTGACCCACGTGGAGTTCAATTGTTGAGTTGATTTCAGCTGAGGTCGCCGGATGTTAATGATGAAATATGTCAACATCATCATTATCATCATCATCGTTTTTACATCCACTTTCCCACGTTTGCATGGATTGGATGGATACTTCTCAGCACAGCATCTCTCCACACGTGATCATACAAATATCACACACCATTGTATTATTTTGTCATTCTGTTATGAACTAAGGAAAACAGACTTTAAATGATGATGATGATGATGATGATGTGGTGGTGGTGGTGTCCTGTTTTAAACACACATACTCACACATACATACATACATACATACATACATGCATGCAGGTCACCAGTTGGTGCTACTGGTAACATGTATCCCAGTACAACCTGTCCCATGGTCGGGTCGTTGGCGACTAAACTGGCAACCCCACCAAAGTTTCTTGGTGAGGAGGGTGACTTTGGACATCCTGCAGGACTAAAAACAAAACCTGTCAAAGGGCAAAGGAGCTCTTAAGAGTCAATGGCCATCCAAAATCACTGGGAGAGATGACCCCTTCGCCTTTGTCAAGGCAGAATTCTAGGAGAAGTAAAACTCTGATATAACACCTGCAACCCTGATGGTATCCAATGATGTTGACTTGTTCTTCTTTTTGGTAAATATCATCTTGGTTAAGAGAGTGGGACTGGCTTTGTGCAGTGCCTTTGCTCACTATAAAAGCTTCACGGCACAGGCATTGCTTTATATCTGGAGATCTCTCTGCACTTGTTACCATGGGCCCAGCATTATGTGTCAATAATTGTCACAAGTGTGGTGTTTGTACCAGAGTTTTCAAGTCGCTGGCTGGACTAAAAAGTCACACTTGTTCAGCGCATCGGTAGGGGTTCTCCTACATGGATATAAAGTAGTGGCCGTACTCGAAAACGAGTTGGCAGCCTGTATGTATGTATGTATGTATGTATGTTATCTCTTTCTCTTAATTTCGAGTATATTTTTTTTTGACAGGCCACCTTCCTGGTGGCAAGGTTGTAAAAGAAAAGAAATTGTCATCCCTTGAATCGCAAGAATGTTTTGCAAATTTTGAAGGTGCCAGCTATCGCAGCCATTTGTAGACTATGAATTAGGGAGCTGCGCTTTATGTATGTATGTATGTATGTATGTATGTATGTTCTTCTGGTTTTATAATTTCACAAAGTTTTACCAATAGAGAGAGAGTCGGTTTCTAACATAGACACAAGACTCTCTCATTGGAATTTACATAACATCAACTAGGTAGATATGTATGTATGTCTGCATGCATGCATGTGTAGATATGGATGTTATTGTATGTGTGGATGTGTATGTTTTGAGTTGTATGTGTGCATGTGTATATGCTTTGTATCTGTACATGTGTATATGCAGTTATTAGATGCAAAATTTTTGGAATGTTTTACATATTTTTACTGTTCCATTAATGGATTGTACTTGTAATTTCCTAACTAGTTGTGTTCTTTCTGTTCCTGTGAAGTCTAGCTTCTCATGATTTGTATTGAGGCAGTTACTAACATATCCCAGTGCCCCAATAATCACAGGCATAAATCTGAAGGTGTAATCAGGGTGGAGTATCTGCAGATTTCTCATAAATATTCTCTGCATAAATATTCTCCTTTTCACTAATATTTGATATTATATTGGCATCTGCTGGGGAGCTAATTTCCACTACTGTGCATGTTTTCTTCTCCCTGTCCCATATCATAATATCTGGTCTGTTATGCCTGCATTTTATTGGGGTTTTTACTGGAACATTCCACCAGTACTCTTTCATATTATGTACATGGATGTCTTCCACATTGTTGTAGCTTTTAATGTGTTTATTATCGGGGCTATCTTTTTTACGAACTGCATTGTACAGTGTTTTGGCCACTACATCATGCCTCATAGGTAGATAGTACCGCGATGACATCTTTGGGCAGCTGCTGATGACATGGGTGATATCCTCGATGTTAGTTCTGCAGAGTCTGCACTTGTTATCACATCTAGGTGTTTTGCCTGCATCCCTATCTCTTTTGTGAATCAGGTATTTCGTGCTAATCTCCTGTTCTTGGATTGCAAAAGCGTATCCTTCAAAGTGGGAGCCAATATAGCGGTTGTTGGTCCAAGATAGACTACTTTCCTTATCTATATTACTCTCACTCTGGAGCTTCCTGGCAACATATCCATGTATGATTTTTTTCTGATAGGCATGCAGTTTTTCATCCATGGATTCACTGCGATACTGCTGAGCGACATCCCTGGGTGTGAGTTTTTGATTATCACACAGGGAATATCTCTCAAGGAGTTCCTTCCCAACTCTCATGATCTTATCTGTTTCATGCAGATAGACTTGCTTGAGAGATGGGCTCCTACGCTTCGAGTTTCGTAGATGTTGTCGGAGAGATATGATGCGATATTCAAATGCTGTCTGAACTGATGTTAGGCCTCTGCCTCCCTGCTTACGTTTCAAGTAAAGGCGGTCTATGTCACTGTTGATGTCACTGTATGTATATATGTATGTATGTATGTATGTATGTGTGTATGTATGTATGTATGTATGTATGTATGTGTGTATGTATGTATGTATGTGTGTCACCACCTATTTCTAGATTCAAAATCCCTGAGCCATCCCACCTTTCAGAGGAAGGCAGTCAGATGGATCAGGGATTTTGAGACTAGAAATAGGTGGTGCCATAACTACTACCTATTAGTCAATATATTGATTAACCATGATCAATCAATCCTCTGAAATGATCGTAAAGCAATGAATTAAGAACCTATCTTCAACTTTTGTTTTATTTTCATTGTTCAATACACACATACACATATATATAAATAACTCTGTAGCACGTGTAGAATCCTCGATGGAACCTTATGCAATGAGAGTCTACTATAAAAACTATAGCAGTCACAGCCTAATCTCATGAAAACCATCTTTGCAAGGCTGCATTGAGTTCTAACAATGTTATCAGCCCCACCATAAACAGGCGAATACCAGTATATTAAAATATATATTAATATATATTAATATATGAAACAGCATTTTTGTCAAAATTTGAAATATCTCTGTTACTAAATACATTTCTTTTTTGTTTGGCATCAACTCTGTTTTAGAAGTTGGCATGGATTGACTTGGAATCTCAATATTGTGCTATGTTTTGGGTCTACATTAATATACTTTTAATGTGCATTAAGTTTCATTGGAGAAGATGCAGGGAGTCTCAAATGTTCTCTAAATTAGGATCCTTATTTGCTTTAATATGGCCCTGACTGACATTCTCTAATAACCCAGCAATATATATGTAATAGTGAGTATATTTAGGATATGGTACCACAACCATGTTATATCACTGTGTTATCAACCCAAACACTGATATCAGATATCCTACTATACTGTGAGATACTGTAATATTTAGACAAACTACAGATAACAATGGTTTCTACTAGAGGCACAAAGCCAGCAATTTGGGGAAAGGGGAAAGTTGATTAAATCGACCCCAGTGTGTTACTGGCACTTTATTTCATAACCCCCATAAGATTTGAATTCAGATTGTAAAGGGTTGTAACTATATGCTACAAAGCATGTAGTCCAAGGCTCTACCGGTAGAGGATATTTAGGATATGACACTACACCCATGCTATTTCAGTGTAATACCAACCACAACACTGAGATATCAGATATCCTACAATATCCAGACAGTGTATAGCTGTCTGGATATCTCACAGCATCTGTGTACCATATGGCTGTAGTGTCATATCCTAATAATTTAAAATATCACACTACTGCCTGTGGAGGTGAATGGTCTAGTGGTAAGGGTGTTGTACTTACAATCATAATGTTGTGGGCTTCATCCCTAAACTGGGTGGTATGTTGTGTTCTTGAGTAAAACACTTCATTTCGCATTGCTCCAATATATTCAGCTGGTAATGTGTGCTTGCAATAGCTGGGAGTTTAACCCTGCAATGGACTGGCTTCCTGTCCAGAGGGAGTCTTGTACTCCCAGTCACTTAATGCCATGGAAATTGGGAGAAGTACTGGCCTGGTGAGCCTTCGGGCTCAAAACAGACTTTAGACTTAGACACCACAGTCAGATTATATCACAGTATTATCAAACACAACAGTGAGATATCAAATATTAGATACCCTACAATACTGTGAGATACTGGGAGATATCAAGACAGTTCATAACTAACAGTGAGAATATTTAATATGTCAGTACAGCCATGTTATATCTATCAACCACAACACTGATATAGAGATATTAGATATTCTATGATACTGTTAGATATCTCTAGTCAGTGTAAAGCTAATAGTGGGTATATTTAAGATATGACACCACAGCCATGTTATATCAACCACACCACTGACATAGAGATATCAGATATCCCTATAACAATCAACAGATACCGTGAGATATCCAGACAGTGTATAGCTAATAGTGGGTATATATTTAAGATATGATGCCACAGCCGTGTTATATCTGGGTAATATCAAACACAACACTGACATAAAGATATCAGATATCCTATGATACTGTGAGATATCTAGACAGTGTATAGCTAATAGTGGGTATATATTTAAGATATGACACCACAGCCATGTTATATCTGGGTAATATCAACCACAACACTGACATAAAGATATCAGATATCCTATGATAATGTGAGATATCTAGAGAGTGTATGGTCATGCTGACACACCAGCAGCTGGTTATATTTTACTGTGAAGTCTGACAGTTCCCTGCTCCCTATTTAGGTCATTACTAAAACAACACTGAAATATTCTCAAAAACAAGTCAACATCTGAAGACACCATAGTCTCCTATCTGTTACTTTATCCCCCTGTCTTCTACTCCCCCCCCCCCCCCCGTGGGTGTTATAGTAGAAGTAATGGAAAACAGCACTCTGTTGTTGTTGCTGTTGTAAAACATTTGTTACTAAACAGACATAGTGTGCAAAAGCTTAGTATCTCAAACAATGAAAGTTTAAGTTATATAACATGACATTGAGCACCTGAAGAAGACAGAGGGGAAAAGGTGGAGGGAGAGTGGACAAAGAGAGAGCACACAGAGGGCAACAGTCATTGTCAAGGTCACAGACAGTGATGAAAGGACTTTGACAATTTATTTATTGATAAGGCATGTCTGTAAATTCCAGCTGACTAATTTTAGACCTGCCAGTCATGATACCACTTCCAACCCAACTATGCATGTCAATCCTGTTCACGAAAATAAGAGATAGGAGAGGTGAAAGTAGGTACCCTTGGTGGAGTTTGACTCTCACATTGAATCGTTTTGATTTAGGACTATTTATCTGAGTCATAAAGGCATGGATTCAATTCCTTTACTGGGTTGTGTATTATGTATGTTCTTGAGCAAGATACTTCATTTCATGTTGGTGAGATGTGGTCACCCAACCTGTCTGGGAAGACAGTAGCTCTGATTATATACCAACTTGGTCTGTAATGAACAGACCAACCCATGCCAGTGTAGAAAGACATGGACATAATATGATGAAGAGGAGGACAGGAAGGAAGAGGATGAAAGAGAGGGGAAGTATAATGAGAATGATGATAAAAACACTACTAACCCCTTCTTTCAAATATGAAACACCTTGAAAGTATAATAAAGTTTGAAGAAAACAAAAAATAGGAATACAAAAATTGACCATCATTTTCCAAGACAAAAATGACAACCATATATTAACTCTTAACAACCTGTAACCACATAAAAAACACATTAGCAAGATATCCTTGATAAGTACTAAACAGCACTATAACTACATAATGTTAAGAATTAAAGTTTTATTCTAATACTACAACAAGATACTATAAACATTTGAATTAATAAACCAGACGACACCACATTAGTAAGACATCCTTAAAAAATACAAAACAACACTATGACTGCATTACATTCAAAATTAATGTTATTAATCTAATATTGCAATTTTTCATAATAATATTCTGTACAAATGTGAAGATACTGTAAACATTTGAATCAACAAACCCATTTTTAAAAGATATTTTCTGCTAAATCATTACAGGTTGTTAAAATTAAATATTAATTAACATAGTAATGCCTAATTACGATAATGTTATTAATTTCAGAAAGATGAAGAATAAAGTTGACTTCAGTAGGAATTAAAAACAGAAAAAAAATAAAAGAACCCAATCATCAGATCAGACCAAGAAAATGTTTTCATTGGTCTTTCTATTGTCGATATTATCTGTTGGTCACAACACCTGGCAGAAAAAAGTAACTGATCATCAAATCAAACCAAGGAAACAATGTTTCCATTGGTCTTTCCATTGTTTTTACTGTTTGTCAGTCAAAATTCCTGCCAGAAAAATGAGCTCATCATCGAATTAAACCAAGGAAACAGTGTTTCCATTGGTCTTTCCATTGCTGATACTATCTGTCAGTTACAACTCCTGCCAGAAGGAGGCAAGATTCAAACTCAGAACACACAGAGCTGGATCAGATACTACAAAACATCCTGTGTGAGTTGTTAAGAATCCTGCTAATCCACCAGATCTTTTTATTTATTGACCCCAGAAGGATGAAAGGTAAAGTTGATCCCATAGCACATAGAGCTGCCACATATACAGACACTTTAATGACATGGTGAATTGGTGAGGACTTGATCTTAGAACATAAAATGATTTATAAAGCATGATAATAATAATGATTTCATTTATTAGCCACAAGGGCCAACATGTAGGGGACAATACAAAGACAGGGACAGTGGGGGTTTACAATAAGGTCGAGTAAAAGTGCACAATGGCAAGACTAATTTAATAATGAAGATATAAAAATATAAAATAAACTATGCATAAATATAACAAAATAAATTCCCCGATAGGGGGTGGACGACCCTGGGGTGACTCGGGTACCCCCACCAATCCTGAACCACCCTGCACTTCTTTCTACTTCTGGCACAAAGCCAGCAATTTGAAGGGAAGGGGAAAATCGTAAAGATGAAAGGCAAAGCTATCCTTGGTGGGATTTGAACTCACAATGTAAAGGGCCATAACTATATTCGGCAAAGCATATTGTCCAACGCTCTACCGATGTTTCCAATCCACCAATCTTTACTTATAATACAAATTGTTTCTACTTATGGCACAAGGCCAGCAATTACCCCAGTGCATTACTGGTACTTTGTTTCATCAACCCCATAAGAATGAAAGGCAAAGTTAACCTCGGCGGGATTTGAACTCAAAATGTAAAGGGACATAATTCTATGCCACATAGCATGTGTCCAACGCTCTACCAATAATGCCAATCCACCGCCCTTATTATAGTAATAATAATAACAACAAAAACAACGATGATGATGATGATGATGATGATAATAATGAAGAAGATAATGATAGACATGAGCGAGAAAGGAACAGAAAAACTGCAAGTAGTACAAAACTTGTTTTAACTGGTACGGCACATGTATTGAGAAGACTTCTATTGTTGTGAGAAAGGTAACCATCTATGAAATTTTGTTTATATGGAGGCACATGGCTTAGTGGTTAGAGCATTGGCCTTGCAATCGAAAGGTTGTGAGTTCAATTCTCAGACCGGGTGATGTGTTGTTTCCTTGAGCAAGACACTTTATTTCACATTGCTCCAGTTTACTCAGCTGTAGAAATGAGATGATAGGGACCCCAGTCCCTATCATTCCACTGTAAAGTGGACATGTAGGTGCCACAGCAAAAAAGCACCCAGCACTCACTGTAAATGAGGTTGGTGTTAGGAAGGGCATCCAGCTGTAGAAATCAAGCCAGAATCAGTTCCCGTCCCACCCTTGCAAGCAGGGAAAAGCGGACGTAAAATGATGATGATAACTTTATTTGATTATATTCCATAATTGTGTAAGTTGTAAATAATTGAGCACTCGTATATGATTGATTATCATTCTGTTGTAAATATGACTTTAAACATATGATGTACACATGTATGAAGCAAATGATATACTTGTAACTGTGTAAAGTGAGTGACGTGAACAATATGGTGTGTTTATTTTTGTGGCTTATCAATGTATGTAGTGAGTTTCTCTGTCCTAGGTGTTGGGAAGACACTCCGCAAGAAATGGAAATAAAACTGAAGGAAGAGGAAAACACAAAAAATAATCTAAATAATATTAGTGATATTGGGAACAGTAACTCATAAATTTGAACATTGTATAAAGGAAACGGAAATTGAGTGTCTTATAGCATTATTCCAGAAAGTTTACCTTTAGGGAACAGTGCAAATCACCAGGAAAGTTATGGACAGTTGGCAAACTTAGTGATACTTAAGGCCACTGGTTGTGGTCCGTTATCACACAATATCCGGAGTTTCAACAGCTCATCTGACAAAACAATCCTATCATCATAATAATTGTTTCTGATTTAGGAACAGGGACAACAATTTTGGTGAAGAGGAAATAGATTAAATTGACTCTAGTACATAACTGGTACTTATTTTATCGACCCCGTAGGAATGAAAGGAAAAACTAACCTTGGCAGGATTTTAAAGAGCCATAACTATATGCTGCAAAGCATGTTACTCTACTACCAATAATAATGGTTTCTACTTTTGGCACAAGGCCAGCAATTTGAAGGTAAAGGGAATGTCAGCTAAATCAACCCCATTGCATTACTGGTACTTATTGATCCAGTAAGGATACAATGCAAAGTTGATCATGGCAGGATTTGAACTCAAAACATAAAATAACACTAATAATGACATAAAATATTACCAATAAAACAGCAGCATGTGGTTCATAAATTGTAAGCCACATGAGAGTAAATCCAATAAAAAAAAAAATCAATGTGTGTGACTCCTGTGTGCAAAATGTGATGCTACATGGTAGTGAAACATGGACTGTGACTGCAGAGGACATGCATAGATTGGAGAGAAATAAAGTAACCATACTTTGTTGGATGTGCAATGTAAGTGTGAGAGAGAGGCAGAGCTTGGACGAGCTGAGGGAGAAGCTGGATTTAAGTGGAATCTGAGATGGTGTGCAGGAGAGAAGGCTGCATTGGTTTGGACATGTGATGTGCATGGACAATGATCGTTGGGTGAAGAAGTGCCAGGAAATATCAGTGGAAGGAAGTTGCAGAAGAGGAAGCCTAAGGAAGACCTGGGTGGAGGTTGTGAGAGCTGACCTCAAATCACTGAGACTCACAGAGGAGATGGCAAATGATTGCGAAGTGTGGAGAGATGCCATGCTGAGAAGGACCTGTCCAGCCCATGCAAGCTTGGAAAAGCTAACGTAAAAATGATGATGATGATGAAATGCTATGTATGAAATTCACATGAAAATTTCAATAAAAAATATATATCCAATTCTTAATGATAATAAATTCTAGAGGAGAAAAAAATATGGTAAAATTAATGAGGAACCAATTTCATAGATTTAAAGTTGTAAAATAAAGCTAGAAGAAGGGTAATAAATTGTAAATGGGAGAGAAAACATAAATATAATAGATTAAAAACACCTAAAATATGATTGCACCTGTTATTAAATATGTTTTGGAGCTAATATATCAGAGTTGTGTGATGAAAGGAACACACATAGGTTACAACAACGAATAAAACTACTACATCTACAATAACTACTACTATTACAACCACTACATCAATAACAACTACCACCACTACAACTTCTACCATTTCTTTTAAATAATTATATATATATATATATATAATTATTTAATATAGAAATTAATTATTTATATATATAAAAGAGATGACAACATGAATGGACCTGTTATTTTTTCTCTAAAAACATTTTTTCAAATTCCACCCGTCCGTCCTTTCAAACTTTCTAATTTCTCCTTTCTTCTGATGAAGGACTAGCATCCGAAACGTTAAGACCCTCTTCCTGCTATTTCAAGCGTTAACCTAATATATTTCTTCCATATACTGTACCGATTGTGTTGTTATTTCTGTTTGCCTTTTACATATATATATTGTTATATTTGGGGAGGGTCATATTGTTATAATATTGCCAGAAATAATAATAAAACACACTCACTGTTTAGTTTGGATTGGTTTTCGCTTCTGTATATTTTATATCCCTATAGTCAATGTTTATCATCGATTGACCAACGGTTAAAAATACAGACATAAATATATATATATATATATAGTCTATCAAAGTTCTTTCATCACACACCTGTGACATCATCAGCAGTACTATTATGTTTCCTCCCATTGTATTGTAATGTCTACGCCATTTTTATTTCTATTTACTTATTTACTTTATCTTGTTTCTGTTTGTGCATGCGCTTGTGTGTGTATTTTCTGTTTGGTGTGTGTTTGTATTCTATCTTTGTTCACTAGTGTGCGTTTATGTGTGGTTGTGATTGTACCTGTGTATATTTATTCATTTATATTTATCTTAGGTGTTTATGTGTTTATGTATAGTTGTTGTTGTTATTCTATTCGTTTTTTCTGTTCAACTTTGATTTTCTTAGTTCTATTTCGGTTGCTTCTCTGATTTGTCTACCTGTTGAGTCATTTCTATGTTTAGATATTATTTTAATTTCTATGTTGTCTATATTACCATAAGATCTTTGTCTGGCATGTTCATATAGTACCAAACCATCTTTTTGTCCTTTTAGTTCACGCCAGTGTATGTATATATATATATATATATATATATATATATATATATATATATATATATATATATGTAGATAAATCTACCAAGAGTTTACGGTAGTGTCCAATCCGTATGAAGAACTCAATGTATTCCGGATATCATGGAAAGAAGAGATGTAATGAAAATCCAATTTCGGTGAAAGATAAACGGTATGCAGAGTCAAGATAAAATATTAAACAAATAATGAACAAACAATTCCTTATATTAAACAAAAAAAGTTCACTATTTAACGATCGTTTCTAGGGTATATATGTGTTATAATTGGTATGCATATTTAACAGATCTATGTACAAAATTATACAAAATTATACAAATTATCAAGATTAAATATACATACCTAACTCATATATACGCCGTCTTCAGAAATAATGAAGTATATTTATTGATAATAACAACAATTCAAAATATCAGTTCAAAATTGACCAATGAAAACACAAAGGGTTAAAAAGCAGTTTGGTGTGTGTATATACATGTAAAACCCTACACACATTTTACAATAATGTGTGTATAATCTGTATGTGCATACTAAAAAGATGGATGCAAATAAAAAATTTCAAGGTTAATATCTCTGTAAGCTTAATGCGCTGATAAGATACGCAATGATACTTATGGAGTCAAGCATATAAATATATTTTTTTCATACTCACACATATCAGTATAATCACACATACATGTGCGTATATATATAAATATACACATAACCACGAACACACAAACACACACACTCCCCCACTCACATTTATATATGTGGATATAAAATCATAAGCAAATAGAAATTAAGTCACTCACATAAACACACTGGTACACACATTTCAAGATCAAGAAACAGAAATTAGGTGGGAGGGGGGGGGGAGGGGTCAGTATTAGACTGTCAGACCAGACAACCTTAATATAAATGTATCTATAAATTATGAAAAATAAAAAAATAAAAACAATAAAATATATTACATATAATATAATGTACATACGCATACAGATATACATACACATACATACATGTACGCGCACATAGAGATATCTATACATACATACATACACACATACCTATACTGTCATACACACACATACATTTACACGAACATACACATACACATATAAAAAGATATAAATACGGACACACACACGCGCAACACATACATACATACACATATATATATATATATATATATATATATATATATATATATACATATATATACACACACACGTAGACTCATATATATATACATACACATACATACATTTATACACAAGCATATATATCCCACACTCATATCACCATAAAAATACATACAAACATCCAGATGTATATATATATATATATATATATATATATATATATATATATCAACATACACACACGTACACACATATGTATATATACATACATATATACACACATACACATATATATATCCACACACACACATAAAATACAGACATGCACATATACATATATATATATATATATATTTCATTACTCTTATATATACACATAGTATATATACATACACAACCTCACTTATACACATATACACATAAGTTATATTACAATAATAATAAAGAATAATATATATATATATATATATATATATATACATATATATACACACATATACACATATACATACACACACATACACATACATACATACATACACATACATACATACACCTAAATATAAACATATATAAATACACACATACGAATAAAGACATATATTCACACATAGACACCTATATACACATATATATATATAAATATATATATATATATATATATCTATATACACACACATACACATACATACACATATATATATATATATATATATAAATACACATATACACACACGCACACACATACAGACACACATACACACTCACACATATATATATATATATATATATATATGTGTATGTGAGTGTGCGCCAATACACATATATACATATACATACACACATACAAACACACACAAACTCATACATATGCATACGCACACACACACACACATATATCACATAGATACGAAGATAAACATATAAATAGAGAGACATACAAATATATACAGAACCCATATACACATACATACAAATACGCATATACATATATATACATATATACACACATATATATTCCTATATACAAGCATACACATACACACACATATATACATATACATACACATATACATATCACACATTCACATACACGTACATATATAATACATATATATACATATATATACATATATATGTATGTACAATCATATATACACACTCAATCTTACATTCATATTTACATGCTCATATATGTATTTTTATATTTAGAAATAAATACCAAAAAAACTATATAGACACCCATCTACACATATATTCATACATATACACTTACAAAAACAGATGATAATAGTATGGGGGAAAGGGGGGGTTTGGAGAAGGGGATCAAAGTAAATATATGTTTCAAGAAACATATAATATTTTCCATATCTTAATTCAATGTATGTTCTTACATATTTTCAGTGCTAGGAAATACGAAATCTATGCATCACAAAATAAAAAAGTATACTATTAATCATATGTCAACTAAACCAAAGATAGTCAACATATTGATTTCCAAGGTGTAAATTAGTTAGGTTTATAATATTTGAGGCAGAATTATGAAGTCAAACAGTAGTAGATTATTAATTACATTATAACTAAATTAAAGTTAATAACGTTATGGTATCAATATTAGGAGATGAATAGGGAAAAGAAACCCAAATAAAAATAAAAATAAAATAAAGTATTACATCGGTAGTAGCATATAAATTATATGTTAACTAAGTTAAAAATTATATATTTATTTCAATAGTATATGTTAATTAGTATATGTTAATTAGGTATACAATACATAAAGCAGATATTGTATTTCATCAATAGCATAATATAATTATATGCAAATAAAAATCAAAATTAATACGCATACATATACATATACATACACATACACATACCTATACATATACATACACATATATATATATATATATATATACATATATATACACATACATACATATATAGTCACATAAATATACATACAGATACACACACAACACACACATATACATATACATATAGATATACATATCTTTTTCAAAAAATTTGCACAGAATATATTAACTAGGTATATATCCAAAAACACCTCCCATTCTATGATTACATGACATTCTGCAATTTGTCTGTACAATGATACTAATTTTAAGCAAATTAAAGTTAAAATTAAAGTTTTAGGTTGATTAAAGCTAAAACCAAATAATAAATATATTTCCAAAATGTATATTAATTAGGTCAATAATACTAAAAATTCTTTCTCCGTCATAGGATACATGATATTATTTTGTTATATTTTATCTGTAAAAGAATTATAATAAAAAAAATTATAATAAAAGGTTAAACTAAATTAAAAAATTATAATAAAAGGTTAAAATAAGTTAAAATTAATCTATAAATTAAATTACTGAATATATATTAGTAATATTTAAAGGTTTTTCAAAATTAATGATTACATAATATTTTCTCATCTGTAATAAAATATTAATTAAATTAAATTTATAGGTTAACTAACATTTAAATTAAATTAAATTCTAGAATAATGTTATTAATTAGGTTTATAATATTTAAATGTTTTTTTTAGTTTATGATTACACGATATAATTAATTCCTGTCTTTTATTTAATAAGATATCCCTAGACTTCATTATTTCAAATAGTTCTTGGGAACATAATCTACATTCCTTTCTATTATTTTGATAAGGGGTGGCTCTTTTGAGCACACTCCAGGTCAAATCATATTTTATATTTTTATTTTTATAACTATTGATTTTTTCTGCTAGAGATGTTGTATTAGCCAGTGCGGCATTTTTAAAGCTATGTTTGTGGGTATTATATCTTGTCTTAAAATTGTTAGAGGTAGCTCCTATATATGAGCAAATAGAATCTTTAGTTTTAACATTACATTTATAGACTATGTTGTTAACAAGACAATTCCCTTTTAATGGGCAGTTTGTTTTGTTTCTACAGTTACATCCTTTCGTTAATTCTGTATTTGAGGAGATATTATTGTTAATTTGATGTACTGGTGGTATACTTATAGTTTTCTTACATTTATATGCATTATATGCACTTATATTTTGTTTTATGTTATTTGTTGTAGAATATGAGAATTTAACTGTAGACCTATTTAAGATTTGATGGTATTTGTGGTTTGGCGGGAAGTTTTTCTCAAGGATATAAAAAAATTTTTTAGCAATATTATCCTTAACTTGTAAATTAAAAGGAGCATTATACCAAGTAACTCGTCTATTACGGTTTCTATGTTGTTTATTATTTTTATTATTTTTATATGTTGTATCATGATTTTTACTAGGAGGAATAATGTTAATGATCTCACCACAACTATTTTTAGTTATATTTGTAGATTTAGGTGTTTTATCTTTTTTATTAGGAGTTTTATTATTAATATTTATTATAGTCTTATGATGAGTAGTTTTTTGAGGGTTACTATACTTTATATTACCATTATAACGAATACCATTATAACAAATTTTTCATTTCAGTATAACAAAATTGTTTTCAATCTCCGGCCACATGCTTGATGTGTTAGGCCGATCATG
This sequence comes from Eledone cirrhosa, assembly GCA_964016885.1. Lineage (NCBI taxonomy): Eukaryota > Metazoa > Mollusca > Cephalopoda > Octopoda > Eledonidae > Eledone > Eledone cirrhosa. The sequence continues at coordinate 331,387,203 of OZ024743.1, forward strand.
TTATTAAGAATTTTTCGTTACAACAAATTTTTTTTTATACCCCATGGATTTCATTATATATACACACACACACACACACACGTATATATTGAAAGAATGAAAGATGGTGCGAAGGATGAGAGATGTAAGCATCAAATAAAGATATATAAAGTTTGCTTCCATATTGATATATATATATATATATACATACACACGCACAGGGTATCCTCCAAAAATGTATTCACACTTAAACGATGTTCTAATAAATATTGCCTGTACAGGTAATCAAAATATGTATACATTTTTTGGGGACATCTTGTATATATAATGATGTATACACATATAGAAATGTACCATAAGAGGGAGATGCAAAGAAGATATATTTATATAACTTGGTTTGTAACTGTGAATATGATTGTTAATGATCTTAATATTATAGCAGCAACAATAACAGTAACAACAACAGCAACAATAGTACCAACAGCAGCAACAACAACAACAACAACAACAACAACAGCAGCAGCAGCAGCAACACCTACAACAATAATAATAACAAACAAAAATAACAGTTACAGCAACAACAGCAATAGCAACAACAATAACAAACAACAACAACAAACAAGAATTACAGTAGTCACAGAAACAACAACAACAAACAAGAATAACAGTAGTTGTAACATTTCTGTATGAAATATAAAACCCAAACTAAATAGAAATATATTTCACATAAGAAATAGTTACAGTTCAGATAAAAGGACACATTTATTTATGTTTCTTGTATGTCAACAGAGCTGACACTTGTCTTCACAGCAAACAGAGTTTCTCTCTGAGTGAAGGGTAGAGTGTATGATTTTGATACTGGAATCAGATGATCAATGTTTCATGGCAGTAAGATATGGGCTGTGACCAGAGAGGTTATCAGGCCAGTGCTCATCTCTATGATACCTGTATCAGCTATTGCTGGTACTCATTTTCAGCTGAGTAAACTGGAGCAACATGAAATGAAGTATTTTGATCAAGATCAACACACACAAACCATTCCAGCAATCAAACCCATGACATTATGATCCTAAGACCAACACCCTTACCACTAGAAAGGTTATGTAGAGTGAAATGAAATGAGCAGACTTTGTTAGATGTGTAATCTAATTGGGCATGAATGAACTGAGACAAAAATTGGGTATATGAGGAGTCAGATGTTTTCTGCAAGAGTGAAGACTGCTGGTACAGACATGTGATGTGTATGGATGATGACCACTATATAAAGAGGTACCAAAGAAACCCCAAGCAGAAGTGGTGATAGCAGAGCTCTGGTGATGTAAGCAGATAACAAAGGAACATAACAAGTGGAGGGAGCCTGTGCTGGAAAGGACCTGTCTAAGCCATCTAAGCCACACAAGCATGAAAAGGCAACGTAGAAAAAAGTGTTTTGCTCAAGGACATAATTCATCACCTGGACCAGGAATTGAACTCACAACTACACAAGTGTGAATTCAGTTCTCTAACCATTAACCACACACCTTCTTATTCTTTCCTTTTCTTTGATAAAGGGTTTAACGCAAAACTTTAGACCCCTTCTGTTTCTATTCAAATGTACAGAAATTCTCTGTTTTTCTCCAAATGTATTGTTAATGACACGTCTTCTTTATTCAAGTCTCTTTACTTTCTCATTACTTTGTTTTAAACTGTCACACTTTTAACTGTTTGAACTCTTGTCATGTTAAATCATCTTTACCTCCCTACACACACATACACACATGCATACACACGTGTACACACATATATACATACACACACATGCATACAAACATAAACACATACATACATATATACATACACACACACACAAGTATATATACATGCATGTATACATATGTACGTACATGTGTACATACATGTATACATACACACATGTACACATACATACACACACATACGTACACACACACATACATACTTACATACATACACATGCATACATACATACATACATACGTATGCATGCATGCATGCATGCATACATACATACATACATGCATACATGCATACATACATGCATACATGCATACATACATACATACATACATACATACATACATACATACATACATACATACATACATACATACATACATTTATTCAACAAAGTGGTAAAGTAAATTCTTTTCATTACAAAAGTGTTAAATGTAGATAAAGATATAATGATCACAGATTGATAAATATAGGTGATATCATGCAGCCAGGTATCTGATAATAGATAGTGAATATCTGATAATGGACAATGAATGACTATGGATGATATCTCACAATCATGTATATATTTGATAGTGAACTAAGATTTAGAATGATGAATAATATCACAAAAGCAGTAATAGATTTAACACTACACAGACTGTAATCAACAATATCACATAGCCATGGTATAGATAAAAGACTGAAAATAGACTGTAAGCCATGATATCACATAGTCATGGTATAGATTTAACACTGAAAATAGACTGTAAGCCATGATATCACATATCCATGGTATATATTAAACACTGAACAAGTGTGATCTATGATATCACATAGCCGTTGCTCTTTCTGCCAGGAATTTTTCATACATGCATGGCATTGATGGCATAGACAGGTCCTTTCCAGCATGGCCTCCTTAATACTAAACAGAGATTGAGAGCTATGATATCACATAGCTATGATATAGATTTAACACTGAACAGAGACTGTAAGCCATGATATCACATATCTATCATATAATTTAACACTTAACAGAAATTCAGAGCTATGATATCACACATCTATGATATAGATTTAACATTAAACAGATCCAGAGCTATGATATTACATAGCCATGGTATAGATTTAACAGAGAACAGAAATTCAAAGCTATGATTCCATATAGCTATGATATAAATTTAACATTGAACAGAATAACTATGATAACATTGAACAGAATAACTATCACACACTCAGCTATAAATCTTGCAATGAAAGACTGAGAACTTTAAATGATATCCCACACCTAGTGTGATATCACTTAAGTGTTCACTCAAAGTCTCACTCCCAGATATATTGTTTTCTCTCCCCTCTGCTTCTTCTACAATGTCTCTGATCTTCTGAATAAACTAGCTACCAACTCCTCTTTGATTTAATCAACCCACCTTCCATTACTCTTATTGTGTCCCGCCCATCACTGATACCCTACTAAAAACCCTTCCTGAAACCTTTTTTCTTCCCAGTCAAGAGGTGCTGCTGCTCTGTAAAATTTACCACCCACTCCTCCCATCCCCATCTTTTCCTGAACACAATGATATACACATGTTTTAACTCAACATCAGTCATATCAACTTTACCAATCCAGATCTGTTTCAACCATCAAATGTCATAGCACAGTAGTTTCCTTTCATTCACTAATTAATTTGAAATGTGTGCATCCCAACACAAATGACCATAATAATAGTCAATCACTGTAAAATAATAATTGAGAAACTGGGGAATTTCATGTATTTCACTTATTCACAGTTGAATAAATAACATTACAAATATGTTTATAATTTTTTTACAGAATAACATTATGAGAATACACAATGAATACAATTAATTGTTGCTAGGAACCTCATAAATATAATCCACAAAAATATATGATCCAAATGAGAAAAAAAGAAGAAAAAAAACAACCATCAATTCACAACCAAGTGTGACAATCAATCACACACTACAAGGGTCAATGGAAATGTTAAGGCAAGCCAACATGCTCACAGCATTACCACAGGTGATGGTGAGGCTAAGGCACTGAAACAATCAAGTACACTCATGGGAATCACCTGACACTTCAGTAAGGTGAGATGACAAGAACTTTGCTATCAGCGGCCCAGCTCCACTAAATATCTTGAACGCCACAGGCTAGAAAAAAATAGTTATTTGATAATTCCTGGTATTTTAGGATTTTATTCCGTTCAGCAAAGGAAGCAGTGACCCTCACATTTACCATGACATCCATGGGAGGGAGCAAAAGAGTCACTGACTGTGGCATCTCAGAGACATCTGCCTCTGGCCCATATTTATATACTGATTCATACAAACAAATGTTTATCATTATTGTATATAATGTACTTACAACACCCACAGTTCACTGTATACACAATGAAGTGTATATATACATGCTGGAATGAATGTATATTTGTGTATGTGAATGTTTATGTATGGATATCAAATAAAAATACTTTCATGTATATATACAAAAGGGTACAATAAACTTAACTGGACATCATGATGACAGTGATGATGATGATGATGACGGTGATGTTGATAAGTATGATGATGATGATGATGGTAATAATGAAGATGATGATGATGATGATAATGTAATGATTCTTAACCTCGTACACTCTATCCAATCTTCTTCATAATGTTGATGATATGGAAGGTCCTGGATGATAATGACAAAACAAAAATTATTTCATGAGGTTTGTGGGAATACATTGAAAGGAAATATTTGAAATACAGATGAACACTTCACATTGTGATTGAGTCTGTACAAACAATAAGTGGCACTTTAGCAGAATTTGTATGTATGGACCCATACGTAACTCCTGGTAGAGTCATAGGAGTGCTGTAATAACATACAGTGTTTCTTGTTTAACCCTTTCAAGACCATGTTTCTAATAAAATACACTCTATTTTAATTAACTAATGAAGTATTTTGAGTGAGTTACTAAAATTATTAAATATTTCATTAGTAAGATAATAACTTAATGTAAGGTTCTTATATAAAATTATGCTGGAATATTTTTATTTAAATTGGAAACCTTTAAAATGGGTTGTTTTATTTCATAGAACCAGAGCCGGTTTTGGCCAGGTTAGTAACTAAAGGGTTAAAACTCTTCTCTAAAACTGAATATGGCCAATTTTTTCAGAGTAAGGAGAGGATGTGAGAAAGTGATATAGAGGAAAAATCGACCTCAGTTCTAGACAGGTTTTTTTTTATCAACCTTGGAAGGATGAAAGGCAAAATTAACCTTGGTAGGATTTGAACTCAGAGTGCAGTAAACCAGAATGAATACCACAAAGCATTCTATCTAACATTGTAACAACTCTTTTAATTTGACACCTTTAGCAGAATATGAGTGAGGCTGAAATACCATGAGTTACTCTCTGGTCCCAAATAATAGTTGGGTGGGGTTGGAATAAGCAGTAATTTTTCTAGGTTGTCTCCATTGACCTTTTAAAAAACTAGAATTAGTCGTTTAGCTTACATATTGAGACCCCAACCCACCCTATTTATTTTATAACATGGGCTTTCGTTTAATGTACTTTTTTTGTCATGTATAATGTTTTTTAATGTATAAATAAAATTAATTGTCACAGGAATGTTACCACTTAACATAAGTTTCACCAGAGATAGGTAAGCAAAATTTCATAAGAAGGGTCGGAATAAATCTGAAAAGTTAATAAACAATATCTATAAAATAACAGTAGTAACATATGCACTGAGAGGCATCATTATTTAAAGCACATCCTTCTAAATTTTGAACATTTGTGACACACTTTTGAAAAATATATATTATTCTTTACACATAAATTTTGTTAATGACACAAAAATTGATAAAAAATAAAATAGCATATCTTATGATATTAGACACAGGAACCTTAATTCTGTACACAATAATTTCATTATTATTATTATTCATTAATTCTACACATAGTAGAGACATGTCAAATATAGTTCCAATATTTACAAAAATTTAAGTCAAATATTTGTAAAATTGATCAAATGTTATTTAATTTTGTGATACACATAGAGATTATTGGTGACACACAGTTTGGAAACTGCTTATCTAAAGTGACATGGGACTGACTAAAGTAATACAAGTCTAGCTAAATATATTTATTGTATTAAAGCTGTTGTACCAACCATGTAAAATATAAGTTATGCTAAAAAAGAAAATAAGGGCTTGTTTGAAACAGTGATATATATATTTTTTAAATCTGGATGGTTATATTCATTTAATCAATTTAAACATCTGTATAGAGCTAGTAAGCCATGACAGACTAGGGGAAGTATCTAGTATTTCTTACAGTTGAGAAACAAAACACAAGATATACAGAGATAAGTGAGTGTAAAAATATTTAAAAAAAATAAAATAAAATAAGATTCAAACAGAGGTCAATAGGAGGCAAAATAAGCATAAAAAAAAAAAAATTTAGGTTTAAAAGAATTTGTTATTTATGTATATTTATGTATAGCTTATAAACAAAACATTTAAAATATTGTATTGATGTTTAATACTTGAGAGTCATTTCTAATTAAACTAAGAGATTTCTACAGGGTCAGCTAGTTTGTGTTAAAAGTAGCTTGAGAATGAGATTAATGTAAAATGAAGCCGAAATAAAGAGAATAAGGTTAATTACTGAAAAAAAAGATTGATATAAGAATATAGTTTATTTGTGACTGGGTCAAATGTTGACTGTGGATGTGTCTATGGTTGACAGTGGATGGAACAACACTTGGCAGTGGGTAAGTCTAATCTTGTACATGGGTGGGCCTATAGTCGGCTGTGGATGGGTCTATAGTCAGCAGTGGGTGAAATTATAATCACATGTAGGGGGGGGGGCTATAGTCAGCAGTGAGTGAGACTATGGTCAAATGTGGGAGGGACTATAGTCAAAAGTGGGTAGGACTATAGTCAAAAGTGGGTAGGACTATAGTAAAAAGTGGGTGGGACTATAGTCAAAAGTGGGTGGGACTAAAGCCTGGAGTAAATGAAATTATAATCAAAAGTGGGTAGGACTACCATGCGTTGTTGGGTGTGCAATGTAAATGTGAGAGAAAGGCAGGGATGAACTGAGGGAGAAACTGGGTTTAAGAGGAATCCGGTAGTGTGCATGAAAGAAGACTGCATTGGTACGAACATGTGATGCGCATGGTGAAGAAATCCCAAGAAATCCCAGTGGTAGGAACTGCAGTAGAGGTAGACCAAGAAAGACATGGGGAGAGGTGGTTAAAGCTGACCTCAAATTGCTGAGGCTCACAGAGGAGATGATAAAGGAACACAACTAGTGGAGAGATGCTGTACTGAAAAGGACCTGTCCAACCTACACAAGCATGGAGAAACAGACGTAAAAACAATGAAGGTGATTCTAAATCTTGTTGGCTCATAGCAGTGTTTTCTTCTGTATCAATCAAAACAATGAAAGTCCTTAATAGAGTTAGCAAAGTTTTATAAATACATCAAAGATATCTCCTAAATAGATATTGAAGTACAGGTGATATATTGTAGAGAAAGTGAGAGAAAGATTTAACATAGTTTACAATAAGCTTTCAGGAAATACAATTGAGTGTAGGTCTGTGAGTGTTATATTTGAGTGTAAGTCTATGAAATATTCTTCTAAAAAAGACGAGAGAGTTTTAGAGTGGGGGTTACTTTTCAATTTGAGGTAAGGTCTGTGGAGTGTTACTCTAAATAATGACAAACAGGACAGGAGTAGAGTGAGTATTACATTTGAGTGTAGGGCTATTGAGTGCTACATTTGAGTATAGGGCTGAGGAATGCTACATTTGAGTGGAGGTTTGTGAAATATTCTAAATGTGGAAAATAGGCTTAGAATAGGGGACATTTTTCAATGTAAGTTCTACTCTAAATAAGGAGAGATATTACTAGTGTGAGTGCTACATTTGAGTGTAGGTCTATGTAGTACTACTCTAAATATAGAGAAATAGTATTAGAGTGAGTGCTACATGTGAGTGTAGGTCTGTGGAGTTCTACTCTAATTAAGGAGAGATATTATGAGAGTGAGTGCTTCATTTGAGTGTAGGTCTATTGAGTTCTACTCTAAATAAGGAGAGATATAGTATTAGAGTGAGTGTTACCTTTTCAATGCGAGCCGAATAAGCATCCGTTCCCGAAAAAGCCATTTCTTGTAGTGGTTTCCTTTATTTGGTGAATGTTTCTGTCGACAGTCTGAGAAATATTTGCCAGTTCCACTCACAATGGTCACCATTGTATAGTGGCTTAAATATGTAAATTTCATCTAATCCATTAGACTGACTAACGAGACGTTATCAACTTTCAAATGATTACTATTCTTTCTCTGGTGAGGAATGACTGAAGAGGGAGAAATAGTGAATGATGCCATAGCAATAATATATAGCGTGATTCTACACTCAAGTAAGTGTGACTGGACAAAGTACATTAAACCATTTTTGACAAAATCTCAGCATAATAATTTATATCTTGCCTACACAATATCTGTGTGTGTATGTGGATGGCTGTGTGTGTGTGTGTGGCTGTATGAATGGTTTCTGTGCGCGTGGCTGTATGAATGGTTGTGTGCGCGTGGCTGTATGGATGGTTGTGTGTGCATGCGTGGCTATATGGATGGCTGTGTGTCTGTGTTTGAGTGTGTGTCCGTGTGTGGTTATATGAATGGTTGTGTGTCTATGTCTGTGTGTGTGTGGATGGTTGTGTTTCTATGTATGCATGTGTATGTGTGGCTGTATGGATGGTTGTGTGTCTGTGTGTGGTTGTAAGGATGGTTGTGTGTCTGTGTGTGTCGGTGGCTGTATGGATGGTTGTGTGTTTGTGTGTGTGGCTGTATAGATGGTTGTGTGTGTGGCTGAATGGATGGTTGTGTGTGTGTGTGGCTGAATGGATGGTTTTGTGTGTGTGTGTGTGTGGCTGAATGGATGGTTGTGTGTGTGTGTGTGTGTGTGTGTGTGTGTGTGTGTGTGTGTGTGTGTGTGTGTGGCTGAATGGATGGTTGTGTGTGTGTGGTCTATAATTTCTCTAAGATATGAGAAAAAATGACAAAAGTAAAAATAAAATATTTCCCCAGTGTTAGTTAGAGTGAAAGCACGCGGTCTCTGGTGGTTAGAATATTCAGCTCATGATTAAAAGGTTGTGGTTTCAATTCTCAGGCTGACTAGAATGTTGTATGTCATGTCCTTCAGCAAGACACTTCATTTCACATTGTTCCAGTCCACTCAAGAGAAAAAACGTGAGTATTATTAGCAGCAACTGAAGGTTAATCCAGTGATAGACTGGCGTCTTATCCAGGGGTGGAGAGTCTCGTATACTCAGTCACTTAACACCACATGAAAAGCTCTGACCCGATAGCCTG
>OZ024743.1:331401298-331418798 GCA_964016885.1 Eledone cirrhosa
GTATGTATGTTTGTATACGTATCTATATATATGTATAGTTGTAAATATAACACGCACACGTGTGTTCTTTTAAACTTTTATTCTGTTAGAGAATTCAGGCCTCAGACAAGGTCATGCTGGAGCAAGCCTCAACTTAGTCAATCAGATCAACTCCAGCACATTTTTTTATCCATCTCTTTCCTGTTGAACAGTTAAGTTACAGGACAGACACAAACACAGACACACACATACACACGACAGGCTTCTGCACTATTATTGTCTACCAAATTCCACTGACAAGACATTGGTCAACCTGAGACTATAGTAGTAGACACTTCCTGAAGATGCCATGCAGTAGGAATAACAGAATAACATGGTTGTGAAGCAAACTCCATATGAGACAGACAGAACTACCTACATGACAGACAGACAGAACTACCTATATGACAGACAGACAGAACTACCTACATGACAGACAGACAGAACTACCTACATGACAGACAGACAGAACTACCTACATGACAGACAGACAGAACTACCTACATGACAGACAGACAGAACTACCTACATGACAGACAGACAGAACTACCTACATGACAGACAGACAGAACTACCTACATGACAGACAGACAGAACTACCTACATGACAGACAGACAGAACTACCTACATGACAGACAGACAGAACTACCTACATGACAGACAGACAGAACTACCTACATGACAGACTGAACTACCTACATGACAGACAGACAGAACTACCTACATGACAGACAGACAGAACTACCTACATGACAGACAGACAGAACTACCTACATGACAGACAGACAGAACTACCTACATGACAGACAGACAGAACTACCTACATGACAGACAGACAGAACTACCTACATGACAGACTGAACTACCTACATGACAGACAGACAGAACTACCTACATGACAGACAGACAGAACTACCTACATGACAGACAGAACTACCTACATGACAGACAGAACTACCTACATGACAGACAGACAGAACTACCTACATGACAGACAGAACTACCTACATGACAGACAGACAGAACTACCTACATGACAGACAGAACTACCTACATGACAGACAGACAGAACTACCTACATGACAGACAGACAGAACTACCTACATGACAGACAGACAGAACTACCTACATGACAGACAGACAGAACTACCTACATGACAGACAGACAGAACTACCTACATGACAGACAGACAGAACTACCTACATGACAGACAGACAGAACTACCTACATGACAGACAGACAGAACTACCTACATGACAGACAGACAGAACTACCTACATGACAGACAGACAGAACTACCTACATGACAGACTGAACTACCTACATGACAGACAGACAGAACTACCTACATGACAGACAGACAGAACTACCTACATGACAGACAGAACTACCTACATGACAGACAGAACTACCTACATGACAGACAGACAGAACTACCTACATGACAGACAGAACTACCTACATGACAGACAGACAGAACTACCTACATGACAGACAGAACTACCTACATGACAGACAGACAGAACTACCTACATGACAGACAGAACTACCTACATGACAGACAGACAGAACTACCTACATGACAGACAGAACTACCTACATGACAGACAGACAGAACTACCTACATGACAGACAGAACTACCTACATGACAGACAGACAGAACTACCTACATGACAGACAGACAGAACTACCTACATGACAGACAGAACTACCTACATGACAGACAGACAGAACTACCTACATGACAGACAGAACTACCTACATGACAGACAGACAGAACTACCTACATGACAGACAGACAGAACTACCTACATGACAGACAGAACTACCTACATGACAGACAGACAGAACTACCTACATGACAGACAGACAGAACTACCTACATGACAGACAGAACTACCTACATGACAGACAGACAGAACTACCTACATGACAGACAGAACTACCTACATGACAGACAGACAGAACAACCTACATGACAGACAGACAGAACTACCTACATGACAGACAGACAGAACTACCTACATGACAGACAGACAGAACTACCTACATGACAGACAGACAGAACTACCTACATGACAGACAGACAGAACTACCTACATGACAGACTGAACTACCTACATGACAGACAGACAGAACTACCTACATGACAGACAGACTGAACTACCTACATGACAGACAGACAGAACTACCTACATGACAGACAGACAGAACTACCTACATGACAGACAGACTGAACTACCTACATGACAGACAGACAGAACTACCTACATCACAGACAGAACTACCTACATGACAGACAGACAGAACTACCTACATGACAGACAGACAGAACTACCTACATGACAGACAGAACTACCTACATGACAGACAGACAGAACTACCTACATGCCTCCATGTTATATTATGAAATATCAAATGTGTGAATGTGAATGTGTGTATATGATTATAAAGTATTTTAGCATGCATACATGTGTGCATGTATGGTTGCAAAGCACTATAGCATGTATGCATGTGTGTGTGTGTGTGTTGTTGGTTATAAAGTACTATAGCATGTATGTGTGTATGTGTGTGTGTGTGTGTTGTTGGTTATAAAGTACTATAGCATGTATGTGTGTGTATGGGTATGTGACAGACTGACAAAGTACACCTGTTTTTAGAGGACACTACAAAAGCCTGCGTGTGTGTGTGTGTGTGTGTGTGTGGATGCATGTGAATGTGCATGTCTGTGTGTGAATGTGTTAGTGTGTATGTTTGTAGGGCTGTGTTAGTGTGTGTGCATGCTATATTAGATTATTGTTACACAATCTCTCTCTCTCCACAAATATACACACACACACACACACATATATATATATATATATATATATATATATATATTTCCCACTCTACTACCCTAAGTATTGAGTACTCTGGTGCGTTATGGTCCATCTGGTTCCTCACCACATTTCCTTTGTTATATATATATATATATATGCCAGGATTATATATATATATACATACATATATAAATATATAAATATATACATATATATATATATACATATATACACACACACACACACACACATATATATATATATAAATGAAAAGTATAGAAATATATATATATATATATATACACGCACACATGTATATACAAACAAATAAGTAATATTTACTTTAGAACATGTAGGAGTGTGTCCCAGGCACTGCCAGTCGGAATATAGGGAGTTTTCAAACCATTGTAGATTAGTTTTCACTGCCAAATCTTGTTGTATTAGATTGTCAGCTCTCAGAAGCCATATTCCTGGTCATACTGTCTTCTTTAGTTCTGATGTTGGTAATGGTAGTGATGCTGATGGTGGTGATGGTACTGCTGGTGCTGGTGGTGATAGTACAGTGGTGGGTGGGGTTGATGGTGGTAGTGGTGCTGCTTGTGTGGTGATGGCAGTGGAGGTTATGGTGGTGGTGGTAGTGATGATGGTAACAGTGGTTGTGGTGGTAGTGATAGTGGTTGTGGTAGTGGTGATGATGGTGGGAGAGGGGTGAGGGTGATGCCTGTATGGTGATAGCAGTGGTGGTGATAGTGGTGATGGTAGTGATGGTGTTGGAGGCGGTGGTGGTGTTGGTGGAGGTGGTGCTGGTAGTAGCAGAGGTGGTGGCAGAGACAGGAATATGTTGTTCCAAAGTATTTAAGCAGAGTCTTTTCAAAGTATTATAATGAGAAACTTCATTGTGGAAAAGAAAGAGACAGATACAAAGAAAAAGAGAGAAAGAGAAAGGGAGGGGCAAGAGAGAGACAAACGGTCAGAGAGGGGAGAGAGAGAGAGAGAAAGGAAAAGAGAGTGAGATACAAAGGAAGGGATGGAGATAGAGAGAGAAAGTGATACAGAAAGAGAGAGGGGGCAGAGAGATGAAAAGAGTGATACAGAGAGTGGAAGACAGAGGGGGTTGGAAGAAAGAGAGAGAGAGAGAGGGTGAAGAGAGGAAGAGGACAGAGAGACTCAGTAAGACAAAGTTCTGGCTGCCATATTCTTCCCTAACTGCTAGCCTGACTTTATGCTTCCTTCATCTGTGTCATAGATATCCTGATAGTCTTGTAGAAATGAAATATATATATAAATACAAAAAAACACCATGAAAAAATCTACCCTTTTAGCTACCCCTTCCACTCTCACATCATCACCAATATTTCTACTCCATCACCACCATCCCCATCATCCCCACCATCACCGTCCCCCACCATCACCGTCCCCACCATCATCACTGTCCCCACCATCACCACCACTGCCACCCTGCTAGCTCTACTCTAGGTTCCTTGTCCAACCTGAAGTTCTGTTAACTAATAGTAAATGAGGAACTGTTTGCTGGTACCCCCTATATGTGTGTTTCTCTATGTGTGTATGTATGTGTGTATGTGTGTATGTATGTAAGCATGCTTACACTGTTCTGCTCAAGAACGTAAAGTCTTACCAGAAAGACAGACAGAAGAAAGTGGATGTGTGTGTGTGTGTGTGTGTGTGTGTGTGTGTGTGTGTGTGTGTGTGTGTGTGTGTGTGTGTGTGTGTGTGTGTGTGTGTGTGTGTGTGTGTGTGTGTGTGTGCGTGTGTGTGTGTATACATACATGGATGTATACATTCTTATATAGAATAAAAAGATGCATGCATAATGAACGATATATATACAGTATATCTATATATATGTATGTGTGTGTGTATATATATATATATATATATATATATTAAGATAAGCAGAACAAGTAAAATTCAATCAATTTTTCAAAATACATTAAAAAATATAATATAAATATTTACCTCTTCTAGTGGCCCTTACTGATCAGTTTCGCTTTGTAAAACCTCATAAATCCGATGGATTTATGATGGAAAACCAAAGCTCATCAGAGATTATATATATATATATGCATAAACAATCTATTTTTAGAACAATTGAGTGGGTGATGAATTGAGAAAGTTAGCAGCTTCAAATGTTGAGTGTATAAGTCCCGGGAGATATAAGCTCCCCAAAAGCTGGACATTGCTGTCCATGGGGATTAAATCCACACCAACTGTATTCCGTTCAGGATCCCATGTAAGAAACATGCAGGTACCCTGTCCCATCTGACAGGTAAGTAGCCCCACAGGACCCCCGTTGGATGAGACAGGTGAGGTAAGTAGCTCCCAGTACACTCTGGAAAGCGGTTGGTGATAGGAAGGGCATCCAACCATAGAAATCTTGCCAAAAAAGGGGTTGTTAGAACCCATTAGTAGTGTCAAGAACATGGCAACCTCACTAGTGTTGGTGATCTACATTAAAGGTTCTCAATAGAAATGACAAGAAGTAATGGTGGTGAACATACACACACATACATACATACATACACACACATATATACACATACATACACGCACACACATATATACACACACAGGCCAGTGTTAGTGTTTGATGAAGTTGAGAACCTGGTCAGCTTTCAGCCAGAAGTGTGGTATTTAATCTCCCTAGGTAATAAAATCTGACCACAAAAATGCTCTCCTTACCAAAAAAAGAAGACATAGATCATATCAACATCCTTACACACTTAAATATGCATGTATATATACAAATGTATAAATGCATAGCTATATACATATGTAAATGTATGTATGTATGTATGTAGATTTATATATATATATATATATATATATATATATATATATAAATCTACATACATATATATATATACTTTTCCTCTTAACACCATATGAAAAAACAATTTGATTCGTTAGTTCTTCAACTACCTCCAAATATGGACATGATACTAATTCTGAGTAAAATTATTATTGAATAAAATTATTATTGCTTTTGAAAACAGCTGGTGATATGCATGTAAGTAAATATTCTCTCTATCTGATAGTTTGTAAACTTACATAGATCAATAACTGAGTATAGATACAATGTATTATCACCATCTAGAAACGATCGTAAAGCTGTGAAGTATATCTCTAATGACTTGATTTTTTATTTCATTGTTTTAACTTATACATATATATATATATATATATAAATATATATATAAATATACATATATATATATATATATATAAATATACATACATATATATATATATATATATATATATATATAAATATACATACATATATATATATATATAAATATAAGGAAGAGCAATTAGAGACATGCGATATAGAGGAACAGTGGCAATTCTTGAAAGTGAACCTGCTGAAAGCAATGGATGAAATCTGTGGCTGGAGCAGACCTATTGGCAGGAGGAGAGTAACTTGGTGGTGGAACAGTAAGGTGGAAGAGACAATCAAAAAGCAGGCTTGGAAAGTTTGGCAGGATGGGGGAAATAGAGAGCACTATAAAGTAGCCAGGAGAAAATCTAGGAGACAAGTGTACCTTGCAAAAAGGGAAGCAGAGGATAGAAAGTTCAAGCATGTTCAACAACGCGAGGACCAAAAACGCGAGGTGTTCAGGATTGCTAGACAATGTGTCATGGAAAACTGTGATATTGTCGGGGAGAAGTATGTATGTAATGATAACGGTGTACTTGCCCTCACTGATACTGATAAGAAGATAGCCTGGAAGTGTCACTACGAGAGACTATTAAATGAGGAGAATAAGTGGGAAAAAGATAGTCTGCCCCAAATCGATCCAATAGAAGGACCAGCGGTGCAAGTTAAAGGTAGTATAATAAGTAAGGCAATCAAAGATATGAAGACAGGCAAAGCAGCTGGGCCTTCGGAGATAGTTGCTGAGATGTTGAAGGCATCTGGAATGGTGGGACATACTATGGTCACCCGTATAGTTAACCAAGTAATACAAAATGGGGTCATACCAAAAGACTGGCGTAGCAGCATCATCATTGACTGCTACAAGGGTAAAGGAGATGCTCTAGATAGAGGAAACTATAGAGGCAATAAGTTAATTGACCGATTCATGAAGGTCACAGAAAGAGTTATAGCGCAACTAATCAGAGAGCGAATTGATCTAGATGAAATGCAGTTTGGGTTTGTGTCAGGTAAAAGTACCACAGATGCTCTTTTCCTTGTACGACAACTACAAGAGAAGTACCTAGCTAAAAGTAAACCCCTCTACTTAGCTTTTGTAGACCTGGAAAAAGCCTTTGACAGAGTCCCCCGCTCCATTATCTGGTGGGCTCTTAGAAAACTAGGTGTTGATGAATGGCTAGTGAGAGCTATACAAGCGATGTATAAAGAAACAGTCAGTAAGGTTAGAATTAACAATGAATATTGTGAAGAATTTAATGTAAAAGTAGGGGTTCACCAGGGCTCTATCCTTAGCCCCCTCCTATTTATTATAGCCGTCAGGCTATAACAGAGGAGTTCAAGATCGGCTGCCCATGGGAACTCCTATACGCAGATGATCTAAAGCTCATAGCTGATTCAATGGCTGAACTAGAAAAGAAATTCCAAACATGGAAGCATGGCCTAGAATCAAAGGTCTTAAAGTTAACTTGTCTAAAACTAAAGTCCTAGTTTGTAGAAATAATAATAATATTTACAATATACAATATACTAACATTCTAAATGTACTCAAGTTAACAAGTCAATTCATACTGGGTTACAGAGTAGGTGAGGAAAAATAAAATGTACAATACCTCAAAAAATTTAGTATATTGTTAGTATATTGTATATTGTAAATATTATTATTATATTATTATTATATTATTATTATATTATTATTGTGACATCTATATTGTTTGTGTAAATTAACCGGAGATTATCTATTCTATTATATTGTATTATATAGTATATAATTGTATTATTTATTATTATATGTGCTACTTATAATTATATCATATTATTACCTATGTACTACTTATAATTATATCATATTATTACCTCATGTATATTGGGTAGATGTATTAGTATTATTATTATTATTATTTTCATTCCTATCATGCTTATTTTTATATTCAAATTCTTAATAAGGTTTAATTTGTGCAGTTGAGGATGGATGTGTGTATTGTTGTATGTGTATATGTGTGTGTACGTGTGCGCACATATATACATATGCATATTGTATCTTTTGATTTTTATTGTAATTTTAATGTTGGTAAAGGTATATTATAGTATATTATATTGTATTATATATAATTCCTGCTCTATATAACCACCTTTGTTTAGCTCTAGTTTTTGCTTTGGACTATATTTGTAATATGGTTCTTAGTGTTATATACATCCTTAGTAATTTTTATCATATATTTTTATTATATATTTTTGTAATACTTCAGTGTATGTACACTCCATATTCTTCGGAGCTTCCGGCTTGTATCTGCCGATATTACTTCTTGTTGTTTTAATTGCCCTGATGAGTCCTTAATAGGACAAAACATTGTCGGCTAATAAAGACTTTTGATGTATTGAAGGCTTCTTTGTTTTACTCTCTTAATTTTTCGGCTCTGTTTAACTACATTGAGCTATACCTTTTACTGTCATTTCTATAATACGAAGAGGGTGTTTAACTCTAACACACTCCAGTATTTTAACCCTTATATATATATATTTATATATAAACCTACATACATATATATATAAATATACATACATATATATATATATATATATATATATAAAAAACATGAGAAGAAAGAAGAATACTGTATGGTTTGCACATGGGTGACATATGATAAAAATAGTCCTTCGTCAGTGATTTTCCAACCATCATTGGTATTTCATCGCATTAAAAATCAGATACCTCAGGTTGGTGCGAGCAATAACTAAAAAAAGTTATTGGGACCAGAATTCGCGTAAGGTGAGGGGGGAGAAGTAAACAATATAGAAGGATAAAAGCAAACCGAAGATAGGAAAATAAACAAGCAACATGGTTGTCCAGTCAGCATAAGCTGGGTGGATTTCATGAGCGAGAGAGGTACAGACCGTGTTGATGTGTGTGAGATGTGAGCAAGAAGAGACCCGCACAAGCCAAACGGGAGGAAGTGAGAAGGGGAGAAACAGAGAGTGAGTGAGTGGAAGTGTGAGGAAGAGGTCAGTCGAGAGAAAGTGTAACTGACAGAGGGGGCGAAAGAAGGTGAGAGAAACAGAGAGAGCGGGGAAGCAGTAAGAGAGAAACAGACAAATGCAGCCAAGCTAAATATATATAAAAAACATGAGAAAAAAGAAGAATACTGCGTGGTTTGCATATGGGTGACATATGATAAAAATAGTCCTTCATCAGTTATTTACACCCCCGACACCAGGAACACGTTTTGTAGGTGTTCCCATCTTCCCTCTGTTTGTCTTCCTCAACCTACAGGTTTATATACAGAGAAGGCCCATTCACTCGGGCCATTTTTGCCACATTCACCCACCTTTCAGTGAATTTACTGGGGTGTAACCTCTCTCTCCACTCTCACCTTCCTTCTGAAGTGATACTTAAAGAAGGGGATAAGTTGTTGTCCGGAGAGAAAGGTGTTTGCCCTCAGTCCTTTTAACCTCGTCCACCATATTACCCCTTTCGCCATAGGCACCAGACAGAGGAAAACCGTCTCTCCTTCATTCTTAAATGAAGGCGGTGGGGTGATCCGCACGATGGACTCGGCTGACAACTGGATGCGTCCCACACGTGACATAATTCCACAGGTCGGTCACCCCTGGGCACTGAACAATTGCTTGCAGAACGGTTTCGATGTCTGTCCTGCTCGCATCTTGGACAGGTCCTTTTGGCAGGATCTCTGCCAAGGCGTCCGTGCCTGTAGATTTTGTCTCGAACTGGTAGAGCTCCTCGGTAGCACTGCCAGGCCAGAGACCTCTGGAAGTTATCCATAGGCCCTGGACAGAAAGTCCTCCCGAACAGACTGGTCAGTTCGTCCTCCTCGATGCCTAGATTTTCCCCGAGAATGTCGTCGCACTTATCCTCCACTAATCCCCTATAGAATGTCGAAGTAGAGTCTCCGCTGATTGCTGTTTCCGCTTGGTAGAGGGCTGTGAGCGCCTGTCTGTAGGCACTCGAGGTGCCAGGCACCCATTTTCGGTCTTCGCTTGACCCAGGACTGCAGCTCTGTTAGTGAGACGAGTTGTGGAAGAGCTTGTCTCACAAACGACAACCACACCGGTTCACCGGTCAGGAATACCTGGAGATGGCGTACATTCAGCGCATGTTTGCGCATCATCAGCCACGGCATGCCCAGCCCTCTGTTAGAAGGGTGTTGACAGCAGATGGATCTCTTCACCAATGGCGCCTGTTTCTTCCAGAGTAGATAGATAGATAGATAGACATGTACCAAACACACACACATTTCTTACTCTCTCTGTCCCTCCCTTCATTTACATATATATATATATGTGTGTGTGTGTGTGTGTGTGTGTGTGTGCGTGCGTGGAGCGTTGTTATTTGGCGTTGTTGAAAAGAGCTGTGTCCTTTGACCAAGCAATAAAAAAACTGTAGACAAAATTCTTTCTGTACCCAAACTAAGGCACACACAAACACACGCGCACATGCGTGTGTGTGTGTGTCTATGTTTATATATAAGGGATACAAATATTGCTTTCTCAGTCACCAAGCTTCTCAATTCATTCCTTACTACTTATTTTGCTACGAGGTATATTATTTTGCAAGGTACTATTTTTCCCCTGGGTTTGTGATTTCAGAGAAAGGTAAGAAATTCTTCATATTTTGCATCTTTTGTATTTTGACTTTGCAGTTTCAATTGTCTATCCACTCAAAATATTACAACAGTTAACAGTGAAATATAGAATTTAAAAAAAAAAAGCTTTTTCGACTTAGATCAAACGTTTTTTTTTATTTCAAAAATATATAATTTGAAATAGCTTGCTTTTGTTTTGGACTGAAACTTTTTTGTATTTAATTCGTACGAGTATTTTTTACAGAATCTAAGATAACTTGATTTGGCCCAGTAATCTACTGATATCAAAATCAGTAGGATATTGAAAAATGGAAAAATAGGGTAGGGGGCGTTTCGTGATTTCGAGGGGCAAAAGGAGGCGTTTGGCGAAAATGGGTTGAGAACCTTTGATCTACATGATAAAAGCACCCAGTACACACTGTAAAGTGGTTGATGTTAGGAGGACATCTAGCCATAGAAAGCTTGACAAATGAGGTTTGAGAAGACCTTTCAGTTTATGTTAAAAGATATGACAACTTCTCCTGTGCACTCAATGGAATATATAACCATACTGAGCCTGTCTAGGGAGTCAGTAGCCCTGCTTTAGTACTGATTTGGTATATGTACACCTATCCAACCCTTGCTAGCAGGGAAAGCAGAAATTAAACGATGATGATGATATACAGTTGCATCATCAATAAACTATGGTGTAAACAGAATTAAGAATTCCACGTTGGTGGTATGTATCCATCAGTGATATGGGATCACGTCTAACCCGACAGAGTATCATTATACAAATAAACATTAAGACAGGTTTGTATCATTGCATAATTATACTTAGTATGTATTATGTACATTTCAGCAACACTATCACATTGTAGTTATGCAACTGTAACAACAACAGCTGACATGGCTTCAGCAGACAGTTGCATGAGTTTTATTTTGCACACACACATATATATATATATATATATATATGAGAGAGAGAGAGAGGGAGAGAAAGAGAGATTAATAAAAGACACGGCCACTAGTTTAAATAAATCCATTAATGGAACTGTCAATTTATTCTAATTGTTGTCTCATTCATTTAAAATACCATTCTCACTAATTGGAACACTCAGTAAAGCTATTGTTATATATATACACACACGTGTGTGTGTGTGTGTTTGTGTGTACATACAAAGACTCATTAATAAATAACTATATGTATATGAATATAATTTGTATTTTATCTCCATTAAATGTTGTGAAATCATTTAATTTTTAAGTAATTACCATGTTTGTTTAATGTCAATATGGATATTGGCTTTTCTCTTTTACACTGCAAAGGAGAGAAAGAAAACCAGATTTGGCCAAGTTGTTAGAGAGCTGGATATTTCTTCTCAGAATGTCTGTCTTCTTAGTTCAAATGAACCCTTATCAATGTCATTTAACCCCTGTGTCATCACACCCCTTCAAATTACACTCCTGAGTATTTTTGCCCTCGAAAAATGGGAACTCTTTTAGTGATGTAGGAGAAAGGTAGCCACTCTAGCATTGGTGCCACAATAAAATATACACTCAGTACACTTTGTAAAGTAGTTGGTTCTAGGAAGAGAATCCAGCTGTAAAATAAATACAGCACACAACTGAAATGTATGATTGTGACTTGGTTTCACCCTCCCTTCAAAGAGGGGCAGTAACTCTGAATAAAAAATGACTTGGATCTTAACAACAAACAATTAAAAAAATCTCCAATACAAACAAATCGAACAATCTAATGAAAGAATCTCTGTATTAGTGTATTTAGTAAAGCAGATAAAGTGGAGCAGCCTGTAGCCTGTAAGTTTAACTTATGATGGAGTGGTAGATGACACTGTCATCATGAATGTGAATTTCAACTTCCTGTAGAAACCTGTGGAGGGAGAGGAAGAGGAGGAGAGGGGGGAGTGAGTGAAAGATAGACAAAAAAGGGTGAGAGTGAGGGAGAGAGGTGAGAATGAGAAATAAAGAGAGAAAAAGGGTAAGAGTGTGTCATATATATATATATATAGTGAGAGATAGAGAGTGGAAGAGACATATAGAGACTAAGAGAGAAAGAGTGAAACAATGAGATATAGAGAAAGAGAGTAACAGAGAGAGAGAGACGGGGGGAGGGGGAAGAAAGATACAGAGAATGAGTGATAGAAAGAGTGATAGAGAGAAAGAAAGTATAACTCCTTGGTGATTCAAGGAAGTGGAAAATAAATTGTAATTTGATGGTTTCCCAATGTCTCCCCACTTGTGAAACACAAGAACAGAACATAAAATATCACCATAACAACCACCATCATCATTATCCCCACCCTCAACACTGCCACCACTATCATCGTTATCCCCACCCTCAACACTGCCACCACTATCATCATTATCCCCACCCTCAACACTGCCACCACTATCACCATTATCCCCACCCTCAACACTGCCACCACTATCATCATTATCCCCACCCTCAACACCACCATTATCATCATCACCATCAACACCACCACCACTGCTATCATCACTACCACCAAATCAACACCACCACAACTACCATCATAAGCACCACTATCAACAGCATCAACACCATTACCACTACAGTCAACAACACCACCCCCAGTATAATCATTAGCATCATCAACGCTACCAGCACCACTATCATCATTATCAACACCACCACCACCATCATCCCCACCACAGCCATCATCATCATCACTGTAACCACACCCACCACAACAATAAGTCCATCAATGATGATAACTCCCCACCCACCCCCACATTAACCCAACCACCACCCTCATATATATACATATATATATATACATATATGTGTATATATATATATATATATATATATATATATATATATATATATATATATATACATATATCTGTATATATATATATATATATATATATATATATATATATATATATATATATATATATACATATATATATATATATATATATATATGATGAAAATGGCACTCTTCAAGACAATGCTAAAACCATGGGTGAGATACTGCAGAAACAATACTGCTCTGTTTTCAGCAATCCTGATATGGCCGATCTGGGCTGTATCGGCGATGTTACTCCCCATTACACCTTATCGGACATAACGTTTGGCGCCCCTGATGTCTTAGCGGCAATAAAGGAAATCAAGCATAATTCAGCAGTAGGTCCCGATAGGTTCCCTGCTTGTGTCTTGAAGGCGTGTCAACACCAACTTGCATCTCCTCTTGCCAATCTGTGGCGGAACTCACTGGATGCTGGATATGTGCCAGAAAACCTTCTATCCCAGTCTGTTGTCCCAGTTTTCAAAAAGCGAAACAAATCCCTTGCCGTGAATTACCGTCCAATCTCACTCAGCTCTCATATCATTAAGGTATTTGAGAGAGTGGTGAGATCGCGAATGACCCACTTCCTTGAGAGTAACAATATGCTGAACTCCAACCAGCATGGATTCCGTAATGGAAGGGATTGCCTGACGCAGCTACTGCATCACTTTGATGACATTTTGAGAGCCTTGGGAGAGGGTTCCAACACTGATGTTATCTACCTTGATTTCAGCAAGGCCTTTGACAGGGTTGATCATAACATTCTACTGAGAAAGCTGTCCAATATTGGTGTCACTGGAAAGCTGCTGCAGTGGATCAAGAGCTTCCTGTCAAACAGAACCCAACATGTTGTAGTTGAAGGAGTCAAATCCAGCCCAGCCAAAGTCAGTAGTGGGGTCCCACAAGGCACTGTGTTGGGCCCACTTCTCTTCATCATCTATATTAATGACATCACTGACATCATCAAACACAGCAACATTAAAATTTTCGCTGATGATTCCAAGCTCCAAAAGGTCATCAATGGCGTGGATGACCGGATAAGCCTTCAGTCAGACCTACTGGCTGTTACCCAATGGGCGGAAAAGAACAACATGTTACTGAACGAAGACAAATTCGAACTGATCCACTTTGGAAAAGAGGATGCTCTGAAACTCCCGTACTCCCTTCCCTCCGGGGAAACTCTCATGGCATCTAACAACATCAGAGACTTGGGAGTAACCGTGGACAGCAACATAAGCTGGACCACGCATATAAGCAGCAAAGTTGACATGGCCTGCAGAATGTGTTCCTGGATCCTCAGAACCTTCCAGTCGAGAGATTCCCACACCATTATCCTTCTCTTCTCTACTTTTGCCCGACCACACCTTGAATACTGTTGTCCACTGTGGTCTCCCCACACGAAACAAAGTATCATGAAACTTGAAGCTCCTCAAAGGGCAATCACGAAAAAGATAGATGGCATGTCAGACCTTGACTACTGGGGTCGATTAGAAAACCTGAAACTTTACTCACTCCAACGTCGCCGTGAGCGTTATATTATCTGCATGATGTGGAAAATGTTCCATCATCACTGCCCAAATGATGTTGGCATCGCCTTCAAGATACAGCCAAGGCTTGGGCCCCGTGCTATCCGTTCCATTCAAAAATCTAAATCGCAACTCATAACAACAATACGGCACAATTATTTCACCTCAATCGGCCCTGCTCTCTTCAACATCACACCAGGACACGTCAAAACAGAAACTGACCACACAAAATTCAAGAAGTCTTTGGACAAATTCCTCCAAGTAATCCCGGACAAACCACCCACACCCGGATATGTCTCCGCAAACAGTAATTCTCTTCTCGAATGGGCCATGGTGCCCAAATCCTGAATTGAAAGACTTCGCCAGGTGGTGCTATTAAGTTAGACATGGCCTGGGCCAATACTGGCCAAAACATTTCAAAGTTATTCACAGTTACATTTCAAAGTTATATAAGAACAAAAGATGGTTAAAAGAGTTCCATGTACTTTATTATGCGCATTTCAAAAACAAATATCATCATGCAATAATATTTGTGTTTTCATCAGACAAAACAGGAAGACATGATATGAAGGTTAAAAAACACTTGTGGATAGTGCAGTCCTGAAACAACATATACATATATATATCCTGAAACACATGTTGTTTCAGGACTGCACTATCCACAAGTGTTTTTTAACCTTCATGTCATGTCTTCCTGTTTTGTCTGATGAAAACACAAATATTATTGCATGATGATATTTGTTTTTGAAATGCGCATAATAAAGTACATGGAACTCTTTTAACCATCTTTTGTTCTTATATATTATGTATACTCCAGTCCTACAAACTGTAGAGTGCTTCTTATCCGATATCTGCATTGCTTTATTGTACTACAATAAAACTCACCTCCTACATATATATATATATATACATATATATATACATATATATATACATATACATATATATATATATATATATATATACATATATGTATACATATACATATATATATATATGTATATATATATGTATACATATACATATATATATATATGTATATATATACATATATATATACATATATATATATATATCCTCATCATCATCAACGTTTAACGTCCGTGTTCCACGCTTGCATGGGTTTGGACGGGAGTTTTCCCACTTGAGGCAAGAGTGGTTGTCTTGCTCGCATAGGACTGTCTGGCGGGTTTTCTACAGTTGGATGCCCTTCCTAACACCAACCACATTTACAGTGTGGGGCTGGGAGGTTTTTACCGTGTTGCCTACACGGCCACATTACAGCGTGGACTGTGTGTTTTTTTGTCGTGACACCTACACGATCTCATTTGTTTCGGCCTGGATGTTGTGGCACCAACATAACTTTACATTGAAAGGGGCGGTGTGGATGGGGTGGGTGTGGTGGGATGGGGGTGTATTTTGTTAGAGATGCCTACTGACTGTAGTAGGTTTTACTTTGTATTTAGGTAAGGCGGGTCTTCTCTATTACTGAGTACCGCCAAAGAACTCGGTCCAGTGACATTGTCTTGGAGAGGTGTAAGTGTGTGAGGTCAGAATTTATCAAGTCATTCCAGATTTTTCTGGGTCTGCCTACTCCGTGGCTACCGTCTATTTTTATTGCCCTGCACTTTTTTATACAGCTGTCGTCTTTCATGCGCATCACGTGACCATACCAACATAGCCTTCTCTCGAGTAAACAACATCTGATCCCTCTTATTTCTAATTTTTTCCTTAGTTCGTTTATGCTTTGCCGTTCACGTATATTACTATTACACATCCAGCAAAGCATGCAAGCTTCGTTCCTCTCTAGTCTGCGTATACCCTCTGCACACAATGCCCAGGTCTCACTGCCATGCAACATTGCTGTTCGTATGCAGGCATCATACAACCTGCCTTTCATTTTTAGGGAGAACCCTTTAGCAGCTAATAGTGGTATAAGCTCTCTGAACTTTTTCCATCCAGTTCTGACTCTAGCTAGTGTACTTTCAGAGCACCCTCCCCCACTGCTGATTTTGTCACCCAGGTAACGGAAGCTGTCCACTATTTCTATAGAACCCTCTGCGCATTTGAAAGAGCTAGTATTTGTGGGCACTTGCTGCTACTTATTGCACCAGAGCACCGGCTACATGTAAAATCTATGTTCTTAGTTAGCTTACCTGTGATCTCACTACATCTTTTATGCACCCATACTTTGCATTTGGGACATAAATTGGAGTTTCTACCTACGCCTTTCCTACACACTGAGCATGGCCATTTCCCGGAAGGGACCGGCGCCTTATTTTCTTTCCTACAAACTAGAACTTTAGTCTTAGCCAGGTTAATTTTAAGGCCTTTTGATTCTAGGCCGTGCTTCCATGTTTGGAATTTCTTCTCTAGCTCGGCCATTGATTCAGCTATGAGCGTTAGATCATCTGCGTATAGGAGTTCCCATGGGCAGCCGTATATATATATATACATATATGTATATATGTATATATATATATATATACATATATATATATATATATATATATATACATATATATACATATATATATATATA
>OZ024743.1:331426298-331431298 GCA_964016885.1 Eledone cirrhosa
TGACAAATTTGTTTAGGAAATGGTAATTTGATATCTTCCTCCCTACCTCTCTCACAAAGTGTTCACAAGATGGTCAGTTATAGGAACAACAGCTACCTGTAGCTATCTACTTTCCTATCTATCTATCTTTAGACAAAAGCATCTTTCTATCTATTTACATAAATGTCTATCTATCTGTCAGTCCATCTAGTTAGCTATTAGTTTTTTTTTTTCTATTCATCTATCTGTCTGTCTGTCTATGTATTTGTCTATCTACCTACCTGTCAATCTATCTACCTCCCTACCTCTCTAATTATCTACCTACCTCTATATCTATCTGTCCACAAGTCTGTCTATCGGTCTTCTTGAATGTCAATCTATAGTTATCTATTTATGTATATTTACCAATATATCTATTTTTCTTAGACGAGAACAGTGTGGAAAGTATGTGGCTTAGTGGTTAGATTCACAAATGTGAGGTTCTGAGTTTGATTCCCTTTATTTCACATTGCTCCAGTTAATCAGCTGTAATAAGGAGTTGTGATGTTACTGGTGCAAATCCCAAGGTCATTCATGACCAAAGGGTCTTTACCCTTTATTCTAGACAAGAACAACAATAACAACAACATACATACTATATAAACTATATATACACTATATATGATGGTGTCCAAGGGAAAAGGCAATGGCTAATACAGCTTGGGACCAATGATGTAAATCATTTCTACAGCTGAGTAACTGGAGCAATATGAAATAAAGAGTCTTGCTCAAAGACACAATGCATCGCTCGGTTCGAAAATTGAACTCACAACCTCCTGATTGTAAGCACAATGCTCTAACCACTAAGCCATGTATCTTCACAAACACAAGTGTTAACCTTAGCAAAGTGTAGTTATATGTATATGCTATATATATATACTAGACCTGAAAAATGCGCAAGCTCAAAAGAGCCACAGAATGTTATAATAAACCTTCTAAAGTGTGGGACTAGAGTTGTTGCTCAAAAATATTGTAATCATTATCTATCGTACACTCTGTGGCATCCTTTTATAAAAAAGAGATTCATAACGAACTCAAGACGACACGATAATTATTTAAGTTAATGTTCAATATCTCATAATAGATGTTTAGTAATGATTAATAAGAAATGCACTTAAACCGAATTCTATATTATAAATTCACTTAAATAATTATTGTGTCGTCTTGAGTTCGTTATGAGTATCTTTTTTATAAAAGGATGCCACAGAGTGTACGATAGATAATGATTACAATATTTTTTAGCAACAACTCTAGTCCCACACTTTAGAAGGTTTATTATAACATTCTGTGGCTCTTTTGAGCTTGCGCATTTTTCAGGTCTAGTTTAATATTTTTTTAAGGCAACGCTTGTAATAACTCTAGTTAAACATGATATATATTAATAATAAATTATCGTTGTAATGTAATTAGATTATATAATTGTTATTTTATAAATGATCTTATAAATATTATTGTAAGATGTTTAAAAATATTTTCAGACTTTTAATAGTTAATATAAATTTTTAAAATCATATAAATTAACAATATAACTTACCAAAACGAGAAAAATATGTTGATGATAAACGATGAAATACTGGAGGAAGATTCGAAAACGAAACGATAAATAAACATGCAAACAAAGTGGCAGATGCTTTTAAGCAACAATTACTCTCATTGGTTGATTAGCCAATAAGACGATACATTACAAAAGATGTTTGGGAGGCATCACCATGACCAGCGATGCCCCTTGAATTTTTTATCCACAAGCTATGCATGTATGTCAGACACGCAGACTTAAAACATTCTGTTGTTAGTCACTGCATGTCTAACAGATATGTATATATATGTACAGATGTATTTGTGTATATTCATATATATAAGTATTTATGTACACCTATATTTACATACATATGTTCATGTGCATCGCTCAGTCCAAGAATCAAATCACAACCTCTTGATTGCAAGCCTGTGTGTATATTATTATATATAATGAATTAACTTTGCCTTTCATCCTTACGGGGGCGATAAAATAAAGTACCAGTAATGTACTGGGTAATTGCTGGCCTTGTGCCTAAAGTAGAAACAATTATATATAATGAAGTTGATGTATATATGAGCTATAAGATTAAAAGTAAACATACAAACCTCACAGAACCATAGAATTGCAGTGATGTAATGGAGGGTGAGGGTGAGAAGTAGAGAATGTCTTGTCAGCTCAGCAAATAGTTAACCCTCCTATTACTATCATTGCCCCCACCATTGCCCTTTCTAACGATACTTACAAATCTAGGGTAGCATCTTTTATATACCCTTTCTCCCCCAGCCTACTCCACCACTCCATCGACCCACCAGATAGGGGTTTGTTTGATGTACAACAAACACTATCTTTCAACCATAACATCCTCTCAATATAACACCAGACCCTAAAATCTACCCACACCCACCGTCCCCTGAACCAGATGAGTTGTGAAAGTTCTTTTTTTCCGACATCAGTATGGAAGGTTTGCCAGGGGTACCCATATTATGTTTATTGTTAAATGTTATTGTTAAGTCATGTGACTTAGTGGGTAGGTTGTTTCAGACACAGTTGTATTAATTCCTGGTGAAACATTGTCTTCTTGAGCAAGATACTTTATTCTACTTTGCTTCAGTCCACTCAGCTGGCAAAAAATGAGTTGTACCTGCAACTTCTAACAGCCAGCATTGTCACATACAGTGTCATGCTGAATCTCCCTGAGAACTATTTTAATGATACAAATGACTGTATAATGCTCAGGCACTTACACATTAATTCCATTGACTAAACAACTGGAATACGTGTTATTGGAACTGATGGAGATCTCGCACAGAAACCACATTGTTTATATGTTCATTATTGTGATGTTTATATGTACATTATTGTGATGTTTATATGTTCATTATTGTGATGTTTATACATACATTATTGTGATGTTTATATGTTCATTATTGTGATGTTTATACATACATTATTGTGATGTTTATATGTTCATTATTGTGATGTTTATATGTTCATTATTGTGATGTTTATATGTACATTATTGTGATGTTTATATGTTCATTATTGTGATGTTTATACATACATTATTGTGATGTTTATATGTACATTATTGTGATGTTTATATGTTCATTATTGTGATGTTTATATGTACATTATTGTGATGTTTATATGTACATTATTGTGATGTTTATATGTACATTATTGTGATGTTTATACATACATTATTGTGATGTTTATATATATTATTGTGATGTTTATATGTTCATTATTGTGATGTTTATACATACATTATTGTGATGTTTATATGTTCATTATTGTGATGTTTATACATACATTATTGTGATGTTTATATGTTCATTATTGTGATGTTTATACATACATTATTGTGATGTTTATATGTTCATTATTGTGATGTTTATACATACATTATTGTGATGTCTATATGTACATTATTGTGATGTTTATACATACATTATTGTGATGTTTATATGTTCATTATTGTGATGTTTATATGTACATTATTGTGATGTTTATATGTACATTATTGTGATGTTTATATATATTATTGTGATGTTTATACATACATTATTGTGATGTCTATATGTACATTATTGTGATGTTTATATGTTCATTATTGTGATGTTTATATGTACATTATTGTGATGTCTATATGTACATTATTGTGATGTCTATATGTACATTATTGTGATGTTTATACATACATTATTGTGATGTTTATATGCTCATTATTGTGATGTCTATATGTACATTATTGTGATGTTTATACATACATTATTGTGATGTTTATACATACATTATTATGATGTTTATATGTACATTATTGTGATGTTTATTTGTACATTATTGTGATGTTTATATGTACATTATTATGATGTTTATATGTACATTATTGTGATGTTTATATGTACATTATTGTGATGTTTATATGTACATTATTGTGATGTTTATATGTACATTATTATGATGTTTATATGTACATTATTGTCATGTTTATATGTACATTATTGTGATGTTTATA
This sequence comes from Eledone cirrhosa, assembly GCA_964016885.1. Lineage (NCBI taxonomy): Eukaryota > Metazoa > Mollusca > Cephalopoda > Octopoda > Eledonidae > Eledone > Eledone cirrhosa. Next base: position 331,430,354 of record OZ024743.1, read on the forward strand.
TGTACATTATTGTGATGTTTATATGTACATTATTATGATGTTTATATGTACATTATTGTGATGTTTATATGTACATTATTGTGATGTTTATATGTACATTATTATGATGTTTATATGTACATTATTGTGATGTTTATATGTACATTATTGTGATGTTTATATGTACATTATTGTGATGTTTATATGTACATTATTATGATGTTTATATATACGTTATTGTATATTATATGATGTATGTTTCTATATCATTCTCTTTCATATGTTTACATATACATTATTGTATATCATACTAGCAGTGGTACCCAGCGCGTTGCACGGGATAAGGTATTTTGGAACGCTGACCGCCAACAGACCTAATCATGGAAAAAGTGCATGCCTGGACAATATGTAAAGAAAATAAACCGAATACTCTGATGGCTGGATAATTTTTAAGATTTTCCTCGATAAAGCAGGAAAAATGCAGGTTTTCACCTAATGCGGGCCCTAGGAGATCAAGAAAATTAAATTTTTTTTATGTACATAATATGCCTTGAAATTTCGGGAAAATCGGCTAGACGTAACGCCTCAAAAAAGCCCTAAAAAGCTGAAAAAATGAAGTTTTTCACCTAATGCGTGCCCTAGGCCATAAAAAAGTTGGATTTTCTTAGCTCACGGTATGAAGAAGAGACTGACTAATACATAGTTACAATTTCAAAGAAAACGGTCTGACGTAACACCCCCCCAAAATCCCTAAAAAGCTGAAAAACGCAGTTTTTCACCTAATGTGGGCCCTAGGGGATCAAAAAGTTGAATTCTTTTATGTGCATAACACTCCCTGAAACATAAGTAATACAGATGTAAAGTTTGAAAAATATCAGTTGGGTACTTCTCGAGTTTTAGGGATTGAAACTCACAGACACACATACACACGCACACACACAGACAGACATCCTCAGTTTTATATAT